>LUCM01000305.1:29426-58585 GCA_008360955.1 Fasciolopsis buskii
GTGCGCACATTGAAGGAACCCAGATTCAGAGGCTGACGAGGCTTGAGAACATGTGAGCTAACAGACTAAAAACCACCGACTACACTACTTGACAATAAACCGTTGCGAGTATCGGGCGTGTTATCAATGGAGATATTATGGGTAGGCAGAAGGGGCAAACAGATTGTGTTGGAGACAGAAGAAACAGGTTGAATAAAAGAGAGGGAACCTAAATCATCTGAATGTGCTTTAAATATTACCGTAATTCTACAGAATTCAATATACGAATAGTATCCAGACATATATACCTGTCTCCGGATTATGTACGAACTTAACACAAAGCCAAACAAGTTATTCCTCATGTTCAGTATCGCAGATGAAAAGCCGATCACCGAGCTCATTTGGGGACAGAAAAATCGTAACCGAGGAAATTGTTTGACAAGAGGAAAAACACATCGACTCACTTTCAGGGTTATCCAAGTGCCCGGCAATCCAAGTAGACCCGTCCGATTGGGAACATTCCATGAACTCCATGACTACCGGTTCCCATGACGCCTTTAACATGCCACCATCTGGGTCAATTAATTTGATTCCGTTGTCGCATGAGGGATTATGTGACGCGGTAATCATTATACCGACAAATTGGCCCTAACAACAGATACGTTCAGGCGGACATGAAGCTTACTTTATTTAATGAACGAACTGCAGCCAGCACGCCAACACGAAAGGCAATACCCAAGAGTTTTGAAGCTTGACATCTAAAACCAGCAGTTCCATATCGCACTCCACTGGAAGCTTTGTGCTCTTTCAGTGCAGCAGCAACGGCGTTTCGAATGCTGACAGTCGCCATCGAACAAGCAGCCAAAAAGCAACTAAAAACCATAATCAAGATCTAAGTAGCTACTCACTTGGGAATTCTCAAAAAAGAAGGCGAATAATGAAATTCGGTCTTGTTTTAAGGAAGCTAAATGACGGAAATATAAGGCAATAAGAACCAAAGATGATAAGCGAGAGCCTCAGATTCCAAGTTGACTACCAGTCCTCGAAGCCCCCCGGAGTACTTCCAAATTGCAATGGGTAGCCTCCGCCGAGGAAGTGCTGCAAAGTGTCTTCGAGGACGAAAGCGAATGTTCGACTGACCACCAAATGAACCGTCCGCTGGTATCCGGTCACCGCGGAAATGGTAAAACCCATACCTCGGACCAATCCCAGATGGCGCGAATTATACAGCACTATTCTCACCAGCAGCTGTAGCAAAGGGGAAACCTGAGTTCTACAGAAAAGCGATGGAGCATTCAAACTGTTGATTTCGATTCCGAGCCATGTATTTCACCAACTCCACCCACAGAAAATTATCATATTTAGTAAGGTGCGAAACAGTGGTCGAAAGCAAAACTAACGATAGATTCTGCAAACCTCCAATCTTAGTTAAAGCCTGACCGCCACACTGAAGCCGGTTCCGACGAACTTCCCCCAGTTCTTTTCAAACTGGGTGGAAAAGCTCTGATGAAATAAACTGCCTCATTGATTCGTGATATTTGAAACAAGGAGCATATTCCGTTATTGAGGGGTGAGCCATTGTTTATACCCATTTCCGAAAAGGGCACACGGAGAGACCGCAGAAATCATCGTCGGATTAGCTTAATCCCAATAGTTACTAAAATGTTAGCTTCGATAAGGCTACGTCGTTTGACACCAATTCAACAGAGCAACATCCGCGGACAGCAGACCGGATTTCGTCCACGTCGAAGTTGCATCGACCAGACATTAACTTTTCACCGAATACTCGAAACGCGCCATACACACCGTCGCCTTTCGATCGTAGCCTTTATTGACTTTAAAGTCGCGTTCGACTCAGCTGATCGGACAGCACTACTCAGTGCTTTGCACCGGAAGCGTATACCAACGAAGTTCGTAAACCTGCTGCGAGCCTTGTACTCGCATATCTATGGGCGCGTGAAGCAATACGGTGAACTATTAAGTTCATTCGAAACGACTAGTGGCGTTCGACAAGGGTGTCCCATCTCTCCATTCTTATTCAACTTCGTGATGGAAGATGCTTTAGGTCTTCAGAATGTAAGAGTCAAACTAGGAGATGGAAGGAAGCCGTGTGACTCAGATTACGCAGACGAGGTTGTGTGCCTTTTCGAGTCTGGGGACCATGCACAACGAGCACTAGATAGATTGTCGAGATCGGTTGCTCGCTTTGGCATGAGCTTCGCACCCTCAGAG
This sequence comes from Fasciolopsis buskii, assembly GCA_008360955.1. Taxonomy (NCBI): domain Eukaryota; kingdom Metazoa; phylum Platyhelminthes; class Trematoda; order Plagiorchiida; family Fasciolidae; genus Fasciolopsis; species Fasciolopsis buskii. The sequence goes on from LUCM01000305.1 coordinate 31,638, forward strand.
TGCAAAGGACTGGACGACAGTAATGCCGGACGTGATACTGGATGGACAGGAACTAACGACTGTGGGCCGTAGCTGCGTGTCGAAGGATGGTAGCTCGACAGTAGGGATAAGCACGCGTATATCCAAGAATTGAGCGGCTTACGCTGGACTGATACACTTGTGGTGTCGACCCGATATTTCACTGAAATTGAAAGGCCGTGTGTATTGTGCCGTAGTGCGCTCAGTTCTGTTTTGTTGTATGATTGCGAGACATGGAGTATGCGTGTCAGAGATGTTCGTCAGTTGGAGGTTTTCGACCATCCATGTCTAGGTAGTATGGCTAGGAATGGATGAAGTGACCAGGTGAGTAACGTGGAGGTTAGGAATCTAATGTTAGGTACCAATTCTGAGAATACCTTATGTCAGCGTATGAAACTTAGTGGACTATGCTGGTTGGGCCACGTGTTGCGTATGGCGAACACCCGTCTACAATACCGTGCCCTATTTCGGGGTCTTCCCAAGGAATGGAAGAAGCAATGTGGAGGNGGAGGCCTCTAGGATGTTGGGATCGAACTGGGAAATGACGAAACTCAGGGCGACCTAGAGTGACCTAGATTACGCGGGTGATGTCTTGTACCTGTTCGAATCTGCAGACCATGCACAACGTGCACCAAGCAGACTGTCGAGGTCTGTAGCTCGGTTTGGCATGTGATTTGCATCTCCAAAGTGTAAAGTGGTGTTATAAGACTAGACAACAGTAGTCTCGAGAATGATATGGGATGGAGACCGTTTCACTTATCTTGGCAAATGCGTGTCGAACGATGGTGGCTCGGCAGTAGAGCTGAGCACGTGTACGCTGGACTGAAGCACTTGTGGTGTCGGTCCGATATTTCACTGAAGTTGAAAGATCGTCTGTGCTGTGTCGCAGTGCACTCAGTCCTGTTGCATGGTTGCGACACATGAAGTATGCGTGTAGGAGATGCATGTCGCTTGGAAGTTTTCGATCACCGATATCTGCGTAATATCTCCAGGATTGAATGGAGTGACCGGGTGAGTAATATGGGGGTGAGGAATCTATTATTAGGTGATAGCTCTAAGAATACACTATCTCAGCGTATGGAGTTCAATAGTCTACGGTGTTTAGTTGGGAGAGCGACCAATCATTTGGTTTCGTTTTGATGTTTGATGTTGAATGCTGATTGTGATTATAATTTTTTTTGTTGGTGACAGTAGCCCACTGTTTTTTGTTAGTATTTGCTTGCTTTGCCGTCATGATTTGTTTTTTAATTCTAGAATGCAATATCTGACGCGGTATTTTTCATTACAAAATCGCTGACACCCTTTTGAGTGAACTCTTACTTTTGCATGAAAGTTTGTTTAATATTAGTTCACATTCACAAGATTTTCTCGTCGATCACCTTTTTTCACGGTCGATTCACTTGGTCGTTTTATCTAGCGTGTTATTGAAGCCCGTGGTTACTAATCTTTTTGAGTTCCGCATTGAATTTTCCGTCTACATAAGCTAACTGTTATCCCAACTTCATCGATTTTGTTGTTTTCACAGTCATATATTCCCAGGTAGTATGCTTGGCATGGCCCGTTTGTCATTTGAAATCACCCAGTGCTTTCATGATTAGCTTCATTTTGGTCAGTCACCCAAAATCGAATGATATCTATCGATTTTACATGAATACTGGTACTTCCGTGGTTCTAAGCATTGCATCCCAGTATGTTTTTTTGTTTGAGGCTGAGCTAGCTTTACGTTAGGGACTTATTAGGAAGGTTGTCCCAAGTCAATGAAGATAAATTTCATTTTAACAGTTACTTCATATGTGGTGCTATCGCGTAAATGTGATTCAGCACATGCAGCCTCGATGATATATATGTTTGTTAGGCAATTGGGTTATTCCTTTGGTGCATCTAAGAAACAATCAAGACATAAAAAGGATCGAAAGGTTATTGATTCTGTATTTTTAGATTGTCCCATTATGGTGGAAAAACCGTATCAGCAACTTGGAGATTGGGCGTTGGATGTTGGAACTGATTCCAACCTGTAAGGTGAACTGCCATTCTGGACGAAATACATTGGCTTGCTTACCTGTTACGGATAACCAAAGAGACGTTTGGTCTGTGAGAGGACTTAGTAGTGAGAATGCGTAGCGATGATTCGTCCTTGCATTGGTAGCCTGGTATGACGACAGCTGGTAAATTTGACCTGGCACAAGTGGTTGAACTTTCGGCCTGCTGACTGGTTGATAACATTAAGTGGTACATTGTACGATGGAAAAGATTACATGAACGTGGTTTTTAATCATGCCATTTTTTCATCTAGCAAAGTGCGACCCCTCTCATTATGATAGAGTAGCTCCAACTAATCACAAGTCGGTCGTTTTGTGGTCTGCACCTTTCCTACTTCCATGACTAACGAGAGACTACTCTTGAGAGCTTTTTCCCTTTCCCATGCTTTGATTTTCCGTTCCTTTTCATTAAAACCCTTCTCATTGGTTTAATTCCGCTTGGGCCTCTGGCGATATTCGAATCCGGAGTGCATAACGTGCGCAAAGCTAATAATAGAAGTAGTTTGACTGAGCTAATTTCGAAGATACAAAAATCTTGCATTTAAATGGTTCATAAACATTGACTGACATCCATTAGGGACAAAATTCGATCTTGCTATGGCGAATTCGAAGAGGCATAATGAATTGGACTTGAATTCGTAGTTCTTTTTTCGCATCATTTGCTAGGTTGAACACGTGTAAGTGTCCTAAATATTTGGGCGACCTTTGACTTCATCAGTAGATCTACATTGTTACACTTTGTTGAAATATGATGTACTTGAGAAGCATATGTCGGTCATCAAAAAGTTCTATCGTCATGCCTCGTGTCGGATGAAGGCTGCTTCGACAACCTTCATCGTATCCAGCATATTGCTGCCAGATTGTCCCATAGCTCAGTTTCTTTTTAAATTTGCTGTAAGGGGCATTATGCAGAATGGATTGTCGAACTTAGGAGATGATGAAGTTGGATTTTTAAGAGAGGAAAACTTAGAACTTCGCCTTTGCTGATATCACTTTTGCGAGTTCAGCACCCTTTAAACCTCGTGGTACTTGAAGTGCTCAGATATGGTTTGTCTCCTTGAGATTCTGAACTATGAGCTCAGTGTTTCGCAACCAGTCGAGGTGGCATCATTAGTGCACTGACGACGCCACCTTGGCTGATGGTGGGGAATTTGCAGCCCAAACGCTGAGCTCATTATTCAGAACCTCATGGAAACATGTACTGAACCACCTTTAAAGTTAAATATTCTCCTTCAGGAATGACAGCAGCATGAGTCCGCATTCACCATTTGTGGTTGCCAGTTAGAAGTAGTTAGCAGACCTGATCACCTCGAGAACTTGATTGCTAATGGAGTCGGTTTCACAAACGGGAAACAACGGCTTTCGGGAGCATGCGACACTTGTGACATCATCCTAACATCTGGATCTCCATTATGGGAGGCGCACGATGCCTCCATGGGTTTGAAGTTTGGCTTGTGCTTTTCAGTTGTCTGCCTCCCCGTCCTCTTCATGCGTGCGCTAGACAAGGTTGAAATAAGCGACGCGGCTGTGACGTAGCGTGCGATTATGAAGCTAGTGCTAGTTTTCGTATATATATATATATATATATATACATAAGCAGGAAGTAGTATCTGGATGCGTAAACAAAATTAGCTCCGGGCAGCAACACAAATCGGTTTCGCGGTTATTGTCCGCCGTCAGGTTAGGCGTACCCGATGCTCTCTGTCAAAGTCCACAACTTGTACATTCCGAATTGGACGATATTTCTCCCACCAGAATCGAATCTGTAGCATCAGGTGTGTGCATGAAAGCTCTTCGTCGAAGAGTCTCGACAGAGAAGATCACAACTGTGGATTCGTTGAAATTAATTCTTTGTTAGTTAGGCTGAGCCGATGCACACTCCTGCATCTTACAATTTCGTTCTGGTGAGAAAGTATCAATACAATCCGGAAGGTACAAGTACGTGGATGTTTGGACAAGAGAGCATCGATTACGCATTACCTGACGAGCGACAATAACCGCGAACCCGGTTCGTGTGCTCTCGGGAAAATTTTTGTTTGCGCATCACATACTACTTCCTGCTTCTATATATACATACGTATATTCCGAGGCGTTCGTGCCCTCGTTCCTAAGGTTGGGCTCAGCAACTGACAAAGAAATTATCAACGAAATCAACAGTTGTGATTCCTCTTGTGGACTCTTCGAACGAAGAGCTTCCTGCACACTCCTGATGCTAGCAGAATTCGATCTCATCATCAAATCATCGTTCATCGTTAAACAGCAAGGCAAGCCTCAACTGACGCGCTGCCGTTTCTCCAGGGTTACACGTTTATATATAAAAAGATGAATACCAAGGGAACAGGGAGAGACCTACACAGGTCGGGAAATAGATAAGATGCTGCTCAACAGACGTGAACACAGCCTAACTGTACATACGCAGCGTGTTCTTCAATTCATTCTGATTCGATAGAAAAGAACAACCAACGATCGACACTGTTCAACGGTTCACTGTCATATCCTTCAGCGTCTCCAGCCAGCAAGTCGACGAGTCTTTCGGACCTCAAACCACGAAGGCGTCGAGACACCTACTTTGCCTAAACTTCGCTGTACATTTTCTCATCCACGTTGCCACGTCATCTGTGTTGACAACCAGGTGGCTTCTTCCATTCCTTGGAAAAAACACAAAATAGGGCACCATACGGTAGACGAGCGTTTGCCATATGCAACACGTGACCTAACCAGCGTAGTCTACTAAGTTCAATACGCTGAAACAAGCTTATTCTCAGAAGTGGCACCCAATACCAGATTCCTAACCTCAATATTACTCACCCGGTCACTCCATCCAATCCTAGCCATACTACGTAGACATCGATGGTCGAAAACCTTCAACTGACGAACATCTCCCACACTTACACTCCATCTCTCGCAACTGTGCAACAGAACTGAACGCACTGCAGCACAGTACACACGACCTTTCAACTTCACTGAAATATTAGGCCGACGCCACAAGTGCTTCAATCCGAGCGTTATGCTGCTCGAGCCTTGGATATACGCTATACTTACTCATCGAGCTAGCCGTCCGTTGCACACCTGCAGCTACAAGGCTAGGGTTGAAAACGGTCCACATTGTATTCGTGAGTCCTCTTCATCCAGTTCAAAGTTCGGCACTGCTGTCGTCCAGTCCTGTAACAGCATTTGCACTTTGAAGGTGCAAAGCGACATGCCAAACCGAGCAACGATCTCGACAGTCTATTCCAGGTGCTCGTTGTGCAATTGCCCGCAGACTCGAACACGCCACACGACGTCGTCTGCGTAATTAGATCACAGAGCTTCCCCACTTCCCAGTTTCCAACTCCTACATTCCGGGAGACCTCTGAAGCAGTCTTCCATCACTCGTCCATGACCGAAGTTGAACCGGAATGTAGATTGGGACACCCTTGTTGAACGCCACTAGTCGCTTCTCATTGAAACTTTCATAGTTTCACTATCGTCATAACCCTACACGCGACCAAGAGGTATGCGGGTAACAATCGTCGCAACAGTTCACGGACATGTCGATGGCATACCCTTCCCAGACAGAAGAGCACTGAGTAAGTGCTGGCGACATCCCACGGAGTCCGAAAGCACCTTTCAAGTCGAAGGAAGACTAGAATGTAAGGGCGCCGGTGCCGTGTGGCGCGTTTTCGTAGTATCTGTCGGAGAAGTGAATACTGGTCCCATGCAAGCCCTCGACCTGGCCGATATATCCGGCTGTTGTTCGCCCAGGATATTATACTCTCCGCGATCGGTGTTAAACGGCGCAGCATTATCCAAGCTAAGACCTTAGTAACTATCGGAATTTAAACTAATCCTCACGATGATGATGCAGTCTCACTCCGTTGTACCCTTCTGAAAGATGGGTACAATCAGTGACTCACGCCCACGATAGCGGAATAGCGCTCCTCCGTTCCAAGTACACGAAGCAAAGAAGGTAGTTGATTTCACCAGAAGCTCCACCCAATTTGAAAAGAACTGGGGGAATGTGTCTGCCGGGAACCGACAGCTTTTCCCTCTTCAAACAGCCGATATATCGACTGCGCTTCCACTTCCAATGGGAAGATCAAGTGACACCTCACCAAAGGATTTGCAGCTCCAACGTCGGACTTAGAATATCGATAGCGTATGGCCAGCTAAACCCCACCCCACCCCCCCTGATCCTTGAAGTATGCTCTCCCAACGGTCCAGTCTTTCCTGTCTACGCAGGATGAGCTCCCATTTCTATCGCACACCAACTTTCACTAAACCGAATTCGCCGCCGCACCGCTGTCGCGTGTAAGCTTAGACAGTCTTTGACTGTCCACCTGAAGCGGACGCCACTTCATCTCTTCGGCACCTTAACCCATCAGTTTTTCGCGGTCAATTTCCTAAGGCTTATGTCAAACTGACGCTGCAACTGCCGACGCATCTATTCATTTCCTTGCAGTTAGGCAGCGTCGCGTTTTTGCTCCCATTAGACTTAGCGATCGCCTTGAGAGATTGCCAGTGTTTCTGGATGAAATGCTAAGGTCTGGACCGCAGGCGAAATCTGCTGCCTATTTGATTTGATCCCACTGCTCGTCTACATTGTTAGTTACCGAAGTTCTTTGTCCCGAGGATAGTTTATGTTCATAGCTGTTGTGAACACTGAGTCAGACCAGACTTCGGACAGGCGAATCAGGTTTGTGGCCCCCCTGCGTCGAGGCCGTTGAGCTGGCAAATAATACCATCGCATTAAAACTAACGCATGGTCCGATTCGACGTACGTGGCCACAAACTACCACGTTCTGGACAGACACCGCGCCAACGAGCAGACTAATTGCGATATTGGTCAATGCTGACTAAAAAGAGTACACATGTCCAGAGCAGTAGAGCGCCATGTGCAAGTGCCGAACGCAGAACTGTGTCGGAAATGCGTACTAGATAAGGAATTAGAACGACTTGATCACAGTCGAATAATTGGAGAGTCTGTTCCCCATTCTATCATGTTTCGCCTTGAGGAGAGGCAAGGCGCACGAGCCACCTAAACAGGCTCTCCCGATGCAGCTCCAGCTTTCCAACTTGTGCATGTTAAAATCACACGCATACCACTACAAGGTCAGAGCGTTTGCCTCTTTCCGAACAAGAGTGGAACCGAGGTTTAGCCGTTAAAACATCGTCTTTTCCTGACAAAGTCGGGTGCATGCAGGTCTGTCCTGGAGCGTAACATCGCCTGACGATAACAAAATAAACCTACGCTTAACACTGTACTATCCTTTCGTGGACGCCGACTGATCCTGGCAAAACGTCTCGATAGGCACAGCAACATGATTGCTTGACTGGGAATCCAAATCCTAAAAGAGGGCTGATTCAGACCTTCTCACTCAAGGACTATTCCTAAACACCACGGTTCACCACAGGCTTGAGCTGCTTCGTCTCCTGAAGTGTGGAAGAAAATATCTTGACGAGACGTTTGGCGCAGTTAGTTTTGAATTACTCACTCGCATCCTGAATCGTGTTTCCAGCTTCACGCCAGCAGACATCAATCGAGAGTGAGTCCCTGTCAGAGCCAAACATGCCTGTTGGCCAGCTTGCATTAAAGTGCGCACGTTAAAGGAGCCGAGATTCAGAGGCTGACGAGGCTTAAGAAAATGTGAACTAGCAGACTGAAAACTACTTATTACACTATTTGACAATAAACCGTTGCGAGTATCGGTCGTGTTATCAACGGAGATACTATGGGTAGATAGAAGGGGAAAAGAGATTCGGTTGGAGAAAGAACAGACAGGTTGGATAAAAGAGAGGGAACTCTGAGCAGTAGCATATATATCACTAGCCACCCCACCTGCACTCGATGCAATGGGCAATGCGGTCCTGATTATCCTGTGTAACGAACGATGCAGTATGGAATTATTTGTAGATGTTTAACTCATGGGGATTGATGGACGAGTGCTGCCAGGGAATCCAGCCACCAAGCAAAAGAACGACTAGGGTTCTCAACCGAAGCCTTTGGTTCTGACAAAAACCTGACAACAAGGAGGTGGCAAGTGGATGAGTGGAAGCCCATCTACTTGGATCAAGTATTCTTCCACTCGTTTTCACGACTTAGCTGCCAAATCAGACCAACGCCCAACTGGGAGGACCAGGAGACTACTTCGTCAGGCCTGTCTACCCATTGACCTTCCAGGCGTGATTGGATCTTCGACTTGAGATAAGCCGTTCTGTATAGCTCGTTGTATCATGGAGGCACGCAAGCCGTCACACCACGTCAAGGTGTAGTCAGCGGAAGATCAATAAACGTTGACCTTGGTTCCCATTAGAGTCTCTCGAAACGCACCCAGAACAGACATGTTAGTGCACATAATGATAGCTCATTTCAGTTACTTTGAGTCCACTCTCTTTTGCTTCATTTGGTTTATAACTACTGTCCAAAATTTGTCTGCAGGCTATCAGCAGTGAACCGATCAATTTGAAAATCTTCAGCCCGCGTGTGTTAAATCTGACCTTGGTCGATTTGCCTGGCATTACCAAAGTTCCGGTAGCCGATCAACCCGAGGATATTGAAATGTTGATCAATCAACTCTGTTTGCAATATGTACAGAATCCCAATTGTGTGATCCTTGCCGTCACACCGGCCAATACGGATATGGCCACAAGTGAGGGTTTGAAACTGGCCAAAATGGTGGATCCTGATGGTACGTTTCCATGTTTTTAGTTTGCTACTCAGATGCTTGTAGTTATGAACTGAACAGATAAACGCTTCACTTTTCGAGTCATTCGAAGTACCGTTTACCTTAAATGTTATATATATGTATATATGTATGTATATATATATACAATATATATATATATTCGGTGGCTTGAAAATAAGCAACCTTTAGATAAAATCACAAAGAGAATGAAAAACACTATAAGCGGCAAGCAAACTAGGTTCTTGTTTTCACCGTGTCATCTTGTAATTTTTTTTCCGTTTATGCATTCCTGGTTCCATACTCGTAACAAAAACCAGCTTGGGTTCTCGAGGACTATTCTTATCGCGAAACGCGAACTTCTTCTGGAAACGCGGGAAAAGGTGCATGCTAAAAGCATGCCTTTTTCTGCGAATCAATATTGACTGCAGTTTTGCAGGTCCCGTAACTAAGGTTTAATTTTTGAAATCAATGAGCCTGTTGGGTACCCGCAGATCTACTCATCTTTCCTATCTTGCACGCAAGATTCAGAAAGTGAACAACACAAGCACAGAAATATCACAAACTACAAGTGTAGCAAAGTAAACGTAACATTATATGCAGTCGCAATCTATATAATCTAACTTTCGATGCTGAATCTAGCATACCGATGTTGTAACTTACGTTTAGCACTGTGAACCGGGGCATCTTGAGGGATTGTTTGTTAACCTGTCTCTCTGATCGTTTATTACAGCTATGAGAAATGACATTGACTTGCGGTTTCTATTGCAATTAATGTCTAAAAGTAATTGCTGTTTTAGTTATTCTTGTTTTTTTTGCAATGCACAATTGGTCTCTTCTTTGACTTTGTCGCCATCTCTCGTTAGATTGATTTTGTTTTTTTTGTATTAATTAATAAAGCCATCTGGTTTCGTCTTCCGGTTGGGCTCTGCCTACTATTGTGTGATTCATTTACTGTTCATTTACTGTGCTGCTGTCACCAATTTACCCATGTCACGTGCTCTTATTTTTTCGCCAAGTTAAAGGAAAGCGTAGCTTTTGCTTCTAGTTTCTCGCTAGAAGATTGTCTTATTGTGCGGTCGTTGCCCAGTTAAGAGTGGACAGTACGGTAGTATGAATTAATTAGCGTTTTTCGACTCGCTTTTCGGGGATGACTCCTGGTTGGTTGTTCACCGTGATTCGTTTGTGCATTGCATGAAACTGAAATTTTTTTTAATCAAACCTTTTTTTAGTGCAACTACCCTATTGTATTGTATGATAAACAACGCAGTAGTCCTGAAACAAGCTGCTTAGCTCCACTGTTATAAGTGCTGGTACTGAGATTCATAAAACCTCATAAAAATTTGCAAAATTTGGCGTATTCATGATCCCACCGGCCAGCCGTACCTTCTCAGTCACTGCTAATGGACATAGACAGAAAGCGGAAGTTTAATTTTCGCTGCCACCAATATCATCGTTTGTTAAACATTGGTGGAATTCACTGTGGATTACTCGTAAAATCATCGCTCAAATCAACCCCGGCTCCAGACACAAGCACAACCGCTGGTGGGATATTCCAATGCAAGTAGCTAGTGCATTTGTCACATCGCTGGACAGGCCAAGTCAAACCAAAGATACAAACCCGCGGCTATTTCAAACGAAGGATGCTGTTACTCTAATCGACCACAAGCATAAAGCGACGTGTTCAATTTCTGCCACGGTGTGTTCGCGGAATAGAATGCATGCGCTTAATACGGACCCGTAGGTTAGTGGATTGAGATCAATAGTTCAAGCGCACGTGCACACCAATGTAGTCCTTTTCGCTTTCGAGTGTCGGGATCGTCACTGACGTATGGGCTAATATACCAACAAACAGAACACGAATGTTTATCTAACGAAAAACACTAATGCAGTTGGCTGAACAATCATGTGAACCTTTAAGCTAGGATTAACGAATGGTTCTGGGTTGTTTGAGGATGAAGTCGACCAGAGGCGAAGAGTGGTCGCTTGTGTGCATTAACTGATATCGTAGTGACGAGCAAATTACCGTCACTTGATGCTTTGAGTTGTCACTTGTCGGTCTTTGAAAGAGCCCAGACTTTGGTTTTCACTCCCACCTCACTTGTGCTGCTCAGTTTTTATGGCCGCATACGTGATCCAGCCACGGTTGCGATATTCGAAAGCAAAATACATTGCTATTGTGTGTACTCATGGTTGGACTGTTGCTATCAACAGATGGTTTCTTCACTGATCCATGATAAACTCCACCAACTTTCATCAACTTTCAATACGGTTAGTAGTGACAGTGACTTCCTCCCAAAAACATCTGAAACATTTTCCTCTAATCCAGATCCTGTTAATAATGATCAGACGGCACACGTATTATATCCTTCCTTGTGCGCTACAGGTCAATTTGGTAAGTAGTTGTTGCGTCCGAACTACCTTCGATCCCTGTCGACTACTCACCGTTTGGGAACAGTGCATACTCCATCTAAAGCATGCACCAGTAAAATGGTCCTCTTCTAGTCGTACACGCTCTGCTGCTCCCTATTTGGTTTCATTTGCTAAGACTCGTTTCGCAAGATGAACATCTCCACGGATCCAACAAATGCGGTCTCCCCGGGCCCTGTCTGCTCTAAGGTAGAGGTATTGTAAGCAAATCGACTTCCGACGCGGTCGGAGTTGTACCGGGTGTATGGATATCCTTCTACGTGGTTGGGATATTCTCTATAAAACCACGACTTCTGTCTTGAAGTGCCCTTCGGCTTAATCAGCCTCTCAGTTCCCTAGGATGACCTGCTTTCAAACGATTGATGGTCTCGGGAAAGTTTGTGATAAATGTATTCAATTCTGTAATCTGGTAAACGTCAAAATTGGTGTCGAAATTGTCAGAAAGACGATAAGCAGATTAACCATGTAAAAATCTTACGTTGTTGTCTTTGTCACCCATTTTCGAATGCGTCTAGACATTCGTTGTGAGAGATGTCCATTCGTTCGTTCTGCTCCTGTGTTTGTACGGGAAGTGATAAGCTAGAGGTTAAACGGAATTTTTCCGGAGGTGACGTTCGTGACTGTCCATATTCATCCTCCGAGTACACAATGAAAGCTGAGGTTGTGGCCGGGAATAGTCTGTAACGCCTCTCTCTTATTAGGTGGTTTACGATAACGGAAACGAGTTTCCATGGGGACCCGTGTACGGAATCTAAACTGAGCTCATCTCGGTTATAGATGTCCATCAATTTTTCTGAACAGCCATTATTTTAATGTCTTCCGATGGACAGTTTCTTTTTTCGCGTCAATATACCAGAAAAGTGCATATTTATAAAATGATAATTGTGTTCTTACCGAACCTACATAGCTTGTTGAAGTGAAAATTGAGGAATTCCCACATGAGCGGCCCCATGTCACCTTTCGGTGGATCGAACTCGGAGTCATTTGTTGTCAAGCTCTATATGGACAATAAAACGATCAGACGATTATGATTCTACTTTCGTTTTCCTTGTTACTAAGCAAAGAGATTAGTTCCGATCACCTGTAGTCTGTAATTTTCACAACGAACCACTGATTGTTCCTGCTCTCTCTGAGCAGATTCTTATCGCAGCGTAAAAATATAACCTCTTAAAACATGACACGGTTTTCACTGTCTCATTGTCCAATTCTTGATTGCTGCTACAACTGAACAAACCAGAACGCTAAGATTGGGTATCCCAGACCGGTGTCTATGTATGTTACAGTTAATGTCAACTTTCGTTTCTGAGTTTGATTTGAAGAGACTGGTGGAACTTTATCGTATTGTGTGTGCAAAGTGTTAGTGTTTATGTATGTCTATGAGCTCGCAGTCTGATATGAGACCCGGATCTGATGCATCTAAGTGGTCGGAGAAAGGCCACTTGTGAATATGAGTCAAATCATTGGTCGCGCTAGGTTAAAAGCCTGTTACCGTCCTGGTGGTAGGAACTGTGTTTCCGCTCTATGTAGCAAGTGAACTTCTCTGTGGTCTAACTTGAGCAACGTTCGTGATCAGTTGGGATTTGTTTTCTTCCTGTAGAGGAAAGCATCTGAAAGAAAGGGAAGGGAATTTTTTGTACACTTTGTGTCTTTCCTTCGTTTTTATGTTCATTTATTCATTTGGACTACTCTGTAACAGTATAACAACAAATCGCCTCTAGTTTTAACGTATGCTGGACTAGCAAATTAATGTCATCATGGTAGCTGAATAAAACCTGTTATCTCGGCTGGATAAGGCCGGATTTCGACCGTGAGTTGATTTTTAAGCAGAGCTAGTGGTCATTGTCAGATAATCAGTGCAGATGATCTTTGTTTTACTTCACGGAAAGTATACATTTACCGGCCAGTCTTGTTTTTCTGACACAATTATCCTTCTACTCTTTCAACCGCGTTGTGTTGAAGGTCGGCGAACATTGTGCATTTTGACCAAATTGGATTTGATGGATCAAGGTACAGATGCACACGATTTACTCCTCGGTCGTGTCGTCCCTGTGAAGTTGGGTATAATTGGTGTAGTCAACCGATCCCAGGCAGATATTAAAGCCGGGAAAACAATTGACGAGGCATTACAAGATGAGGCATCGTTTTTACAGCGACGTTATCCATCTTTGGCTAGTCGAAATGGGACTCCATGTTTGGCGAGAACACTGAATCGGGTAAGTGCGAGTGAGTTTGTCTTGTCTTCCTGCGTAGAACCGTACTTTGTCAGTCACTTCTCACCAGTGACCCATTTGTGGTCTTCCCTCCGATCGTTTCTGACTACTTGTTACAGGTGTTTTCCTGCCCGTTTTTGATAATGTTTTAATAAGGCAATTTACTGGAGGCATTTTCAGGTTCACAAGCCCCAAACCGAGGACACTGCTTAGTAAAGAGAGAATCACCAAAGTTATTTTGAGACGCACACAACAGCTCCGATCGAGTGAAATTGTTGAATCTAGTTTGCATGATCTTAAGTAGACATATGTACAGATGGTCACTGCACTATTGTTTGCAGTCAAGTTGTTTAGGTTGAAAAGGATCTGTACTAGTACAATCTTTTCGGCATCTGTTTGCAATTCAGCTGGTAAAAAATCACTGAGAAAACCTCGTGTTCCAGCTGGACAGCGGATATAAAATGGAATACCAAAGTTGAGAATAGACCACTGATCGAAAGAAGCAAAATTCACGGACGAAGGTTGAAGCGCACAGTTCAACCACTACGGTTTGTGCGCTGCCATTCAAGTCAACTATGAGACGATGAAATTTATGCAGCAGTACAAAAGTGCTTTGGTTGGAAATCGGCATCTATCTGCATAGAGTTAGCGGATGTACAGGCCAAGATGCAGTGGGTGTGAATAGTCCAGAAGTATCCTGTCGGTAAACAGTACTCTCCATTTGATGGTTGACGAAACAACGCTGTTTGTCATCGTGTTGTATCGTTGATGCTCTGTTGTTCTTCTTAACTTCATTCATTGCTTAGTTCGATTTTTAGTCGCAATATCCACATTGATTCCAGCTAATCACAATTTCGAGTGATTTTTGTTGCCGTTGGTTGGTGGGAAAGTCAAAAGAGGTATATATATGTGGAGTATGTTTTCAGTGTAAAGACAGTCCGGGGTTCAATTTAGAATCGGGGAAGGAGTACATGTTTGCGAGTTGATTAGTGGAATTCTAAGTAAATTAATGGTTTAATAAAGTTGATCTGTTATTCTTTTAACTGTCATTATTTTATTGTTACATGTCTGAGGCCTGCGTGTTTTAAAGAGGACATGCTTCACGGCTCGAAAAACAGTCTTGCTTCATCTGCTTGACGGGGAAAGCACGGGCAATTTCGAAGGCCTCACGGGAGCAGTCAGCGGTTTTAAAATTGAACTGAAGTGAAGTAGAATCTTATGCGAGTTTTTGCCACCCAAAGTTCCGATTTGATATTTCCCCGTTCATCTTTCACGAAAGTCCAGCGGGCCATACGATATGTGGGGCATGGCATTATCATTTCACTCATGCATGAGGTACGTTATAAAAAATCACTGGCTGACGGGAAATTCTGCGTCGCTCCGGTCATTCGCATCAAGATGACACCCAACTTCTTACGGGCTGATACCATCCCACAATACGCTTATAGACTGCACATGAAGTTCTTACTTAGGCTCTTTGTTTAAGATAGAATCGATTTGCTCCCAGGAAAACTCTTCACAATACAAAGTTGTCTCATAGTCTTTCTGTTTACAGTTAGCCTTTTGCACTTGATTGCGCTGATTTCGAGCTTCGTCTACGGTTCACCGGTTTTGTTTTCGCCATTTAATAAATTTTTTTGACTGCCGTCCATCGAACCGAGCGGCTTGCCATCACACGTACATCTCAATGACATTTGTTCCAAAGGACGTGTAGAGCGTCTTTTGTTATCTATCCCATATCATTTGGAGTTGTCCTGTGACGAAAAGCTTTTTTCTGCAGTGCGTATGGCAGTTTTGACCTTGGCTCGGACGATTTGAAGGTGAGCCACAGATCTGGAATCGGCCGTTTGTTGAAGCGGGATGTTTTATCACCCAATGTCGAACTTATCCTGGGTTGAACAAAGGAGTCAAATAAAAGCTTAAACCTTTTGTCATATTCTACTTGTGAGCTTGCAAACAAATGGTTTTATTCCTGTTAAGCAACCCGTCTGAGAATAACTGATGTAAATCTGATGGCTGCTCCATCCTCCACTTCTGCTTTGTTTGGTCATCCATCGTGATCCGTGGCCCATTAGTGAATATTGTCCGGTTGTCCGAATGGCGTAGTATCCATCTAAAGGTACCAGATGACTATCGGCGTTTGTGAAATAGTGCATTACCGAAACTCTGCGTATGGTTAGAAAACCATACAACTTCGTGGTGTTGTAACTGAAACGTAGTCGGTTTGAGGCAATTGGGACAAGTGTTATGCATACACGAAGCTAGACTCTCTTGGTTGACACTGGTCTCCGGAGGATATAGTGACTGGAGGATGGGAAACGTCTGCTGACTACCTAATGATATGAAGGAAAGGTATGAAACTCTTGATCAGTGGGTGCGGGTGATTACTATTTCTTTGAATTCCTGTCCGGGTCCATACGACCCGTCCACTACCGGATGATCAGACACCAATCGATGTTTAAGCGATTTAGTCACTGTCACAGTCCCAATAGAATTCTTTGATTGTCTGTACGATTTCGATGCGACTTTTTCATGATTGTGTTTGTTTTTCTCTGGTGCAGATGACATTGTGAGATAGTAATCCATTCCAGGTCACGGAATTTTGTCAATTGTAGATTCTGTACCGAACCGAGGTAAGGGAAGCCGGGTTCTACGGACTGCGATGACGCTTTATATCTTTGGAAGAAATTTCATATGAGGCACAATAGTAACATTAACTTGATAATCTTGTTTTGTGAACATATGAAACTTGATTTTTTGAGTCAGCCTCTTCTGAATTTGCACGGTAAGATGAGCCCACCATTGGTTGAAGCTGTGTTCATTGTAGGTTGATTTACTTGTTCTGATCTATTGTTATCACTGCACAAAGTTTATTCTACTCGTAACACAAAGATTGCACTTGCAATTGGATGTGAATTCGTCTCAGTTCGGTTCATTCTTTTTCTGTTCGATTTATTAGTTGCTTATGCATCACATACGTGATTGCTTACCGGAGCTGAAGACTCGTGTGAACGTGATGGCTGCTCAGTTTCAGAATTTACTGAACACTTTCGGAGATGAGGTGGAAGATAAAGTACGTCTTTGTTTTTAACAAATAAGGCTGGTAGTTGAAATACTTTTGTAGTTCTACATTTATTTTATTTTACTCTGGTCCTCTTCGCATTTTAGGGCCAACTGTTGCTCCAGATTATCACGAAATTTAATACCGCCTATTGCAACACAATTGATGGTGTGGCCAAGGACATTGAGACTACCGAGTTGTGCGGCGGTGCACGGATTTGTTATATATTTCATGAGACATTTTATCGGACTCTGAGTAAAATCGATCCATTGGGAGGCCTATCCACATTGGACATTCTCACAGCAATTCGGAATGCAACTGGACCTCGCCCGGCCTTGTTCGTCCCTGAGGTCTCTTTTGAGCTCCTTGTGAAGCGACAAATTCGTCGACTGGAAGAGCCCAGTTTACGCTGTGTTGAGTTGGTGCACGAAGAAATGCAACGAATCATACAACATTGCGGTGCTCAGGTAAGCGAACATCTAGCTCTTAGTCTTTCTATGCGTTTATCTGTATCATTTCAACTGTCTCTCTTTGTCTCGCTGATCTCTCGTGGGTTATCTTGTGTTGCACAACCCTTGGTCAGACAAGTGTTTTCTTTAAAAAATGAACAAGGCGTCAATTGTGTTGCTTTCTGATGATCTTGATCGTTAAAAAACTGGGTTGTCTCAAAGAGACATTTTCTCTGGTTTCTATTTTGTTATTATAACTGGAGGAAGTCACAGTGATAGTCATTCCTGTCACACTGGACTTATTTGTTCTTGTTAGTTTTGAAGTGAATTTATACCTTGATCCTGTTTTTTGTCTTTGGCAAATAACAGGTTCCAACCTTCGGTCTCATGCATAGTTTCATTCTTAGACTTCTACCACTGTCACTGAAACCCTAATTTCATTTGTTGACCCTCACATATTTGGCATTCAGGATAAACTAACGCGAAAAAAGCAAGCTTATGGGCAGGCAGTCAAGATGCAGTTGTTTGCTTCCTTTTTGGTTAAGGTTTTTTTCTTCGGATTGATACGATCACCTGTCTGAACGCAATCAATGCCTCATCAGAACCAAGGCAGAATGGAAGAACTGCACCAAAAACAGTTAACTACATACGAGATCTTGTGTTAGACACACGTGTCATCGGTCCTTTCGTCACAGTCTGTGGTCTCCTGCCAATATGATTGGTTTTAGGGTAGTAAATGGAGGCAAGAAGCTCAAAGTCCGTTGTCCAGCGTTCCAGTTGATGACTTCTTTGATCATTTCAAGTCAGTAGGCTAAAACTCACGAAATTATATTGCCGTATTTTACAGCCTATCGCGTTAGTAGAACCAATACTATCGCTTTTCCGAAGATACCGTCGAGGTTATCGTGGATTGTATCTTAATGGTTTGGAGAATAACGCTTTTATGATTGTTATTTCAGTTGCATAAGACGAAAAATGCCAGTTCGCTTTATCTCGAACAGTGTTTTGAGTACCGGTGTCGATGTGAGGTCCGATTGTTTTCACTCGAGGACTTATAGTGGCTGACCCTGGTCTAGTCTTTACATCGCATTTGGTTCATCACTGATTTACGCAGCGATAAAAACATCCCGCCTAATGAAACGTCTGCGTCCTGAATATCAAGCTTGGTTGCCGTTAGCATTTGGAAGGATTGAATTAAGTTGAAAGGGCAGTTGTCTTCCATATTTTTTTGGTTGGTGCTCCTTTTTCCAGCATCTCTGTTCCCGGATGGCTGCTTTGCACCCCTGCCAATTTTGTCGTTTCCATCTGTTACTTGTGTGGTCAAACGAGACACCAGTTTTGCCTTGAAGTGAGCATTCATTGATTGTCGTTGTAAAAATCCAGTCGTCCTTGGAATTTTTTCGGAACATGCTTCGCATGTATCGACAATGATGGTATTTCTGAATTCAGTGATGCTTCATACCGATTATTGTTACCGTTTTATGCCATCCCACCAGACGTGTTTTACTTTTATACGTATGCAAAATCTGGAAGATTCATTCGTCGTATTTCGCACTATTTAAGGTAATTCTCTTTTTACTGGCTGAATCTCAGCCGTTACTGAATCGTCCGGTTGAGATAGATCACATCCTGGAAGTCGAACACTAACTGTTCTCTTTCGCGTTTGTTGTTCATAAAATGCAGGCGGGGTTTATTGTCCGTTCTGTCGTATGTACTCTTGGGTGTGTTCTGAGTCCTTTTATTGTTCATTCTGGTTCCGGCTTTCCTCCACACTTGAACTGGATTTTGATACTCCAGCAGGAGCTTCTCCGTTTCCCAAAACTGCATGAGCGGATCGTGGATGTAGTGACGTCAGTTTTACGACAGCGATTACAGCCCACCAATCAAATGGTCACCAATCTGGTTGCAATCGAATTGGCTTACGTAAATACTCGGCATCCGGACTTCTCCGAGGTGCTCAGTTTGCATCGTCAACAAGCACCAGGTTTAGACTCTTTGGTAAGTTCCGTCCAATGTTTCAAAATGAGAATGTCCCAGCTCATCAATATTTTTCAACGCAGGAGTTTTGCACACCTCTCCGGATCACCCAGTCTCAATGCAACATTTTCGGAGTGATCTACGGAAAGCAATGCAATAGTGAGAACATTCTTTTTTGCAGGTTTCAAGTTATTGAAAGAGAAATTGTTGGCGACAGCAAAAACATTTCAGACCCTTAGCAGAGAGTTCATGCGGTCATCAGATAAAGTGTTGAATCATCGAAGTCCTGAATAGTTTGCATTGAATAACTGATGAATGCTGACCGATAGTGATTAAATGGACTTACCGTTTGGTTGGTTCGATGTTAACGGTCGGAAACTGAGAACTACTGCTACTCTCTCTGTATATATATTATATGTATGTATATGTACACATTCTGCATTCTTCCCTCGTTACTAAGGTTGATTCAGCCCAACTGACAAAGAATTATCAACGAATCACAGTTGTGATTCTTCTGTGGACTCTTCGACGAAGAGCTTCCATGCACACTCCTGATGCTACAGATTCAATTCTCGTGAGAAATATTATATATATATATAATATTAGAGGTGAGAATGTGGACAGCTTTAACGTTTATTGTGACGTCTCGAACCAAACTAGACAACCAAATTGGAAACGAAATACTTTTTTATTTTTTCTTTTATTCAACAAGAACCGACAAAGCTTTTCCATAATAAATCGCTTGATCCGGAATAATCTATTGGCCAAATATGCTTGAAAATAATCCCTATCCCATTTTGGCTACCACATGTATATCTTAACCAT
The DNA here is from genome assembly GCA_008360955.1 of Fasciolopsis buskii. Classification (NCBI taxonomy): domain Eukaryota; kingdom Metazoa; phylum Platyhelminthes; class Trematoda; order Plagiorchiida; family Fasciolidae; genus Fasciolopsis; species Fasciolopsis buskii. Next base: position 51,309 of record LUCM01000305.1, read on the forward strand.
GACGTATCAAGAGCTCGGTAAGCCAGAACATGGTGGGTTTAATTCACAAAACTTTAGCATATGTGTTGACAGGAATCCAGCATCACCAAACAGTGGTACTCGATGGGCCCGCCACCATCATCCAGTAATTTTTTGGTCTTTTCGATGTGCCACCCAGCGTCTCCAAGGTAAAATTACTTTTACTTCATACTTTGAAAGTTTTAGAGTTTATAAGTCAATATCCACTGTTTAGGAAACCTTTAGTCAGCACTCCAAGACACGAAACATTTTGCAAAGTATCAAGATTCAAACCGAGTAGGATTTCATATGAAGTGTACCCTTCACCCAAATGTGCTTTCATCCGAAAAACGGATTGAAAGAAAATCACTACTCAGGACAACATGTCTAATAAATTTTGATAGAGTGAAACACTAGACTTCTTTCGGAGACACTTGTTTCTTTATATTGGCTACTTTCTTGGGATGAATCGAATATCTTTGTTATTAAAAAGACGAAATTCTCACATTCAGTGTGCATTTTCTTTTGACCAGTTGATGAAGATTTTCCAATTTTTATTCGTGCGAAAGTGAACAGCTTGGACGGGAACAAGAAGCGGGACAATTTTGTCAAAGAAGCTCCTCTTAGAATTGATCGTTTTGTGTTTTTCAGGTCACCAAATGCCATCTATTCATCAGCAAAATTAATGGTTCTTTAGACTGAGGCGCCCAGCATTTTTACTATTGTGCGTGATAACTATAATCCCTGCTTTTTATGCCATTGGGGAGTATATATTATCCAAGTCTACATGGGCGATGGGGCATGGAATTTCGGTAATCTGCGATAGGATTAGAGAAGGAAACTTCAGTCATGAAGTTTTCGGATTTGATCGATTTCATCTATGAAATTTATGCTTTTGGGATAGTTTATTTGTTCATTATGATACAAATGGTGGTCTTATTTAGCTTTAAATGGTGGAAGAGGTTCAGCACAAATTAAATCGACCGACGGTTTGAAATCAGTTCCTTACATTTCGGTGCCAAAGGATTTCACTGTTTCCCGCTCACTGCTTCACTGTCGCGGTAACAATGTAAGCGGTTAACGCAACGTGCCTAAATGACCTTGGCGCAGTATCATGTTTGATGTAAACCACCATCCTTCCTAAACTGGAATTTTTCTGTTCATGATCGACCACGAATATTAGACCACAGTTAACGCAAAATATCTCAGTTAACAAATAATTATTTTCAGCTCAAAAATACTTGCGTAATCAAGGATAGAATACTTGGTAAAATGAGTGCTTTTGTTGGATAGGCGAGTTTGTTAGCATTTATGAAGGCCTACTAGGGTAAATCCTGTTCCTTTCAAAAACGTTATTGAGAGTTTCATGCTCCAGAAGGGTTTAGTTTTTCATGTTCAAAAGCTTTTACCTAGAGAACCAAGGTCACCCATGTTTGACTGGTCTAATTACAACCTACAGATAGATATAGTAAAAGGAACTTGTAAATAAATTCAAGTTATTTGCTGATGCTTCTTTGCAGCTATCAAGTACTAAGCATGTTGACATTGGAAATTTCTGAATGTGTCACAATCGGCAACACATATATATATACATATATATACATATACATTTATATATATGTATATATATATATATATGTCTAGAACGATTCCTCTCTAACAAGTGCGATGAGGTTTGTGACTGTTGCCGAAGATGAACCGAGTATACCATAACTGCACATCTTGGCAGGCCTTCAATTTCACTGTGCCGATGACCTAGCTAGCGCGAGATTTTGAATACATTCATGGTTTTCTTCCATACTATTGTCCACCGTATTTGTGCTGTAAACCTCCAAATATTTACCAAGACAACCTTGGTAACCATCAGAATCGCTCCTTACGACATCTTACTGTTTCAACAAGACGCGGGCTCAACATAAGCTGTACTGCATTTGTGCTACTGACCTCCATTATGGATGATACTACTCGCTGTCTCCAAGCGGCTTCTTTTAACCTTATCCAGCTTGGAAGGGTGAGCAATGGGCAAGTGTGCACAAAATAAATCCGCGCCACCAGAAACAATTCTGATATGTTAATTTCGGTTGTCGCACCGCTATCAACATCGAGCTCAGGTTGACGATCTTCGACATTGCTGATTCCGTGTTCTCTCCGGGTTCGAGAGACATTGGCTGCCAAATAAAGGAAACTGCTCCCCTCGCCTCATTTCTCCTAGTTATATTTTATCTTTTGTTCTTCACTCAATAATGAAACAAAAGACTGTGTCATTTTCCAGGAAGGAGTCGCGGCCAACAGAGCGCCTTCATTTGGGAAAGTTGACCGATGATCGGAAGGTTCCAATTCCTGATCTGGAGAATGAAACGTCCTAGACTGTTCTCAAATCATCCTATATTATATAGCCCTGGAGTCCTATTGTTATCGAGGTTTTTCATTATCGCTGGATCGTTCACATCTGCCAAAGTCGATGGACCCTTTACCTATTCACCTAAAACAATTATGTCGAATTTTCATCTGATATGCCAAGTAAATTATGGCCACTTGCACACTGTTAAGAATTGTTTGATGGGAGAAACAGTTCTCGGAATATAAGGCCGAAATCGGCCGTTACTGTTATGTTTATCAGCACATTTCCCCCTCCGTTAGAGTTCAGTTTACGCGTTTTACACTGGAGAAGGAATGGGTATCAGAAGAAGGCTTTGACATGCTGGGAATATCTTGAATCCTAAATTGTCATTCGAGATTATTGAGTTTGCCATTTTTTCACGCGTCTTCTCCTTGCATTCCACTTCATAGTCCTACAATGAACCGGGCGCTCTAATGAATGCCATCACCATACATGAAAATAGCCGCTCCAATCCGACCCGGAGACCTTTGTCCCAAGCAAATCCACAGGCAGATCTAAATGCAATCGCCGGTCTAAACGGACCACTGAGCGCGGAGGCACGCACGAATTCACCGTCACGTGATCTATCAGCTGACTCTCACACGGGTCTTGTTCTCACACCGGACATAGTAAGTATAATCAGTCCTATTTTGTGCAAAATTTAAGACCAGTGTGATTTTTCATTGGTTGATCTACTCACTAGGTTTATTTTGTCACCATATGCTTAAATGTGAGTGTAAACAGTAGGGCGATCCATTTGACCATGGTAGATTACTACACCAAAATCCTTGGACTCGTTATGATGAACCAGTTACGCAATGAAGTAGTAAATCAGTTTTGTTGTTACGAGGTAGATGATAGACAATTCTTCTCTGCTACCTTCACCAATCGGTCTTTTTCGGTGATCTGCATGGCTTTTCCGGTACTTTTTTGGTAATTGTTCTATCCGTTTGCGTTAAACGTTAGGGGATCTGTGAATCAGTTGTTGTCCGTTGATTTTCAGCGTTCAGATATAAACTGCCTAGTGCTGTTCTTATCAAACAGTATCCTAACTAAGCGATGCGTGTTTGAACAATTAGTACAAATGCCAGGGCTGCTCAGTTCCCGTTTCTGATTAGAAAATGTAGCCCGGCTCTCGAGATATATCCAGACTCTTTGGTAATGTTTGAGTGATTGCTCTCTCCAAAACGTGGGTCTTTAGATAGCACCCATTTCATAAGTTGGTGTGGACATTGTTCACTGCCGCGTACTTGTTCAATACTAAAGCGGAATCTAACACAATCGCACGTACTACTGCAGACGTTCGACCACATGAATAATACTTACTTAATGATGAACAGCCGCGGTGGATTGCAAAGCCACAGACATTCTTCCGTTGACCTTATTCGTTTTATCGATTATAAAGGTGATTAGTGTACGCTGTTGTTATCGCTTGTGGGTGTTAAGCTGTGAATGTGGTAGATGGAGTTCGACGCCTATTGTCCGCTTTTGCTTATCAATTGGCCTTGCGAAATTGTCGTTTGGGGTGTATGACCTGATCGATCAATAGAATATGCATAACAGCAGTTTCCGTGTGATTTTTTGTTTCATCTATTATGCACTCACACGAATTTTGTCTGATCCCACATTTTTATGCAGCAAACGGAAGTACAACAGCACAAACTCACATCCAATGAGCGACATGATTGTGAAGTTATTGGTAAGTGGCATCTAAAATTTGCGTCTGTGTTTATAATCGGGATCACAGGGAAGGTTCATGTCGTAAGCGTACTTGGTTAGCTTTACTATGTCCAATTCGGAAGAGCACCCAAAGCTATCAGGTGCTATGCTAAATACATTCAACTGGAATCCTTTAATTAAAAAACTTTCCTGTGCCCCATCGGAAGGTTATGCGAATTTACACTGGGGCCCACATCATGCGTTCACTGGAGTGCCACTCGAGTAGCACCCACATCATAGGTTTTTTACAGCGTAGCATTTGATGTTTGCTCATGGCAGTAACTTTTCTGAGTAGGAATATCCGGGTGGTATTATGCTGCCAAATGAAGACCCAAATAAGTTGCAAGTTTTTCTCGATTGTCTGAACGATAATATAGGTATCTTTGGGATGTGTAAGATAACGTTGCTAGACTGGATTAGTTCAAACCCGACCATTGTCCTTGTAGGAGGGTGAGGTGAATAGATTGAGGTATTTGGGTAGTTCTATCTCAGCTGGTGGTCGTATACCGTAGGATTTGCCTTCAGGCGCAGAGAAAACCCGATCGTCACTCGCTAATTTGATGCATCTGTGGCGTCGGTGTGAGATCGAATTATCGATCAAAAGCCGAGCATACCCAGCAGCAGTGAGGTTGGTATCGTTCTGCGGTTCCGAAACACTGCCGTTAAGAGCATAAGTTATGCGACGACTTTTAGTGTTTGAACTTGGTTTTCCCCGTAATGTTGGTGTAACTTGGTGGTAGAATTTTATGAGTAATTCAGAGGTTCGGTGTAAGGTACTGGGTCCCTAGGGTTCAGTCTTTAGAACAGGCACTAAATCAGGGTGGCTTAAAGTGGTTGGGACATGTTTTGCGCATGCCCACAGAACTACTGTCTCGCATTATGCTGTTTTGTGAGGTAGACAATGGTTGGACTTCGTTGCAAATAAAGTATGGAGATTTTAACCATTGTACTGGCTTGTGTAGGATGCAATTGAACTACTGGGTTGGAGTCTACGAGATCCCCCCTTCCACTCGACGGCTGGAGGCAGTGGGTGACGTGGCTTAGTGATGCCAGAGCATAACGTAAAGTTATTGGCTATACACAATGCAACTGATGGTTGTGCAAAGTGAAGCTGAAAATGGTGAATTGAGGACCGTACTACCAGACAGAAGAGTTGCTTCATGCGCTATCCCACAACTCGAGTTTAATTCATAATCACCCAAACAAAACGTTGCATACAGTAGTAAGCAGATGGGTTCTGATGGAATAACTATCTAAAATTCCGGGGTCCAGGAACATACAGGCTGTTTGGACTGGCAAACATACGTGAAGAAAGATCACCGCCAAGACTAATCATATCGACGGCCTCACCACCCAGTCGGAATGTGACCTGCCGGCTAACGAGACTTTTAAAGCCCATATGTTTCAAATGGATTGGGTAAATCTCGGAAGAATCTTTCGGATTTTTTGGCAACACTGGATCATCCAATGTCGATAACAAATTTTAGGCCTCTTATGATGTTGCCTGGTTGTTTCATATTTTTCAAATAGAAACAGTTGCGGGTTTGTGCCTGCGCGAACGAAATCGAAATAATATTTAAACAACCGAAAGATTTGCTCATGCTGTATACAAAGAAATTTCAATTCTGCTGGTGGTGTTACCATGGGAAATATTAGTGGAAATCACCGTTATTTCGCACCCTTGTGTCACTGTCGCCGTGCCACTTGGTTGGCTTAACATTTACTCCAGTAGGGAGTTGATGCTTGTGCAGGCTTCTCGGCCAAATAAAATACGTCTGTTTACCGTCAGCAATTTCGAATAATTGCAAATATCTACTGTGATGCAGCTTTGTCGCTTAACCCCTTTGGCCGACCGGACTTTTTCCTGTTTTCAGTATCGCTTATTTTCTGACTTAGAAAAATGACTCCGAATCGATGTTCACTAGATGGGGCAGTTTTCTAGCCGACGTAAACAGCCACCAAACGGTTCGCGTATCCGGTTGGCGTTTCAGCTAGCCACCTTAGTCGGTTAAATTCATCTGTTTGTGACGAACCGCTCCACTGCAAAGTAGCACATGGACCAGCTTGCTCACTCAGCGAATTCCGAGGGCGATACATTTGTTCTGTTCGACTATGATCCATGCGAAACCTGCACGAATTTCCTTGGTTTAACGACCAGGTCTGCGACTACTTCAATCGACTTACATTCATTTGTTGGATTTTTCGTAGTGGTTCTCGTGTCAGTCCAATCAAGTGCGCTCTGTTGACTAATGAACATAAATCATAGCAGTAGTTGAGTTTCTTACCCTGTCCAGTCTGTATCTGTGGTGAACTTGAATTCAAGGTTGAATGATGTCTGTTGTTGGTCTGTAATCTACTGAGTATATCCTGGTGAAATGCTCAGTGTGGAAAGTGAATTTATACTATTCATTTCATCCTTCCATTTTTCATGCATAGCCTTAAACGGTTCGAGTAACAGCTGCACATCAGTTGTCACACAGCACTGTAAACACCACGTCGAAGTACACACAGCGGTGCCTGACTGGATTAGGCGTCCCTTGTCTAAGGAGTTTTGAATCCCAGACCCATCACTCATTTTCCTGGTAGATGGCAATTCGCTGATCGCCGTCTCGCTACCACGTCTGACTTTGCGAAATCTTATGTGGTTCTGTGGCACTCCAAATTTCAGAGTCAGGAATGCCGGTTCCCCCTACCCATTGCGTGGGGTCTAGCGGCTGTGGGACATGGCCTTCCAACACCGCTGTTTCAAGTATGTCATAAAAAACGCGGACCCTGGGGTATTATGGCGGTTGATTGTTTACCGTAATTCTAGATGACAAAAGCGTGCAGTATCATTTCTATAGATACTCAGGGACTGCTCAGGAACCAAAACAAGTCGATGAGGAACTAAACAAAAATAAACTTTATTTCTGTCTTCGTTGTTCTCTCCGCAGGTCGTCTTATTCGGTCGTATTTCTTGATTGTCCGAAAGAATATCCAAGATACAGTGCCGAAAGCAATCATGCATTTTTTGGTAAATTTCGTCAAAGACAATTTGCAGTCCGAGTTGGTCAGCAAGCTGTATCGTCAAGATGAATACGATACACTATTGCAGGAAAGTGATCGTGTGGCTCAGCGACGACGTGAAGCAGCTGAAATGCTCAAGGTCAGCATTTGTCGTTTCAGCTTGAATTTGTCTACT
>LUCM01000309.1:7372-27581 GCA_008360955.1 Fasciolopsis buskii
AGAGAGTGATCTGAGAGCGAACTCCGTGTCCCCAATGTAGCCTTACGGTTCTTAGTTTTGGGAAGTTCAACTGCGCATCGTCAAATAACTGATCATGCAGTGCTAAACCGTTTCCGGGGGGGGTGTCCATAAAACACTACCCGAGTTAGTTTACACGAATATGATTTCTGATCCACAAACGTGCGTTCCCGAATCATGCTTCCAGATAGCGTGCGATTATGAAGTTACAATTGTTCAGTCAATTTCTACAAAAAGTACGTCGGGTGTGTTGTCATAGAACTTAAATTTCCTGGTTCATTAGAAATCTTTGAATGCAATCTATGGCTAAAACCATTCTTATTGTGAATGATATAATATTAATAACACAGCGTTGTTGGTAGATGTAATGCGCCAACGTTTCGACTACCGTGGGTAGTCTTTCTCAAGGCAAGTTTTACAATCAAAATCCGTTGGCGCATTACATCTACCAACAACGCTGTGTTATTAATATTATATCATTCACAATAAAAACCAATACATGGCGCATCGATTTTTCGATACACTCCTTACGTCGTTTGGTCCGGATACTAAAACCATTCTGTTTGTTATAATCGTATGCGATGGATATGAAATCTAAAAAAACGTGGTGTATTCTCTTTCCTTGATCAATTTAATAGTAGAATAGACAAGCTTGTGGTTTCTGGTGCCCAATGGACTTCGGAGGGAAAGAAAGGTTGGACAGAAGCAATCCTGAACTTGGGGCTTGGAATGCCATTTGCAAATATGAATTTCCAGTGGATCAGATGTGGCAGACGGCTGGACGAAGGTGAAATGCCATTTCGGGACAAAGCTGTTCAATTTCTGCCCAATATCACTTGGTTGCTGCTCTCGCCATTCTTAATCAGAATTCAATAAGTGAACTTATTCCAATTGCAAATCCATTCACGACAAATTTAGACGACAATTACACATTACACGATACTCTCTCCTGCCCAGGCAAATGCCAGAGTTGCCGCATTCTCTGCCCGCCTCCTTTTTGGCACGCACCTGAGCGAACGAGATAGGGAAATATGGTAACTGAGTTATTCTTCAATGGGAGAAAATATCCGCCTTTGCGAAGGATATTCCCTTTCCAATTCCATTTTACATTTTCAGGTATTCGTAAATTGATGCATTTTCCGTGAACTATTGTCGACTCCAGTGTAAACAAATTACAGTCTACGCAAGACGTGCAAAATTGCACGCACACCCACGGTCGATCAAAAGATACGGAAAGTGGGAGTAAATTTGTTTATTCGGTCCTGTGTTCACGCCCTACTGGTAGGTGGTCATATGATAGTCATCACACCAAATCCCGAGGCAATCGCGCTCGATGGGCTTGGAATTTGATTTTTGCACTGAGTGATAAACAGTTACTTATCGATCGGGACCAAATGACGTTACATAATGGGGAATACACTGTCTGCATCCGTTGTTATTGTATCCAATCCGAATACCATGCTGATATGTTTAATGCGAGCATGCAATTAGCAAAAACAGTGTTGTCGGTAGAAATGATGATGAGCTGACCTTTTGGTAAACAAAAAGCAACATTCCTCACCGTAGATTTCAGTTAAAATTGTTTTGAGAAAAGTAATCTTTTTTAACCGTGAAACATCAACTGATTATCAATTTCGCCGAAAAAACTTTGGTTTTGCCCGAGTACATATTTCCACCCGTATCGGTCCCTGAGGACTAGTTTCTCCGGAACGGTATTTGAGTATTTGATTTTTATTTATACAAGCCATAAAATGATGAATGATGTTTATCATTCGACACACTAACTGTGTCGATCAAAAAAGGTTACAAACATGTGAAATAATCGATTATTCAGTAGTAACACAACTCGATCAAAACAACTGATGAACCGAACTTCACAGACGTTAAACGTGGGAAACGAACTTTCAAATAATTGTCTGCAATATTTCGACCATGCTGTGTTGTTAAATAGTAAACATTTGCGTTGTGCAGAGTGTGCACAGGGATGGTGGAGAAGAAAGCTTCCATGGAACTATCAGACCGGTTGCACAGCCACGTATGTGTACCCAGCACTGACTGATTGAGTATCCTCAAATTTGGACACTCCGTGCTCCAGAAAACTAAGGTTGACTAAGCATTTAGTTTACATTAATTTGCGCCCGTGAGTTTACATATCAATGTTTAAGAAGAAAATTCAAGATAAAAATATGGGTAGGAAGGAGTTGGTGCGTCGTTCCAAGAAACAGCTCAATATTCAAAAAAGAGTTGCGCCTAAAACCGAACTAGTTCACCAACTTGTCCTCCCATTATGCAGAGTGGACGTCCCCCGACGACCGGAAAAGTTCGAGGACGTCACTGTAAAAAAAACGGCTAGGTAGAAGACGTTTTGCATAAAAGTACGGTTGCCGATAGCCAGTGTATATTTATTCACTGGCAAATGTGAACCAAAGAAAAGGGTTATATATAAAGTTGTGAGTAATATCTGTATGAGTGAACAAAATTTACCCAGAAACACACGACCGGATTCAGGATTATTGCCGCTCGTCAGACACGCGTACCCGGTACTCCCTTTTCCAAACATCCTTATAGTTGCACATTCCGAATTGGTATGTCGCACCAGAATCTAATTTGTATCGCCAGCACTGTGCACGTATGTTGTTCGAAGAGTCCATAGAAGAACTGCTATCGTAATTCGTTGATAATTCTTTGTCAGATGATCTCTGCTAATCTCAGAAACGAGGACGGAGCCTACCAGAGTAGATAGAAGGACGAGTGAAACGTACTATTTCGTACGAAACAAGAATAAGAATATCTGACAGCAGAGTACGGAGCACGCACAATTGACCAGCGATAATAATCCCGAAATCGATCATGTGGGTCCCGGGAAATTTTGTCCAATTATTCACATCCTACTTGCAGTATATATATATATATATATATGTTCAAAGCTTTGACGTTTATTGTGACTTTTCGATCCAAACTAGGATTCGTTGTCAAACGTGAATGAGTGATTGAGTGGGAGCTCTAGTTTCGTTAAATTTGGTCCAGTGCCCGTCTGTTCGTTTCTCCGTTCTTCATCGTGGGTCTTGTTAAGATGACATATTGTTGATCAATTTTAACATGTCGATTGAACGAGTTATTCATGTGGTGCGCTTCGAGAACCAAGCGTTCCAGCTTCTATTTGCCCACCTGACTACATTCGCGTTGTTGATGTTGACCTCATTGCCTGAATGTGTACGGTTGTTCCATACCTGCGAATGTGGGTCAGCGCCTCGTGCAGCTAAGCTGTGTTCGTGCAAGCGTATGCGTTATTGTTTGCCGGTTTCGTAGACAGATTTTCTTATCACACCCTAGGCATGGAATGGCACAAAAACTACCCCTGATTGGTCGTGCTGGTCGACGCGATCTTTTCCGTTGAATAGAGTAGATCTCATGGTTCCGGTCGGTTTGTGAGCGATTGTGATATCCAGTGGACGTAGGACGTGTTCGACCGCTTCGGATCCTCCTTGAGTGTATGAAAGTGTCACGAAAGATTTAATCCTGTTGGTATTAGCCCTCGGTTTTTTGCGAATACATGCGTTGATAAAATATTTTGGATATCCACTGGCTGCAAATAATTCCAACTACCTTGATTGCTCCTGTTTCCGTACGAGCTGTGCACTTCCCGATGGAAGGTGGTACGCACACATATATGTATATCCATATATATATATATATATATATATATATATAAGCAGGAAGTAGTATCTGGATGCGTAAACAAAATTAGCCCGGGAGCACACGACCGGTTTCGCGGTTATTGTCGCTCGTCAGGTATGCGTACCCGATGCTCTCTTGTCTAAACATCCACATATATATATATATATATATATATGAATTCCTGTCGTGCTCGCCCAGTTGGCTGACCAAGAACGACTACCGGTCTTGTCATTCATTCAGTCCACTTTGCATTGAATATTGGATGAAAATCTTTTCCGAGTTCTTTATGCTCAAATCTGTCGATTGAGTTCCTGTGGAAGCCCAAACAATTTGCTCACAGCTTACTCGATGTCAAGTCAGACGAGGCACTGTCAGAAATTTCGATTTTGGCGCCCAGATTTCATTTTCAACGCAACCTGGGCCAACAGCCGGATTTAAGTGGGAGGAATGAAGTTCACCATTCTCATTGGTCATGCTTATGCTCGCCATGGCAAACGAAGGCGAAGGGTTTTATTGACCACTTGCTAACAGTATGATGGTGTCAGAGGGTTTACAAGAGATTTCCTTAAATTGGAATTTATGGAACCACTAAGAGGAAGTTACAAATCTCTACCGGCAACATGATATCACGAACAAACTTGGTCGCAAACATGCTTCTTCCCAGCCAATTGGACCAATTAGCAAAAACAGAACATTTCAAATATCACATCGAAATTTGGAAACACTACCCAGAAGAATGTACGGATTGCCGGAAATGCATAAAACTGGAGTTCCGTTGAGATCTAGTCTTCACACCTGTCGCGGAAAGTGGTCAACAAGTTTGTTGGAACTCCTCAAACTGAAGATGGCAAGACACGCCCTCAAGGATCCAGTTAAACTAATCCACTGCCTGAAAGAATTAGACGTGAAAGAACGATGAGTGTACTTGTGTGTGTGTGTGTGTGTGTATGACTAGTTTGAGAACAGTCCTCTGATGCCGAACTTTCCGTTGGATGATCTGAAGCATTTATTTTCCTTCTGCTTTGCATAGCCCAGTTCAAATAAAAGGATCAGTCTACCTTCAAAAAAGGTAGTATGGAAATCAATTTTGCTCTTGGTCGATATTTGTATGAAAAGTGATTCACTTGAACTGTCAGTCCGCGGTCTACATTTACACAGATGCTATGTTAATGGTATTTTTTCATTCACCTCCTTGCTGAAAATTAGTCAGCCTTTGATTAGTTGCAACTCGGTTTAAACAGATCTAAATTTCACAACATTAATGGAATCGAACAAATAAGTAAAATTTCTGAATGTGTAACTAAGTCGCTTGAAAGATAGCACAGTTTGGCGTTCAGCACGGAGATGATCCATGTGGAAGGGATGGTACTTCCATTTTTACAATCGTGTATCTCTTGGCTTGAAAAAGAGTTTAGTTAGATATATCCCGAACAAAGCTACCGAATAAGGCATGGAACAGAAAATCGAGGCAGAATTTTAAAGGATGGAGAATTTTTTCATACGAAATGGCTAGCCGCTCCGGGTAATTTTATGATGCAATACTGAGAGGAGAGGAATTTCTCGGGAAGATCGCAGTGATCCGTTGGTCTTTTACAGGTGATACGCCTGCAGAGGTCGCATGATGAATGATGATGGACAATTCCAATGAGATTTTACGCAGTCAAGCTTTGGATTTTGTCCTAATCCCGCCTCGTGGCGTCACTATGATTAAAAGACAAAGTTCCTGATTCTGTATCCTCATTTTGTGTCTAGTATTCACGTGTTCCCGTGGGATAATGTGCACTGGGCGCGTGGTCACGTACTTGCTTGAATAAATTCATGAGCACCATCCTGAAGGGTGAAGTATCTGACCAGTTAAGTCATTCAACAGCGCAGTGGTTTCATCCCTAGCACAGACTAATCTTGCCATGAATAAGGCGTGATTTTTTCGTCTCCTTTCTGAGTAAACGGTTCATGTTGGCCGAGTGTTTTGTCTCGAGCTCGACAGAAGCCACCGCGATTAGTCTTCACAATTCTCAATTCCACACTCAACGGGAATTTGTGTTGGCTTATCGACCACCTTGAAAAACTTAAACCCGGAAATAAGTAACATAACAAATTCGTTCATTTCGGGGTCGTGCAAAGAACAGCAACCTCAATTTGATCCATATTTTTACGTAACCAATCCAAACCGTCAAAGCTTTGACCTACTGGATGAGTTCGAATCGCCGTAGATGAGTTTGTACCCCAACTCATGTTTCTTCAATATGCTTAGCTAGTTAGTTTTGGACAATCCATATTTGGCTTGGCATCGGAACCTCGTATAAATCACGGCTCATCAGTTCGTCGATGTAATTTGAATCCAAATCGAATCCGCAACGCCTATTCCTATGGTCACTTAAAAACACCGTGAAAACCAAAAACAAGTCCAAGATTTATTGAACCAAAAAAACGCTGTTATTCACCCCATTTTGGAAATTGTCATCTTGAGATGGGAGCTCAGTTTCTATGCCTATCAGTTGATGAATGTTGACACCGAAGAAGACGAATGGTGAAATTTGAGCAAGACTACTTTTACTTAGGTTGAAATTACGCGGATGAGTAGCTATTGATTAGGTGGAAGAACACTGTTTTACAATGATTTTGGGATAGGATGGCATCCGAATGCGGTGTTTTACTTATTGCCTGTTGGTGAATATCAGCTTGGTTCTTTTTCGTTCACCGATCACAGATCACTGGGGATCGTTTCGTGATTCGCCGATTTCAGTTTTGGACGAGGTAGACAGGATGTCTGGACTTGTCACTTTATTGAACATAGGTCAGGGTTCAGACGCAGGTTGGTGATCTCCACTGTGTTAGATGGATGTGTGTCGAGTTGGACTAGTTTTGATCGGTTGGGGTGGGATCCTATACTAAATCATATGAATTATTTCGGTCATTCATATGTCCATTATCTTCTAGATTTCGCCGGTGAGAGGAGCTGACTACGCTTGTCTTTTTGAGGTTCATTGACCGAGAATGATGTTCCTTTATGTCTTGAGACAGATGACCTACAAAAGTCAACAGCTTTTCGGGCACCTGTGACATGTCACCTTCAGAAACCTAAAGGTCAGGCCAGCCGCTTTCATCCTAGAAGACGACTCCTTATTTGATGAAAAATTGCCGGACTGCTTGCGTTAGTGACTCCAAGAAATTTACACGCCACGTGCAAATCTGTGACCATTAGTTCTTGTTTTGTCTAACTTCAGCCAGGAACATTCGATTATGATTTGATTATATCCGTGAGTATGTACGTTTATCTCGAAAAAGCTGAAAAAAGCTGTATCACACAGTCAGGAAAAACGAGAGCGGTGTGTCGGAACAGATGGTCAACTGTAGTGGCAGGTTGTGTTTATCAACCAGACTAATTGTTCCCGCGTCTGAACTATGGGAACGGTCAACAAATCACCAAATCAAACGCTTTCACGAACTTCGGGAAGCAATATTCGCTTAACCGACACATTTATTGACAAAAAGGAGTTTTTGCCGTTACATTCTAGACCTAGAATGACCCGGACACAAAAGAGAGATAAGGGTTCAAATGTCCGTATGGATGTTAGTATAGGCTTGAGCTGTCAAATTGGTGGAATCCAGTTGACACTGTACCACAAACCCACAACAGTGGCAACCACATGGCATTGAATAAACTTCTTGGCACTAGGTTCAAGTAATTGGATAAAACAGTTTGCGCTGTTAAAATCGGTCACCTGTAATTGGTTTGAGGAACCAGTGGATGCTTGTTGATTGACAGTGTACTCAGAGCTGGAGAAACTGAGCAATTTCAAGTGTCAATGAAAATTGTGTTAGCTGGATCTGACACTCTATGTGATCCCTTACTATTCAGCAATACAAGGGCCCATGCAGGATTGAAATCTGCGGATACATGTTCACAATACAACGATTTGTAGGCTCGAGCGACCGGAAGCCAAATTATTGTCCTGTCCATGTTGGGCTGAACTGATTTGATCTGGGATATGGCAGTTGAATCGGTATCACATGCTAATTCAGCGTACAAACCGTATAAAACCGGAGTTTTGTCCGAAGTATGTGCACTCGGTGTTTTGAAGTAAATTTATCCTCCTGGGATTTTTTGCATAAGTGCTAACGCTGGTTAGGAATGTGACAATAAGAACATGAAACTCGCGATGCAAAGTTCCGACTATTTTAAGCTTTACATTTGCTGTTATGCTTGGATTAAAAAACATAAAGTTAATATTTATGAGGCAAAATAGTTGCTTCTACATTTCCCGCATCCCGAAAATGTCGATACATTGATAAAAACTGTCAGAATGATATACTTCGAGTGACCACCCGGTGCTTTGAATTCGTCTTTCTCATCTACATTTCATCTTCCGATATTCAATTTGATAGAGTTGAAAAGATTTCATTTTGCATTTTGAAGCGCAGAGCGATATCATTCGTACTGGAATAGTACAGAACTGGATATCACAAAACGGATAGGAATACTTAATTGTACTAAAAGGGGAATAGTTCTGCCAAATAATCATGAAACTATTGCTCGATGTAGAGTGCCCTCGTCAGAAGCCAATGCTGACCAAACTTCCGTCACGATGAAAATGGGATGGTTGGTGACCATCGAAAGCCAAAGGATCATTGTTAAAATCTTCTGGTCTGTCATAAAATATTAAAAAGAAATTTTTCGTGTGTAGAGTTATTCCTCGGTGCCATGACCGATTGTGGCCCAGAAGATACTGTTTTGATGACTCACCATGAGATTCGGCAGTTCGAGTCTTCCCATCCCAGGCCATTTCCCAATTGGGCAGATTCTTAGTGGTTGCTGCCCCTTCTTGGAACAACGATGCAAAAGACTAAGTAAACAAAAGACTAAGTAAATTGACTCCATATGTTCTGAAATACAACTTCCCCACTGCTCCGGAATAATTAAGTTAACCCTTAGAGTCATGACGGCGGCCTTAGCTACAACCCACTAGACACTTCACGCCCGTGTCGAATATGTTCAACTCTAACTGTATAAATAGTCTCACCTGCAGCTTTTTGCAACCCTCACACTTCCATCGATGTGCTCTGGTTTTCATTGCTTCCTCAAACGCGAAGAAGTGAACGAGAAACAATGACCGATCAAACTCAGAGTAATACATTGAAGAACCAAATCGAAGAGGACAGAGTCCGAATGCAAGAATCTCATTGACTGCGGGATTGAGTAAAATCAAGATCTGTCTTTGACCGTGGTTCTGGGGATCTTGTAGACCTCAGCTAAGTGGTTTAGATCAGCCTAAGCCATTCAATCTACTGGTTAGGGTTTGCACATTGTTTCGCCTTGTCGTTGACTGGCCACCTCGACTCTTCTTTCAAATACCAGCTGATTCATAGAACGGAGTACAATAATGAAGGGAGTTCTTCGGGAAGTTTGAACCCTAGGCCAAGTGACGTACGTTTAACACCTGAGTTGTTGACAAAATCCTTCCAGTATACTTTATCAATTCTAAGAGGACAACGAGTTTCCGACATCAAAAGTCCTCACACACCTAATTTCAACGGCCATGTTTGTAATCCGCATAGTAGGGTCGACTTTACTGCTGCTGTATAAACTCGACTGGACTGCACGCCGAGACTACCCACGGTAGTCGAAACATTGGCGAACTACATCTACCGACAACACTGTTATTAACATGATTTCATCCACAATTAACTTATTTCTATTCGGAATTAGAATACCATGTGTTCTTAGTGATTGACCGATCCATATGACGAAGAAATACCCACTTGTTAGCCCTAGAATTGCATTCCGTTCATTAAGACATCAACATGAATCTATCTATTTCAGTTTCTGAATCGGATGTAGGTAACCTCCTTGTTCACCGATATTTCACAAACACCTAACAAACGACAGTTCGCGTGGTAAAAGGGCAACAAAGTACGAGGCACCTAATTTAGTGCCTGCATTCAATTCTATCCAGTGCTCTAAATTACATGGGCACTTGTCCACCTTTGCACGTAATTCATCGGTCCAGGCCGCGACGAGGACGAGTAACTTGCCATTTGGAATACAGTAGTCGGAAGCCATTTCTATTTACAGGCTGCCATTTATTTAAACAAAATGTTAGCAACAAGCGGCTTGTCGAACAAAATAGAATTACCAGTTTCCAATGGTAAATCAAGTACGTGAACAATTACCACAAAACTGAGATACCATCTCATGTTTCAACACGATCCGCTTTCCTTTCAGTACCTTCTAGAATCAATATCGATAGGAACTCCACTATTCCATATTTAGTGTGCATCTTGACATGCTGTGTCTGGCCGTGTTTCAGTCGACTTCCTGAATTTGCTCAGATCATTCGTCGGTGAGTTTTTATTTCATTTTTACCAGGTGATGACTGCAACTTTTTCTTATTCCCCTTCCCAGATTTTTGACTAAAATGCCGCATTTTTCAGAGTTACACCTGCGTGCCACGTCGTGCTCCTCAGGGGAATGGTGGAATTCAACTCACCTAACAAGCAATCGTAAACAAACATCAACAACGCGGATAAATCGATGAAGTTTTCTCCGGCAGGCGCTTCGTTTATCAAAATGTCACAGGCACGAGCCTGTGAAATTTCTGCCTCTTTTTGAGACATTTCAGGTTAGCAAAGTTGACCGGCTCTGATATAGTAACAATATTTGCGCTTGTAATTAGTACACGGAATTCTTTCAGTCGCAGCAACGAACGGATACGAATTACCAGTAAGTATTGAATGGACTCCTGTCCAATCTACCTAAATTAAGCCAACTAGAAGACCACGGCAGAACGGAAGTTAGTTCAGGTTGTATTTATGGCTCACATAATTATATATACAAAGTTGGAAATATTCCGATTGGCGGAATCCACCACATCCAATCACCTTCACGGAATGTTTGGATTTCACGACCATTTGTCGTTACGATTCTCATCGGCTGCTCGTCTTCACAAATCAGTGTGATGCTGCACCGTAATGCATTACGTGGCCTACAAGTAAATTCAATACACACAGTCACTATTGTCCTTCCATTCAAAATCTTACATATTCGACTTAATTCTTCGTCTTATCGCCTTACAAGTGACCTTCTACTGCTTATGATTCACGAGTAGACGATGCTTCGAGTGAACAACCAAAACCAGAGTACTTAGTGGAAAATGAATGATTATGCATAGAATTTTCGTCTCTAAGGGATACATATTGTACCAAAGTTTATGACTTCCAGTAGTATATTTCACATATGGATGGAGGAAGAAAATTTACCCGGAAACACGACTGGTTTCGCGGTTATTGGCGCCGTTCAGGTTTGCCTCAAATTCCACTGTCAGTCCTACTTCCCCATCTTCTTCTTATATTTCCATCCCTGTTCACCTTCCTGTTATAATTGCCGGAATAGTCCCTCAAGTTCTTTCTAGTCTTTACGTTTCCAAACCTGTCGACAAGGACGGTATTCAAATATATCTTCCTAAAAACGTATGTTCCAGAATTATCTAGACCACACCGTTTCTTACGTTCCTCTTTCAACTAAAGCACTTACTCATCTCCACGGAAGAACGCGATTATTTTTCCGATGCCAAAATACTATGATCCTTCTGACACAAAAACAACTATCGTTTCATCAAACTTGCTTCCGTACTATTGAAAGATTTTGAAACCACTATCTCCGATTCCTTGCGTCCGTTTCTCACACGTAAAGATCTGTTGAGTGACCGTTCATATGGATTTTGCTCACGTTGCTCGCGTCGTTCTACGGGCGACCTACCAGCTGTCAGTTCGCATTTCCGGTCGGTTGCACCCGATATTCACGGGGAAGCTCACTTGGTCTAGATAGGCATCTCGAAGGCTTTCGACGGAGTTTATCACGAAGGTCTGCCGTCGAAATAATCTAAGTTCGGGTTCCGTTCAACTATTTGATCTTAGATCTCACGTTTATTCAGCAATCGAACCATGTCCGTCACAACCGAGAGGATTCTGTTCCAGCCATTATCTGTGAACTCTGGTGTTGCATTGAGCTTTTTATTTTACTTTTCAATGATTTCTTTGCGTCATAACTTCCGGCCTAGGAGAAATCTCTGTTTGAAGCTCTACCAACCGTGAGTTATAGCCATTCCAAAAATTTCCTCATTTCGTTTTTTGCTCAACCACCTTTCCTATTCTCGCCAGCTAAATTCTGACTTGATTTATGATCATTCCACTGAGTCGCTCTCAGTACCGGGCACATTCACGAGTTCTTTTCTTTGTTGATTTGGCTTTGTGTCAACACTTGTCCGTTCCGGGAGCCTATTTATACTTATTCCGCTTCTCCTTTTATACAAAGCTCAAATACTTGATTACTGCAGTCATCCGTGGGGCGGAACTTCGTCTACCATTTTTTCTGTCCATGACCCAGTTCAAAAAGGTCATTCAGTGGTCCCTGCCGGATCTCCAATCAGGCCTCACATGCTCTTCGCCAAACAGGTGCCTCACTATCATTGTTTCATCGTGATTATTTTGGTTTCTAGTCCCGGAACTCGCTTCGGAAGTTGCCCATCTCATGACATTATCTCGGTCGTCTCGTATTCAGGCGGTAAGTCACCTTAAAAAGTCTTTATTCTTAAATGTTGGAATTTTTCATTTCAAACTTCTTTTAGTCGCCGAATGCAAGTGTTTAGAACAACATTCAACTTTGCATTCTCTGTTAACCCACAGTCTTTATTTTTAAAAAACAAAGTTAACAAGGCAAATATTACTTGGATAATTTTCACAAATATCTCCCCCGTCGCTGAGCTATTTAGTTTCGGCGAAAACTTGTATCAAATTCATGATACCGGATAGAATGATTCTTCTCTTTGTTTGTACTATTTGACATTTTTCTTGTTCAACGAGTCCACGATTCTTCTTTGTTTGGAAGTTTGCTGGATAGCCGATCCTCTCGAACGACTAACTGAGACACACATGTTTCCTCACACACGCTTAGCTTTCTCCGCTTCATTGGGCTTTGGTTGTTGTAGACAGAACTCGGACGCGCGTGTAGTTCATGGTTAGTCTAATGGCTGCCACCAGAAGTTAGATATTTTTCGTCCGTGTATATTCGTTTCCTATAGGAATTTTGTATCCATCGTGGCACCGGGCATTTGTTTTTATCAACACATTCCACCATTTTCCGATTCGATAGCAAGTTTACTACCTTTAACTACGTTGGTGATAATAACAGTTATGTCATTCGGATATTTGGCCCAATGTTTCCAGCCTTTTTCCTAGTAGCTCAGTACTTCCCCTGGCATGTGTTACGACTCCAGTGAAATACCAGCGCAAACCATTTCCCGAAAAGAAGCCCGTGGCTAGCAGAGGGCTGTAAATTGGAGCAAATGACCTTCGCTAGGGGATTGGAACCCGCAACTTTCACGTCCAAATGTCACAATCTTATCCGCTTGGCTACCGTCGTGGGATATGGCCAACCCCATCCTCGTTCCGTTTGTTTGTTCAGACATACCACTGTTAAATTTTACACACGCTGGACCCGCTTTCTTTTGGTTCAAAACTACTTGTTTCCGGAATAACCCGAGTGTAGAAGTTCATTGGTTACGTTCTACACTAGATCTGAATCAATCAAAATAATGCGGTGACGTCAGACAAAACCAGGTCTTTGTATTCTGCCTGATTCACTATTGTTTTTGCCCTTCCAGGAACGCTGCTGATCGGCAACGGAGTGATTTGATTCCCATATCAGTGCTTGCGGACATCTCCAATGTTCTTGGGCTTATCAGTACGCCGAAGTTGCACAGGGGTTGGGACGAGATCACCTACAGCAACCCCTCCTCAATTTCGGCCAGTGTCCAGGTGGTATATTGTCTAGGAGGAACTACAGGTTACGACGGTTTGTCGTAAAGGTAGCGTAAAAGTTTAGTGGAATTGACGTGTGTGACGAATCTCACAGTGTTTATTTAATCTGTTCTCTCTCTCTCTCTGTCCCTTTCTTTCGTTGCTTTCCTTTTTCTTACTGGTTCCGGCGGCACCAAATGTGTGACCACATTTCCAGTGTATTTGCACGTTTTGCCAAAACGTACGGAACAAGCGTCGTATAAACACGTCCCGACCCAGTAATGTAGGAGCATGGGATTACAAAATATTTGAATTTATATTCTTTTTATTCAACGTATGACAAAACTGTCGATGGTAAGTAGCTAGCTTTTGTGTTACCTGACCACTAGGTGAGGTGGAAATTTTGACGCTATCTAATTTTAACCGTCACAGGTAAAACTCAACCGTGACGCGTCAAGGTGCTCGGTAGATAGAACAATATCTATTCACAACTACTTTAAAAATATACTGATAATCGACTGGCCCGCTCTCGCTTTCCACTGTTTTTGGTCATTTCCATATGGTGTTCGGCAAATTGGGGGCGTAAAATTATTCTTTTCACAAGCGCCAAAATGTCTTTTCTTTCCAGACAAATAATAATCATTTCATCGGCAGCTCATTGAATTATATAACGTCAGTTCATCAAATTGATCAACACGCACTTTGTGTCATGCTAGTATGTAAAATATTGTGCCAGTTAAACGTGCTTTCAGCCGATCTATTTCTGGCGAGCAGCAAATCGCAATACGTCAACGACCAATCAACACACGTTCAACATTTGTCTGTGTCCTATTGGACCGGTAGTTCGCACTTCATACCCATTGGTATTAGAAGTATCTAAATATTTCTTTCCCCCTTTCTCCCTATCGGAACAAGGACGTACGGAGAGAAAAAATTATACTTGTCATAAATTTTCAACCGGACTATTGATAAATCTGTGTTCACTTTTCAATGTGACTGGTTCGCCACACAGAATGCATGCGACTGGTTTGGTTGAATACCTTAAATCGTGGCCTCGCCCAATTGGATAGGATTAACCATGATAATTTAGGCTGAGAAGAATGTTCCAGTCATTTCAATACTTCATATATTCTGGTGACAAAAGGCTTCATTAATCCTGGCTCGATGTTGCATTGTCAAGATAAAACGTGCCTAGCGTGACGCACCTGAGTGGCCTTGACGCAAGGTCATCTTTGATGCAAACCAAGACCCTCCAGAATGAGAATTCCCTGGTTTATAGTCAATAGTGATTATTGAACCCTATTGAAGCAAAGTATTCCAATAATTGAATAATTAACGTCAGCTCGCAATTACGAGCGCAATGATCAATAGAATATCCGATAAAAATTGCTTGTTGGAAACGCTAGCTTGTTAGCACTTAAGAATGTTAGATAGAGTTAATCCAAAGACCCTTCCAGACGTATCTATGACACCTTCAAACTGTATGAAAACTTGGCTATTCGAGTTTAGAATGACTTACTCTGTGAAGTAGGGTTACTCATGTTAACTGGCCTTAGTAAAACTTACAAACAGAAGCAGTATAAGACTGTAAACAAACTAGATGCCTTTGCTGATCACTCTCCACGTCTCGTAAGTTATAGAGCTTTCAGAATATCAGAAGTTCGCATGGAAGCTCTTCGTTGGAGAGTTCATCAAAAGAATACAATTATGTTTCATTGACGATTTTTTGTCAATTAAGTTCAGCCAACCTTAGAGGCGAGAGTAGAATTACTGCCAGAAAAGATATTTATTGTAGGTAATATATGGATATGGGAGTCGCTATCGTCGAGAGTGCTAGTTTGTTTTGCCTAGGGATACGGGAAGGAAACCAACAGGTGAATGGGCAAAAGTGGACTTAGAACTGAAGATCGTCTCTCTCTCTCTCTTTCTCTCTCGCTCTCGCTCTCAGACCCCTTTCCAGGTAAATCGTCACACAAGGGGGAACGGGACAAATTCATTTGTTTTCCGTGTGACGATACACTTGATGTCGAACTGACGAAAGCACGAAGACGAGAAAAGAAAAGCATCTTTTTCCTCCTCAGAGATGAGAAAACAAAGCAAGATAAATGACGAAGATGCAATAAAAAGATGATAATCAATCCGTGAACGTTGGAAGCCATGGGAAACGGGAAGTGGAGAGGAACTGCATGCAGAAATTCGTCATTTTGCGAAAGCAACCCGCTAGGAAATATTAATTAGAATAGGATATGACCCAGGGGTTTATACATAAAGACACATTGAAGTGACAAAATGCTGGCCGAAGCAATAAATATCGTAAATGCCAAGACAACAGATCGTATAGTAACAGTGAATCAAACAGAGGAAACGAAATGTCCTATGTGAGAGCGACCCCACATACACAAACACTCCCCCTGTTGGTCGTTTTCAAAATCGAGTAGAACAAATCACGAATCCACTACCAATTTCTCTGATACACCCCATACACATTCGCAGATGGAGTCGTCCAACGCTTGCTTGTTCGGTTGGCATGGGGCACAATTGCGATAATAACCACCCGGAGTCAGTTTGGGTGACAGGGCACAGAACAGAGTCGTCTGTGCTCCATCCCATGGGGTTTTGATCAACGGAGACAAAAATGTGCGAATCAGATACTGAAAAAAAAACGGAAAACAAACAGAACAGATGGACAGATGAAAACGCAGTATTCATTGCAAACTGATTGGGATAAGATCAAGGGTTGTTGGGCCGTCAAACACAGAATACTGACACGCGTGATGGATAATAATTCGCCAGCAGTATATTACCATCAGTCATAGACAATACTGTGAAATGGCATTGATAACTGGAAGTGGGATCTTCCTGATGTATGAATGTAACAATAGTTTTGTTACCAGGCTTATCGCAAATAACTGTGTTAGCATGTCTGAGCATGCGAGATATTTTTTGATCAGAATTGTGGTGCACGAACTTTATGGAGTGATTCAACAGCTCGTGTCAAATACACAGGCAATCACGTGCACTTAGCAAATGTCCGTGAGCATAAGGTAGCATAAGGTTTACAGCTACGGTTGGTGATGCACTTGCGTTCAAACTACGTTTTCGTCTAGACGAGGTGTCCTTGAAACCGAGTTTTTGTGCTTCGACTAACTTCACTTCCGGCTCGACCACGTTGCTCAACCGCAAGCAGGTAGAAAAAATTCGACTGATTCGAAATTTAGCACGTCTGTTCAACGAAGTTTTGATTTTTCTGACTGAATCGTTTGTCATCTGCAATCATGCTTACAGTTATTTAAAGCTGCTCACTGTGGAAACTTTACCTACTCTCCAAAGAGGCCGATGATTGTATTGCAACACGAATTAACAACACTTGATCGGATCCATGACTCGAAGCAGATTTGTTTGCACTATCATCTGTTTTCAGCATTCCATATTCAAAGGGGAGTAAAATTACCGCGTACAATGTGAATTGACGATGATGTTGGAGGGCAGAGAAATCCGGACAATTTTTTTGTCCAATTCCGTCTTTGGAACGGCCTAACGAACAACTGTGTAACTGAGATGGTTATGTTTGCAGAGCCGGTAAAACCAGCTGACTGACAAGAAAGGACCGCGTGTAGTGGACAAACGACCCACGCAATCTCTCGTGCGATGTGCCCATGTTTGGTGAAACTAAACCAACAGTTTGACAAACAAAAGTGATCAGCGGCGTCCAAGGAGTAATACCAACTCGCGCTTTGGAATGCTGTAAGTGCACGAGCCCTGGCCAATCAGAGGCAAAGGAACAGACTGAAGAGAGGGCTGAAGACCAGTTTGGTCTCACTTAGGGACAGGATGACTCCGGTGGACAGCTTCAAGTAATTCTACGAAACACGAGACTGTTAGCCTTCTGTGGGGTCTCATCGATCACCAGACTGAAGGCACCACTATATGCGCAAAAAATGATGACCTTGGTGTTAGCCAATCGGCTTTCCCCAAACATTTTCTCAAGTATGTGGGTACTGTTTTCCATCGTGTTGGTTCTTGTCTCATAGTAACATCAATTAACGTGCATAATTGATAACATTAAAAGAACTAATTGCAACCCGAAACTTGTCTTTTATTCGTCCTATTGAAATAGGCTAATGGGGCTTACTGTTTCCGCTGTATAGTAAATGATTTTGACTACGTGAATTGTTCTTCTTTCAGTGAGTACAGCGGCTTCTGAGACAGGATAGAGAATACTGACTGAAGATACTAAACTCAGGGAAGTGATTACATGATCATACAATCGTACTTGCAAAAGTAAAATAACACTCAACAATCTCGACTTTAAGGCCCAAAACCAGGAACCGCTACGAAAGGAGGTTGATATATATATATATATATATGTATATATATATATATAAGCAGCAAGTAGTAGGTGGATGCGTGAACAAAATTTGCCCGGGAGCACACGACCGGTTTCGCCGTTATTGTCGCTCGTCAGGTATGCGTACCCGGTGCTCTCCTGTCCAAACATCCACATACTTGTACACTCCGAATTGGTATGTCTCCCAGAATCGAATTTGTGGTTCTTCTGTGGACTCTTCGGCGAAGAGCTTCCATGCACACTCCTAACGCCACAAATTCGATATATATATATATATATATATATATATATATAGAATCTGTCAGCATAATTGATTAATCGACTCTACGCCAAGAATTTATAGACATCTTCAAATTTTCCAGTGTATAGATTCGTGAAGATCAAGTTTTTGCTCACTTTTTAAACGAATCGATGGGCCGATTTCTGTGCTCCCCTGATTAGGATAAACGGTCAGCTTGCACATGTCAGCTAACTTCAATTTTCTTCATTTTGCTAGGTTGAATCAACTCCTATCTCACAAAAGACCGTCTTAGTTTAATCAATCGATTATTCTGCGGTCATTTTATCATGAGTCATCCATATACGGTTGTATCGTACACGTGCATCGACCTGCAGTCGACTGATCGTATGCATGTGTGCACATACCGGTGCCGGGTACTCGCGCGCGCTCATTTTCAGACAAACGCCTTTGAGACAACATCAGTGCATTCCAGCCTAGACTATTTTGTTCGCTGACCAATGCGATTGGCTCCAAATTCTAAAAAGACTGTACTTTGCCCGAGAATGAATTGACGCGGTCAATTCAGATCACTTTGCATCCGATTTGGTTTCATATAGTCGTTCCCCGATGGATATTTGTGGACAAAAATGTCCTGGACAAACAACGCAAGTTGGTGGCGGAAGGGGAGGGGGGTACGGGAGCTCTTTGTCCATCGCGAATCACCGGACGTAGTTACCGCCGTTCTGGTGCACCTTAGCTCTGTTTGCTTTGTTTGTTTCACACTCGTCTTGGTGGCGTCATCGATTAACAAATTGAACCGCTGATACAGAAAAATGAGCTTGAACCACGATGCAGCTCGGTTTGAAGTCGCAAGATGGTGCCTATCGAGAGGCACTTGACACGTTCTGGATGATAACCTACAGATTATCGTAGGTGATTTTGATCACGCCTCGACTCTTCTCCTTACTGGTTGATTTGGCTGATCTATCAATTTTCCCAACCAGAGGTAACTCCACCCTGGATAGAATTATTGCCAGTCATCCCGGACAGATTTCCAATCTTCCAGGGAGTCTAACCACATCAAAATACGACTACGTAATTTCTCCAGGGTAAACATTCTTATCCAAAGATCTCTTTTTCATTCATTTTCGCGGTTAACTTTCAAATCTCTAAATAATAATATCAGCCTTTGGTAGATACTTTCAGTTTAACTTTCGATACTTGTTGTCTCCTAGAAACACTTTTCTCTCTAACGGCCGTATTGCTTCACCCACATTGAAGGCTTTATGGAGACGAACGGAACACTTCTACAAATTACGGGATTCCCGGAAATTCAGATTCCTTTCATCATTAATGTCGAAGGAAATAAAACTAATCGATTGGTCGTGAGCAAGCCAACTCCTGACCAACTGCAACAGTAGACGCCTCCGGCAAGGAATTCGGCTTTTGTGTTGAAAGAAAACGAAACCAATAAGCTGCACCACATATGTTGAAAGTATCAACTGAGCATTTATCTATCCACGTACCGACTATGCAGTTGCAGGGCTCCCGGATGCATGTGCTCATGTAACGCCATTGCCTAAGAAACATGCATTCAAACGTCTTCGTTCGGCCGAGATAACCACAGGTATGGGTCCTAATGATATGTCTTCACTTCTCCTAAAGTACGGTGCGGCTTCACTCACTGACTCATTTACTTCCCTTCCTACTACCTCCTTATAAAAACATTTCATTCCCGAGTGTTGGAGACCAGTCACTATTGTGCCCATCTCAAAAACTGGCAAGCCCAGTAAACCAGACAAACGTTTCCGTCTCATCGCTTTTATATCATTCGGCCTTCACGTAACAGAAAGCACCACCCTGAGTCGTGCAAACACCTTTTCGTTAATGTCATTCTCAATTACGAGGACAGCGCCTAACCTTGTTGCACTCACCAATAACTCTCGCAGTCTGACGTCCCCATAAGGCAACTCACTGTTTCTACTCTACCTTAAGTCCGATTTACTCGCCAACCATAAGGGAAGCGGGTTGCGGGCTGACTTTCTAAACAAGCTCACGGAACTCTGAATGTTTTATTTTAGGTCCGTCTTTTTTCATTGTATCCTCTTATGATGACGAATGCATTCTGTTTGACCGAAATGCCGACG
>LUCM01000309.1:28561-52712 GCA_008360955.1 Fasciolopsis buskii
GACACTCGTGTGTGCAACAGTCTAATACAATGCAATACAATACAACCTTAGAGAATCAAGATAAACACTTTAGAAACTTAGTGGGCATACCTCTATCTGAGCAACAATCAGAAGAAAGAATTCGGCATACATTTTTTCACGTTGAACAGTTAGAGTGAGACCGATGTATACATAGGAATGACGGACAAACCGTGGAACCCACAAACTAAATTTGGTGCATTGTATTACCTAGGTGAGTTTCAATGCTGAGGAAGGGCTAACACAATATGGATTGAAGATCAATATCCGTGTCGAATATAACAGTGCAAACTTATGCATACTTTCATAACGTTTGTGGGCTAAGGGCTTCCGTACACTGAGGAATTTCTCTTTGCCTAGTTTGGCAAAACATTTATCAACGAGGAGTGTCCTGTAATATAGAGAATGCCTTGGAATTTATCGGCCAGTGAGCGCTGGAATAAACGGGGTATAAACCACCGCGGCCATGATACGCTGGTGAATGTCCGGAGGAGATAAATGGCTGGACAAATCTATAACGTTCATTTAAACTTTGCACAGTGTACCTTGTTCATATCTGCGTGTGCTATTGAGTGGGATTAGGGAATCATAAAAGGATTTTGATGGTCTGCCCGGTTTGATTTATTTTGACTTCCTTGCACAACCGTGTGTGTGTGTGTGTGGGTGTATGCGTGGGAATTATAGGGCCGTGAAGATTTTATTGTCCCACTCAACTGGGAATTTGGACAGTTACTGGCATACCATGTGATGTCCACATTGGGTTTATCGTGCCCTTTCGAACTGTATAAAAGTATGACAATCTAGCATGAGCGTTCGTCCTTTGATTGAAAAAAAAACGACAGATGATAAACGAAGTCCACCGTACAAGTACATTCCACTTATTTGATATATCGGAATAAGAGTGATTCATAATATGATCATTATTTGGCAAAGTTTAGAGGCTAGCTGTAGAGAGGATACAGGCGAACAGATGGACGATGCACGGGATGCAACAGCTCTGTTGTCCCAAATCGAGTGTGTTGTAATATCCTTAAACATCGATGTGTTCGCCTCTGTGTGTTCCATAAAACTTAACACACCGTGGTATCCCCAAGTCTATCAACAAGCCTTTTCCATAACTTTGAAGGGAACTTCTATTTCCACTAGTCTCGGCTTTTATCGTCTGGAGATTTGGACATGGAATATACACATGTATATATTCGGTTTAATGGAGGAGGGGTGTTCCAAAGGATACACCTGCTCTCAGCAACAACAATTGACGGCGAATCCCGTGTGCGCCAAACGGGCAGGGTTGTTCGTCTGCATGACATTAACGATTAGGGAGCGCTGACCAGCTGAATGATCACGTAGTCAATTTGGATCAAATACTTATCCAATCCGACATAATTATGAATTGGTACTTGTTCTAAGAACATATAAAGTTCACAAATCCTTTTCTTCCAACTAGACCAATATCTTCGAGGAAAACGGATGTTGTGTTGTTTGATTGTGCACAGACCGAATACGTGTGATACCGGCCTAGGAATTATCCTCTACTTGGATTTGCTAACAATTGTGTGGTTGGTATGATAAAATTCTATATGTGGGAAGTGGTTGATTCTCAACATGAACAAAACATATGAACTCCCAGCCCGTGTGCTCTCTCCCAGTTGAGTTACGAGGCCCAACCGAAGAATGTTTGGACGTTTGCGATTGATGCAAGCATTCACATTCAGATGCTGAAAGTCGTGGGGCATGGTCGTGTTAATTGAATTTCCGCGGGGATTGTAGTTACATTCATGATTGAAATGGACCGCAGTTTTTAACCCTGAACCGAACACCGCGCAATGACTGCAAAATCAGAACATATCAGCACAATGTCACGTTTGGTGGATCGTGCAACAATCAGTTGTGAGTAGAATGTGATAACGATACGTTGATAATCGTGCCTGTTGTACCCGAATAATTTCGAATGTGATCGGAAATCGGTCGTTGCAATCCGCAAATCGTTGCCCGTGACACAAGTCAGTTAGATCGTCATGTTCTGACACCCAAATGACTTGGTTCCACAAATTACGCGCACCTTTGGCAGAAACATGCTTTAGCCAATCCAGCAGAGCAGTACCATTCATGTTCTCTTCGAAACTTTTCATACGTAGCGAAATTCGTTAGCGGCCACATGGTGTCGGGCATTCTAAACAAGTCCCATTTAGGATTCGAAACTTACTCACCAAAAAATATGAGATTATAACTATCTATCTAAACCTAAAACAGACATTTGATTTGACTTTTTTTTAAAGCAAACCCCCTAACCTCCCTAAGTGATGTGCAAGATAGTTCGTCTGAAGAAGAGGATCAACCTAACAGCTACAAAAAATCCGTACTGAAGTTTTACTTGATAATGACCAACCAAATAAAACCAACGACATGAAAAATTTACAGCCGATCGACACCAGCCATCGTTTCAGTCACCGAATGACTGACTATCTTATTCATTGTTTATAATTGATTTAGTGACTGGTACTCTGTCATTAGTAGCATGAAGCTCTGACACACACACACACACATGCACTCACATTGCAAATTGTTGGTTGACGGAACAGCTCGGTGGACGTCAATCCTGGATGCAAACTGACCGCAACCAATCCTTGGTCCGCATATCGTCGTGCCAATTCCCTGGCATGTATCACCATGGCCAACTTGCTATGTGCATAATACGAACCCCGTAGCGGTTTGTTCAAATCGCGCACATTGATTCGTGAAAAATAGTGACTATCAGACGACACATTGATCACTTTGGCTCCACTCGCCGCGCACAAACGTGGAAGCAAAAGGTGAGTGAGTAAAAAATGACCCAGATGATTTACGCCCATATTCTTCTCGAAACCGTGTTCGGTCAGTTGGAAGTTGGATACCATCACACCGGCATTGTTGATGAGCATGTGCACGGCGGTTTCACGTTGGAGCAAACGTTCGGCAAAATTTCGAATAGACGGAATTACGGCCAAGTCTAGTGATTCGCAGACAAGCTGAGGGAACAAGAAGCAGAGAATTCAACAGGGAATGTGAATCACGGCGAACACCAGACTTCAGTCAGCAGAAAATAAGAAAATAAAAGTAACACAAGGCACACCGATTGTTCCATACATTCCTTTCGAAATTTGATTTAGCAAATTTTGCCTGCATCGTGATCAATCACATATGTATGTGCAAATCAGCAAATCTCAGAAAATCATTTCGAAAATTCGTTCGGGCTCAAGAAAATCCGATCTCGTACGCTTACTCCATCTAATGTTAGTCCACAAGTGTGAGGGTTAACTTGAGCTATCGATTAAACCGGGGAAAATGGTGAGTGTAAGAATAATTGATTTGAGAAGATGGGTTTTCACTCAACCACTCTCTGTTGCCTGCCGGACAAGTTATTGTCAGCACTATGGGATTCATTTGAGTACCCTATTCGACCCCCAGATTCGTGGATGAATTCCATGCTAGTACCCATCTAACATTTTTGGTAGATCATACGGACATAATGGGTTACATACTGCATCGTTCGTTGCTCAGATTGATCAAGATCGCACTGCCCATTGTTTTGAACAGGTTACGCGTTGATAATTGTGCATCCGGCCAGAGCCCCGGTGCTGGGTTGACTCCCGTTGCCTTGTGCGTGAGACTTTTGAGTCAGATGTCCCGGTTAGGGTTCCAGAAAAATGGAAAACGTTTTCTACGGTGCGGATAGCCGCGAAGTATCGTTCTTCCAAATGCACCCGACATTGGTCTGTGAGGAACCTGACGAACTGAGCACCGCAGCGGGGTTATCATGACGGTATTAGAAGCTCAATAATCTCTTGTTGAAAGTTTCAAAGTATGGTGGATGCTGTTCAGGTGTTTAGTGCATTACATTTTCCTGGGGAACTGCTATGATGATGGAACAATTTACCTGTTACTATTTGGAACCCGCGCTATCACGATTCGAGCGGATTACACTAGCGTCAAGCAAATGTTTTTGATTATTTTAGGTTGTTTTGCACTGCACGTGTTACGCCGTAGTTCGCGTGGATAACGTGAATGTATTTTCTGTTGCCCTTCAGGACGATGCTGGGTTACGTCACTCTCTAGGTAGTTCAGTCTAATGATTTTTGACAAGTGTTTTGTTAACAAGCATACATAGTACGCAATACGCATACACAGTACATATATTATTGGGTAACATAGAGTGAATGACATTTTAGAAAACTGTCTCAGTATTATAGGAATTCAGCTGGCCCGTGAAGCTCGAAGAAGAGATGAGAGTTCCTCAGCAGTCTGGGGACTGAACTATCTCCGAAGTTACCGGACAATTTCAGACCATATTCGTCCAAGCTTTGCTCCACTTAAAATACAACTAAAACCAAGCAAGCCGCCTGATTTATAGGAACGGACTCAGGCACGGTTCCAGGTTTCTTTATGATTTGATATTTTCGGTGATTAACCAATCACTATAATCACATTCCATTCCCGATTGTGGTAGTCAAGTTACAATTAGTCCTATGTCTAAACAATCCTAAACTTGAAAGGTATCGGAATATTCGTGTGCCGTGAAACTTCCTTAAAGCGTGCTGACCACGTTTGGATGCACTAACGACTAGCTCAAATTTATGCATAGTTCCAAGCGCGCTACGACTGATGCAGTAGCGCCCATCACATACCGTATTGGCAAATCCTCCTACGATCTCTGCAAGTCTATTATATTTTTGCTTCTCTATTGGAAACCAGCCCTTGCTAGTGTGCCACCCTTGCTTCTGTGAAAGCCAAGATATTTTGGATGCCCGCGTACCTACCAAACTATTTCTCCGGAGAAACACAACACACCAAATTGGACAGAGAAGTCTTCGAACATTCTTTAGCTAGCAGCGGTGCACTTCAAGGTGTTACCCATTCTCCGTGCTTCTTTTCAACATACGTTAGTAATTAGCCTGCCTGTTGCTGAGGTCAAATTTCTAAATACGCGGATGATGTTATTTCGGTTCGGTCTGTTTCGAATCGATCATTTTTTAATGAATTCACTGAAAATAATTCACATGGTCAAAATTTTTTGTATCAGTCCGGACTTCTGTTGAATAGTGAGGTTCTTCCAATACTCGGTTCCAGTTCACTTGAAGACACTCTTGCCGTTAAGGCGCGGATTGCCTTGCACACAATTTGTTTGTTGTGAAATACCTCGTTGTGACGTTGCAGCCCATTTTGTGTTGGTCTTTGTACACCGAAATCATGACGACAAATTCGTATCGCCTGTCGAATCAAATTAGGAAGAGATGGTAGATTGGTGTTCTCTCGTCGGTACTTTCTGTTCATGTAACACAAAGCCTGTATTACCTGTCAATGCTCATTACACTCGGGCCATTTCTGCGGTTAACTAACCGGATAATTACATGATTGATTGGAGAAGTTCACGTCCCGTTCGTCTTCCGTCCGGTTTGGCCGTAATTTGCCTAGTTTCGGGGTTGTGCAGTAACAATTTAGCAACATCCATTGCACGTGTAGAGAAAATCATTTCTGACAATTCGTACCGACTACATCTTGTTGAGCCTAAATCGAGTCGGTCCGAATGGAGCTTCATCCGTGTAGATTTTTTTCTGTACAGAAATTCTGCTATTTCCTGTGCGCATCATGTATCCAAACAGACAGGAATGTCCTTTTGTCCTAACTAAGGTCCTGATTTGTCTTGTAATTTTATCTCGGTGACATTTTTCATTGGGAATCATTGTACAACTATACTAGTACAGGCATACAATGCTGGTCCCTCTTCCAACCGCTTTTTCACAACTCCATTTTATCACACCTGTGTGTCGTTTCCCCGTGATCCCGAATCTCATGCATCCTTTCAATTCCCATTAGTGTTACAGGGAGCATCAATTTTTTAGCTACCAAGATACAGGGAAATCTCGTGCATACTTGGTCCGTCAGCTTAAACTGTAGCAGTACGTCAAGTTACTTACTTGATATTACATTATGCAGATTGATTACCAGGTGATATAGCAAAATTTCTTCGTGTAATTATCGTTTCCGATTGTTATGATGTTCATAGAGTTTTTTGGGAAAACGAAATCCAGGAAGAACCACAAGCGTTTCAAGTTTGTTTCAAAGTTAAGCGGTATACATGGTTGTTGAAAGCACTTTGCAAAATGAGGATAAAACAAAACTGACTTTTTTGGACGCCGACATACGTATTTATGTATCTATGTGTGCACATATATTTAATAAATACAAATATATATATATATATATATATATAGACTCGCGAACATGCCCGGGTGTGGTACATCGCGTTTCAGTTTTATCAGACCGAGATATCGGTGGTTTGATCGCACGGCACTTTGGAATAGATTTGAGATAGTTTTGAGGAATTGTGACGCACTTTTGAAGTTATTTTAAAGGTAATGCAACTCCCGACCACTAGATTTTCCCTAAATGGTATCGGTGCAACGACAAAAACGAAGTTGGCGGCAAATAGAAAAAACCGCGCATTTCCGTGGCCCCAGGTCAATAAAAATGTGCACTATGGTGAACATTAGTCACAAAGGATAGTTGTCCTGTTCTTACGATTTATCCAACCTTTGGTAAGCTTATATCAAAATATACACGAAAATAAACTTCATAAAACGTGTGCCGTTGCTGGGAGATTCGAATTCACTTTTTTGTTTTCTTCTGCAAGCATTGTTCACAAAAGTGATTTGATTTACTCAAATCGGTATTTCCGGGCTTGTCTAATGAATGATCCGAAATTAAAAACGAATCAGGGAATTCACAAAAGCTCTTGGTCCAAGTTGACTTTTACTGGAATGCGTACCAAGCATATTCGTAAAGACATGCTACAGTTTTCATGTGACTAAATGCCCAAACGTCACAAGAACTGTTCGCCACGTACGGTCGCATGAAAACAACCTCTCGTCTATTTCTCCGCAAATATGCCGCACAGTGTCCGTTAAACGACAACCGACAAACGGTCATCTGACCGTAAGTTCATATCCATGTTGGTCGGTTAATCTTTTCCTCGTCAAACTGAAATTCAGCGTGCTTCCACAGACCAAAGATAATAACACCATTATCTCAATGATATTTTCATTATTTTCACTAAAAACGAGAGAATATCTACCATTTCGTCGTAAAAGGTTGAATGTCCGGCTGGTCTTCGTCTTAATTCCTATTGGTCCCTACTATTTGCCAGGCTAGTTTACGTAACTGATTCTGCCAACGGTTCGTGCTGTGTGCATATGAGGAGTGGGTGAGATCATTCAGACTGTTGCTCGTATGCATGGTGCACACATGAATGTGGTGAGAATGGCATGCCCCATAGACACTAGTGTCCCCTATGCCGAGGAGGATGGGGCCGACAGCCACGCGCCTGAAACTAGCAGTGGTGTAGAATCAAACTAGGTCTCATCAGGTCAGGTGCGGTATTGGACAGGGCGAGAGCGAATTGCCGTCTACGACTGAATTGACCTGCGGATGTGGGATTCAAACCTTCGACAATTTACATGACAGGCGTTTAATTCGCCTGACTCGATTGAATCCTGCCTGCAACGGATTACTGCTTCGGGTGCAAATGACCACATAAAGTTTGAGAGTACATTTTCTGGACGTCCAAGAGGTGGTCAGTCGGACAGGGTTGTCGAGTCTGGATGTGAAAGTCGCGGATTTCAGTCCTCCAACCACCGCTCAACTTCCCCATTTGGCAGCCCTCTGTTGGCCGCGGCCCTCTCGCTAAAAAATCGGAGTACATTTTTGTTTCTATAATAAAAAGGAAAGTAATCGAGAACTAATTTTTGTTTAGTCAAGATAAGATCCACTGCAGATTATTGAATTTTAACTAGAAAAATGAACACATTACTTAAAAAACCATTGAATTCATATGTCCTAACGTTTGGATAAAAATAACTAAGAAGACCAATTTAGCTGAATTTTAGCGCAAAATGTTTTGTGTATCGGAAAAGTCGAGAAGTCCACTTAAAATTTTTCTGGTGACTGTCAGACGTTGACAGTTGAAATCTATCCTCAGGAAAGAAAGACAACCTATGATTGATCCAATAATTTGCGCCCATAATTTTCTAGATGGTTATTAGATGCAGCTGCGAAATAACTCTCGACGGATCGTGATAAGTCACAAGTATGCGCGCGAGGTTGTCAAGTTTCGGCCATCTTAGCAGTCGACCTGCACATCTCGGCAGTGTTCAACGCGAAAACCAAACTTTGCCCATATTAACCCCACACAGGCTGCTTCAGTCAGTAGACGGGGACATCCGTCTTCCTTCGTGTAAGGCCAGTCTGCCCGGCCATTTGAACCCACATTTATCAATTTAGAAACGCTCACCAGGATTGGTTCTGTGAAAGGTATAGAGGTAGATATTGATAAAAATCTGAAGTTGAACCTCACACATTTCCATCTGTCTCAAGAAAATTCGGTGGGTTGTCATTGTGGATCCGAAGGCTTCGACACTAGGTTGTGAAACGGAATACCACCAGGCGTTTTGTATGCCACCGTATTTATCAAATTTTTTTATTTTGCTTCTGTTGTTTTTGACGGTTTACTTAAGAAAGACTACAATTCTCCGTCGGAATCTGTCAAGTATTGGTTGCTTTCCATACCACTAGCCGAAATATCCGTCATGTTCAATGATTCACACTTATCCACATGGGAAAAGTTTGTTCACAATATAATTTCTGATTCCAAAAATTCACTGCACAATGATCTTTCAAACTGGCGCTCTCATACTTCTAAATGATCTGTTTTTCATCCCATATTCCGAAGAATATCAATGGAAATTCCACTATCCTTTAACTGGAACGCATCCAGACAAACCAAGACAATGTTTAGCCAATTTTTGGGAAACCCATTATGAACGATAAAAATAATTCAGTTAACTAATGTTTCAACTATAATTCTACAAAGTGATGGACACAACCATTCCTTTCTTCATTGTTGTTTATGATTGAAAGGTCAATAGGTATGCACGCATAAGTCTATGCAGTACAAAATGACATAAATTGATATGTCGTAAAGTCTTGCCCAGCACCGAGGAAGCGTGGCTTGAACGTGCCGTATTCAGAATCGGATTTCGTCATTCGCGTGGTGGATCCAACGACCGCAAAACAGCGGATTCCCAGGACTTTTGACAAATCAATAAATCTTGCAAAAGGCAAAACGGTCTTGAAATTTTTCTAAATTGGACTCAGGTCTTGGAAATTAAGGGTAGGTAGAACAGGTAGGCTGATTATCAGTGACTGTGTTGTTCGTCTAGCATAAATAGAGTCAATGTGCTCCTACCC
This sequence comes from Fasciolopsis buskii, assembly GCA_008360955.1. Classification (NCBI taxonomy): domain Eukaryota; kingdom Metazoa; phylum Platyhelminthes; class Trematoda; order Plagiorchiida; family Fasciolidae; genus Fasciolopsis; species Fasciolopsis buskii. The sequence continues at coordinate 37,862 of LUCM01000309.1, forward strand.
AGTAAACAGGTTGTTTGTCTATGGCGAAACTTGAACTGTTCTAGCAGGGCACACTTTCAAAAGTGGCTCAGAAATCTGAACGAATTCTGGTGGAAAACCAAACTTTTCCTACTGGGTTGCATTCTTGGTCAACTCAGCCCTCCCGATGTTGGAAAAGTACTGCAAACGGCTCCTCAAAACAGAGGATTTCAGAATCAGACGCGATAGCCTAGGATTTCATTAGGCGATTTATTTTGCGACTACTCACTGAAAAAATTTCGTAATCGGTTCCACTTGAAAGCCAGCTTATGTGATGAATAAACGGTTTAAAACGTCTACCATCACCTCGAAGGCTGACGGGACTGAATCCCATCGACCGTGATCTCTTGCGGCTAGGGAACGATATTGAATGTCAAACATATCCCGGCAATGTAGAATTGCCATTGAAGGTTTGGATTTTTTTCGATCTATTGTATTTCGTTTTAGTTGAACCGTGAGTACTACAGGAATGGGTAAAATCCGTAATCTTTGGGGTTCATTACATCAAGGATAGACCGTCAGTTTTAGTGATCTTGAGATTTGAAGGTCACAACCTGTTAGGCGTAGTGAACGACACAAGTGACAGGACACCAGTGTCTATCTTCCAAGTGGACGGAAGTATTCGGATTCCAACCTCTCTCATCCGAGATGATCAAGTGTCAGTCCAACTTGGTCATCAACGGTTATGTGCAAACAAAGGGAAAAAAGAACTGCATCCCAGAAGGCAATGTACTTTTCCACGTTACTTTGTATTAGTTTTTACTGTTGACTTAGTCCGTCTATGAGAGTAATGAATCCAACTGCAAGTATGGCACAGCTATTTCACGAGCACTTACTTGCCCGGTGGCTGCAATGTCCTTTATCGACGATACATTTACATACTCATCACCCATAGTTTGACTATAAAACAACGAAAATATAAAGTTGCTAAAACTAGAAAATACTGCTCAAGGATCATGTGACGCTTTTAAACTTGGAAACGGATCTTAGCACGGAGACATAAGACCGAAATATTTATTGCTATTAGCTATTTTTTTCTCGAGACGACATTATGATACCGTTCACCACCTGTGAAGCGTTTCTGCGAACAACGCGCATGGATTAAATGCACAGCTGGGAGAAGTGGTGGAGGTGGATGGTTTGCTTTTACTTTCCACAGGAACAGCCAAGTAGCCTTCGGCTGTTCGGAAGCTTAGACAAACAGACCCACACAAGCACTGTTTGATAGGACAACTACGTGACTGAAGCAGATAATGGACAAAAAATGCCGAAATAACACCTGTTCTAATGTACTTCACCGTTAGGCTTGGGTCATTTCTGATTCTTTTATCCAGTGCAAATGGGGCACACTTGAAATACACGCATACACACTTCATCTCTCGAATTTAAAAGCTATACTATCCTTTCTTATCCCCTGTACATATCTAACTCCAGTTCGGATACACCTCCGTCAACACTGAGGAAACTGTCTCAGGTATCAGAAGAGTGGCCACATTCTCTCAGTCGACAAAATCTGATATTCTTATTCCCCGACTGCTCGAGTGCTTTTCCGTTGTCATGATCAAACTTTATGATTTCAACCAGCACGGAAGATCGCGCCTGTTGTGGGATGAAAAATAATGTTTGCTCTACTAATCACGGGCTCGTTGGTAGTCACCAGTTGATTCTATCTCCCGTTAATTATTGCCCATTGGTCGCAAGCTCTAGCCAAGTGGACAGCAAATTTTGTTTATTAGACACTGATTTCCTACGGTCAACGCCCATTGACTGTTCAGTCAGCTAACTAATTCGGCCAAAGTTATTAAATGACTTTACGATGTGGTGTTTTCATTTGCCCTATCGTCCCAGTTGCGTTTAACTTTGACGTGGCGATTTATACTTTACTACTATTATAATGCCCAACCAAGCGTGGATAACTGAAACCTTTTTAGGAGGAAGCCTCGAGAATTGGATAAAAGCTTGAAAACTGCAAAATTTCGTATTCCTCTCTCCAGTGTTGTCACATTTCTTCCCTAGACTGACATCCACTTGACGTGTGTAAAGTTTGATTCGCAGAATGATGCACTGTGTAGTTGTCAGCACACAACTCACAACTGAAAACCATCGGGCAATTAACAAATGTTCTGTTTTTATTATAAATCAACAGTTTCAGGCATACACTAAACGCTATTTTTGTGAAAGCTATAAGGCATGAAAACTCTTCGTCGTTTTTCGCAACACGGGGAAGTCTTCTTTTTCTTCGGCTTATCGCACCAAAGCCCACCGTTGAGGTAGCCAACTTTGTGATCAACGGTCCTCAACTGTCCACAGCGTCAGTGAAGAAGTTTAAGTATAGCCACGTAATACTGATAGGGAACAACTTTCGACAACCAGCTAGGAATAAACAGTAGCTATGGTGTCGTACGCGTATACGTTCGTCTCAAAAGCTAGCGGCAATCAAGGTGTTGTCTACGGTTTCAATGGATTTGGAAGTTTGTGTTGGTCGTAGTTCAGGTTGTTAGTTCCCAAGATGCTCATATTACTGCGCTTGGCACTTAGATCGCAAAATTCTCATCACGAGTTGAGTTAACATCGTCAGGTTTTGGCTGTAACCTCAGTAGTGCGATGTTTTCCATGGCTTGCATACTTGAAATTGCGCACTTGCACTGACGATGTCACCTCAATTGATGATGGAAGTTTGCGATCTAATGCCAAGCTCAGCGATCAGAACCCCATGGAAACTGTCAACGGTTCCTAATAAAGAAATGTTTGGACAATGACTTCACATCCGTGATTCTTGATCATTTCAGAACCGTTCGTTCAACTCATTCTAGCCCAATGATAACCACAAAACATTTGTACATGGGTTACGGTTCATCGGACTGCTTGCGGGACTGTACAGGATTATATTTGCAACGTCCGACTCAATCCACATAACTTGGAGTCACAGTTTTGAGAATTAATCTCACATGTCAGGGTTTTACTGTGTTAAGCGTCACGGTTTGATGCTATTAAAGTCAGAATTGACAAAGCTATCAATGTTCTATCGTCTGAGCAGAAATGGAGATGACTTTTTTTCTACCGTTCCGGAAGCTCATGCAATCATATACTGTGCACAGAAACTGGCGCACAGAAAACGAGAACTGAAGTTGGAGATGAGCAGGACCACTATCCTGATTATTTTTCCGGCTATTTCAACACATGGTTGAGAGAAAAGCTGCATACTACTGGGTGTATTCCTGGGTTGTGGATAAAGGCAAATGCCATCATCCAGGTTGTTAGCCCCGATAAGGGTAGACTCAATCTCTCCAAATAAGCGGCCGCGGACAAGCAGCGGCAGTGTTGAGGGCGTGGTGGGATTTTGCTTGACAGGTGATCATCCTTAAAATGTCCCAAAAGTTTGCTGGTGGTATTGTGGCACGGCGAGCATGGCCCGACAAACAAATAAGGCTAGTGCCATTTATCGTGTTCCACTGACTCAGCAAGGATTTTCAGAAAATGTATATGAACCAATCAACTTGTCACCGGCTCGTCTGAAGTGATTCTGCTGCGTTTTAGAAAGCACTTGGGTGCGCAAAGTCTAGAGGTGAATCCTGGAATAAAAAGGTCTTCTCTGGACTGGGCTACCAAGTAGCAAAACAGCCCACAATGCATACAACTGTGATTTTGGCTGATCTTCGTACAAACATTTCCTGTTCTTTTTCATCTATTTTCTGCAAAGCTCTGTTTTCTTGTTGTTGCGTTGGCACCATGCTTGTTTTCAAGCTGGTGTAACAATACATGTATGCATACATATATAGATTTATGTATTATTTACTATTTGCACTGCATGTTATTTGTTAGGTAGGCTCAAAATTTTGAGCATATAAATCTTTACTAGTCCACTGGCAGAGTAATTAAATCACAATCAAATCGTCTGTCATCGTAAACTGAGAACAGACTTGTCAAACAAACGGGTCAAAACGAATGGAACTCACCTGATCTTTCGTGATCGGCTTCAGACTGGACTCTAGGCTTTCACTAGCCACGTTTGTTTTCGTTGCTTGGTTGTTAGTCACTCCATAACGTTCCAGTATCTCGGCTCGACTCTGCTCGGCTTTGTGCAGATCCCGACAGGCCATTATCACACGTGCTCCTCGACGAGCCAATTCCGCGACTGTTTCCAACCCAATACCGGTATTGCATCCAGTGACCACAATAACTTTACCGTCCAGTCGTTGGCGTAGGAGACATTTGGCTCCGGACAAGTATGTACGAATCAGATGAAGTAGTACCAGTACAAGGGCTAGGAATATGCCAACAATCATATATATCTCCATCGAACTGGTGTTAGAGATTTCAAAACCCTTCAGGTAAGATGAGTGGTGCTCTGCAATTCCATAACAGAGTAGATCGTTATAAATGCCATGATAATTTGACTGTGGGTTAATAGCAAAAACGTATGACATGCGAGTAACAGAGGTTTGCATTTAGTTTATCAAGTTGACAGCGATAAAAGATGCGGTGTACACTAATAGTCTGATCTCCGGTAATTCAAAAGCGACTGGATATAAACTTCTATTCTCATGAAGTTAAGGAATTATGTTAGTCGAAGCTCACGTTATTGGCTTCATGGCTTTTTGCTGTTGCATACATCGACTATGTCATATCTAGACCGGTGATGAAACAATTGTGCGCTAAACAGCAGGCTCAGCGATCAGAAATCCACAATAATGGTCAATGACCACCGTAATTCCTTTGTGTAATCAGAATACCCAGTGCAAAAAGGGAACATTCGTGTGATCTTGCGGACATTTCGTGCATCTAACTTTTTGTCTTTGTGCATATATTTTTCCAGTGAACTTCCAGATCACCATTTTCAGTTGTTTTTTTTTAAGTTGACGTGGTCCAAATTGTCTTTAAATTTGATTCATTTTGGTCAGATATCACTCCATATGATTTCTCATATGGTTCTACATCCAACTAGCCATTGTCAATTACGGAAGCACGGCAGAATCAAATCTGAACTGTTATCTCCCATAGAGCGAATTGCTGTCTACTTTAACTGGATGTCCTAACCTTAGTGCTGACCGAACATCAAACTCCGCAGGTTGATTCACAACAGCTTGATCCGATATCTAGATGCAACTGGAGCATGATGAACCTAAATTATTACTGATTCCCGGCAAGAATGGAACAGTTGCTGCACAGTCCTTTCATGACTTTCAGAAGATGAGTGAACGTAGAAGGTGTACGAGGAATTATTCCATTATCCGATTTAATCCCTTCTACTCGCCTCAAAAATACCAACTCTATCTGCCATTACTTACGGTCAAGAAATCACGCCGAATGTTTGGCTCAAGGCGATATATTTGTCCGCGACGTCTTCTTAGCATTCAAGGTAACAATTACTGTTCAAACCCACCACGTGATGCTATAATGCAATTCACAAAGCGGTAAGTCCATCGCTAGGATGTATTTTAGCCTTCGCCATAGTCACTTAGACCTTCATGATTGAGCCATGCATTTCCGGTATTATCCTATCAAACACTAAAGATTGTGACTTTGATTCGCACAAGTGGGTTGCACGAAGAGCTCATTAAAGAAGTGAACTCTTGCTGAGATTGTTCAAACCCATTTTATGTTTGGTTTTGAAACAACTTTAGTGTCCTTCTTACGTGCTTACATAAAAATCGGTTTTCGTTGTAATCGTATTCCGGGTGGTTAAAAATTTCGCACGTAAAAACCAATTTGTTAAGTGTGAGAATCAGCGAGTCTCCTAACTCCTAAAACAAAACGAAGCAATCGAGAATAAATGTGATTGCGTACTACTCTAGGAACAATTTGAGATGAGTAGGGTGAATTCGTGCGTTGAATAATTTAACTGCTTGCGTTTTTTATTGTTTATTCAGGTTCCGAGCAAAAACACGTAAGCTCAAAGTAGACCAATTGTGCCTGTGATGCGTCCATAATTTATGTTTCAAATAATCGCTGTTTGTCACTACTCAAATGTGGTCATAACAAGGCACGTTTCGGTCCGTCTGAAAGAATCTGGAGGCTTTTCTCCGGGTAAACAGTGTCACTTTTATGGAATAGAAATAGATTTACAGTCGGCCAATAAACGGGGCTGAAGAAGCAGTACCTCAGGCTCCGAGGTGGCAACTCGTCCCAAACACCTCTCGAACTGCTCTCAGATGACAATGATTTTCACATGGTCTCCGATGAGGAAATCCTACTGAGGTATTTTTCAAGAAAGTGAGAGGACAAAGACGAACTTCCAAAGCTCCTCATCGGGTTGACTGATCTTTGGGGAGGTGACTTAACGATGATTCGAAACCAACTACCGGCGGCTTATGAAACTTACCATTCTACGCTCACCGGAATCCGTGGGGATGGGTGTATTGGGGACCCGTTCGAAGGGCGTATGAACTGAGCAATTATTCAGCGGCCCCAGTAAGTTACAACACCCTCAAATCGTCCCATTACCTTGTGCGCTAGGCTATTTGGCCAAAAGGTCAATGCGAAGTTTCTTAAGTCAACCCTGTACTTTGGTTTGGGGGTCCGGGTAACGCCAGGACTAAAGAAACCAGGGAATCTTCACGGGTAACCGATGACCTGCGGTTGGAGAGCTGGTATATGTGCAATTAACTGTGTACAACGATACATTTCGTTCCGTTCTTGTCTTAAGTGCTTCTATTTTGCCCAATAGTCCTGATGACCCTAAATTCATGGGCATATATGTTCTTTATATATATACGTATATGTACATATATCAAGTATATGCAACTTGAGAAGGAGCAGTTTATTGTAAAGCCAACGGACGAACAAAACTGCATTTTCTTCTTTCTTTTTCTTTTATTTTTACTTCCTTTAATAATGAGACAAGGATTTACGTCAAGTTTTTCAGGAAGGGGCTCGCGGCCATTCAAATGCTGCCAAGTGGGAAGGTTGACCGGCGGCGTGTGATTCGAACCCACGATCTTCAGCTTCAGACGCTACAGCCATTCACTACCTGTTAGCAGTTTGTTAACACTAAGGTTTGCTCCACTGTCTCACATACCAAGTCTTTTAGCCGATGATTGTGAATGGGGCGTCTAAAGAGGACTCGCATTTTAGTTTGGGTATCCAAGTAGCACAAAGCCCACCAAAACCCATAAGATCCATGGTTAACATTTTTGATGGACAACGAAAGACGTTATTTTCTTTTTTCCTCACGCTGTTCTGCTTTGGTTTCGTTTCAATGACAGTTAAGGGATGCTCTCCTGAGGTTAATGATCCATTTTGAAGGAGAGTGCCTGGGTTGATTCGAAACGTGCACCCACTGAGCTTTGCGGCTTTTGCTGATGTCCACAGCTAAACTGGTTGTTTGCAAGGGACAGGTGCAAACTGACGCTCATTTGGCGTCTCATCTAAGGCCACTAGCAGTGCCAATTTTTGTATTTTATGCACGTTTTCACCACGATCCGCTTCTGTTGAATATAAACAGCACTCATAAGAAGCCCAATTAGTTCACTTAGTGTTTCACGTTGCCACCAACGAGTTGAACACCGGTTAACCACATAGCCATTGGTCACCATTGGCATGGACAGTTTAAAAACTGCCTTTCACTAGAACCAAAGAATCTGGGCTCAGATTATGCCCTAGTGCTTCGTTGTTCTTGTTTTTTCTTTTTCTTTACAAGACCAGGACCAAGACCAAGACAACACAGTTTGGAAGGCTTCTTCTAAATACCGACTGCGGCAACGATACAGGACTCTAGGTCATGTTAGCTTCATTGACGATGGATAACTTCTATCTTAGTTGTTATGCAAGATGCGAAGAAATTCAAAATACCGGACGCCACATGCAAACAAGTGGGAAGGTTACTGAGACAAACGGCCGTTCACAGGTGAATCAAGTGTATCTGAACATTGTTCATTAGCGTCCAGCAGATGCCTACCGTTTTGCTCCTAGGACTTTTATCACTCATGATGGACACGACAGACCCAGTCAATTCGTTTAAATCTAATCAAAAACAACAATTGTGGCCCAAGAGAAAATTGATTTGCAGCACTTGATCTGTGGGTCATCTATTAACTTGACTATGGAATTCGAATAGTTAGGTTCTTCTGCTGACCGGCGGTGGTCAAACGGATGAGGTCGGGACATTTGAAAATGAATGTCGCGGGTTGGAATCCGCTCGTCAACAGCCACCTTTGCTGCTAAACAGCCCTCTGTTGGCCACCGCCAAATTCCCGGACACGAAGTGTACTGTTACTTAATCAACAGAAAAATAAAGATAACGGATAAAAAATAAGGAATGTTACAACCACGAGGTCTAGAAACCAAGCAGGCTTATCGTTATTTCTATTGCAAGATCTTTGCTTTTCAGCAAACTCTTTGGGACAAAGACCAAAGAACTAACTGTGTGGCTGTTGAAGCTGACTGCTACTCTCACAGTTACTCATAACGGTCTTCCGGAGTAAGTGTATCAGGTCAATCACGCACCTCCGAGGATCACAACACATGCATACACTAGGAACATAAAGCAAACAGTTAAATGGATTAGGATGTTACTAATCATTTTGCACAAATATTTTCTGTAATTTCAAAAGCTTTTGTTAAAACTAACGCTCACTGTTTTGCTACTTGCTTGCGCTCCGGCAATTTCAGCTTCCTTTTATCAGCAAAGTTATTACTTAAAAATTGCAGCAACATGGCAAGACTGCTTCAATTACTGTGCTCTTATAACTAAAAAAACAAATATTTAAGAATACTAACTCGACAACAATAGGATTCTTCGGTATTATAGTCATGTGATAGTCAAAAACAAGATCATAAAAGACACCTTTGAAACGTTCTTGGATTGAGCAAACTTTTACAAAATAAAACAAAGTCCACAGTTGCAAAAACTACAGAGCCGACTACTGGTGTGGCGAACATTGGAAATCTGAGATAATTTTATGGTATTTATTGAACTTAAGTACTAGTACACGCCACGAGCAAAAAATCAAACGGACATAGTGACTTTCTTTTATGGATACTTATCTTTTCTACTTTGATTTTTCAGCAAGCCGGTGAGACCAAACAATTTTATAACTGTTTTGTGTGCTACGATAATGGAGTGTTAGGAAGCTTAAATGAAAAGCCTCGCTCAAATAGCACCAATGATCCCTGAGATCTCGCCTTACTGGATTCAAAAGACACCAACTTCAAGTAAGAAGAAATTTCTTCATACTAAAAAATGGGTCAATTATGCCAATAACTAGAAAATATAAGTATTTCTCCTCATAAAAACAAAACCAGAAAGTTGAGTCAATAAGAACCACAAACATGGATACTTATGGTGTATGTCAAGTTTTCAACGTAGATGTGAAATTACTAACTGACGAACCAAATCTGCACATACAGCAAAAACTTCACAAATTAGCATCTAAATGGTTTCAGAATTCAGAGATGAACGGAATACCCTAAAAGTCTATCACAGTTAAAAGGCTATTATAAGCATGCAGTAGCACTTTTTGGGTAAATTTAAACGGAGCAACTTCAATTCATATTATGAAAATCACCTCCCACTTTCATCAGCAAAAATAGAGGGAAAGCAATATTTATAAGCATTAAAAGGCTGCCCTCTTCTATCTTTCTCGGGAACTAACAAAAACTGGTCATACATACTCTGTTAACCTGTGCATTACAATAACCGTTTCACCGCAAAATACTCAAGTTTTCAAACATTCGCTGCGAACTTCGTGGGAACGACATGAGAATTCCAAGTCGCAGGGCAAACCTGGCACTGAAAAAGTTCATGGATGGTTTTAGAGGATTTAATCCCCTCTTTCAACGTTCTGCTTCCATAGGTGATCCTGATCACATATTTGAATGGAAACTTTTGAGTGATTTTAAGTATGTGAAGTCCTTTCTATTTTACTTTATCTCGTCCCTGACAGCAGTGGAATGAAACAATGAGAGTGGAGATAATAAAAATCATCTAATGTTACGCCTCATGAATATAACCTGGTCGGAGATGCCGTGATAGAAAATAAAATTCTTAAAACGTGTGATCAAATTCTAGCTACAAGACCACCACAATAGTTCATCTGATAGTTCAACTGAACACCACCCAGAGGATGGCTGATATCGATGACCTAAAGACTTCATCAGCCACATGCAAGCTAGGTCGTCGAAACCAGACACTTCGCATAGTTTATTAACCGTTTGCAGTCACATAACACAAATGAAAATTCACGGCCTTGGCAAAATTTGGAAAACATGGCGTTGATATATACATATGCATATAACAGGAGAACGGAATAGAATATTTCACTAACATTCTGAGTTTTCGTCTTTAAAATAATCAGACGAGAGATTATTTACGTTCAGTTTGTGCCTAGGGCGGAAGAAGCGATTTCGAAGATGTTCAAGTTTTAGATAAGGCGGGTTCAGTGGGTTCTCTATGCTGCAGCAGTTGGAGCCCATTAATAAGAACAAGCTTACTATATAAAATAATGAAACCAGAAGCAAGAAACCTGGTAATGAAAAACTTAATATATTAGAAACACTAGATAAGACACTAACGCAGGAAGCTTGATCACTGACGGCACAATCCAAACTCGTACCGAGTCTCTACAGTGGGGACCTTCACCATTAGAGAAGAAAAACACATCCACCGATAAAATGCAATTTCGTCAAATTCGCCATTGTGTCGAAAATTTCAAAGGTTTTTCCACTTGAGTTCATTGGTCCGGGTTCTTGAACTTTATTGTCAGTCGACTAAACAGCCGAATGTGAGGGTGTAGAAATGACACAATCTACTTACGCGAAAAGGCACTGGCACCATCGGACTAAGAACCGTGGCATCGCACTTTAAAGATCGTTCTCTATAGGCCTTTGAGGTAAGAAGTTCATCAGCAAAAGAAAAATTTGTCTTCTAGCCCAGACGCGATTTTTTAAGCAATAGCAATAAGTCACTCTGAAGCCTCCGAACCCTATAGGATATAGGCTTAGTGCATGCATTCAGGGCAAATAAAAGGATGTGAAGGGCAGCCGTTCTCATGACTCGTTGAGTTGCTTCCATGCGAAACAATTTGGGAGAGGATGCAGAGTGCGTTATTTGAGTACCACACTGCAGCGGCGGTCGAATGTATATCATAAATTTGTCGAGAAGTCTTCTCGGGATATTCCTGAAAAACAATGATTGGGGCTTGCCTAGTACCGAAAGGTTGTTCCGCCCTAATGCTCTGTGGCGATGCATCCTCGTTTGAATGAATGAATGACCAAAAGCATGTTGGGTCATTTTTTTATCAATAATGAGAAGGTTCTAATAGACCAACCGGCTTTTTGATTCATTTATGATCAATCAAATGAGGATTTTGCTGGCATTGTCATGTCTTTCATACCCTTTACGGTTATGGATGCAATGGACTGATGAAGGTCAACGATGAATACCAGAATTGATATAGATCAACGAATTGAGCCTTGGTAGAAGTCAGAGAAATTAGTGAGAGTTTAGAAATGGTTTGGTTTTACCAACGCTGACGTGAAAATCCTGGGTCGATAGAAAGCTACGCATTTGGTCCGGGATTCGGAGAAATTCCTGATGGGGTGCGGAAAGCACCTAATTTCTTTGCGGACGGGAAATGGTGTACTGTTTGAGTATTTGCCTAATGATCTTGCTAGGGGGGTAGGTAATACTAATCAGCCTATGGTTAGATGCTAGGGGCCAGCTTACCTTTTAGGGAAGTTAGGAGTAAACGTCATTCTTGACACTCATTTCAGGAGAAGCAGTGAGCATATAGGCCAAGGCATAAACCCAATTTTAGAGTGCTAAGATGATACTGACCCGATCCCAAGGCACAAAATTGATTGGTGCGTCTACAATATTCTGGGACTGCTCTGAGGCTTAGCGGCAGATGGCGTCATAAACAGACTAACGGAACTGTCTCTTTCGTGGAACGGAATGACACAAACTTGTCGTTGAGGGCGGCGTAAGTGTGAGAGTCAAAAGCGTCAGCCACCTGGTCTAGGAAATTAGGACCACTAGCGTTTTCTGTGGCACAGGATGATGTTTTCGACTTCCCCAGCCGGTACGATTGAGGGCACTTTGCTCTATCGCTCGGTTGCTTGCCTGGTCAGGTCAGCACGCACGCAGTGAATGAAAGTGGACTTCTGTTCGTCCTGCAAAATCATACATGTGCTAGAAACAACCATGCAGCCGTGATCATTAATCCAATAGCTGGATCATTCCTGTACAAAGTGATTTGGTTCACCGGGATAAATTTCACGTCCGCCAGGGAAATGAGCTTCGTAAACCAGAAAGCCATCTCACTGGCATACGTGCCTCAGACCCCACGGTTCAGATGAAGGTTCAACCAGATTGTATGAGCTTGGTAGCTTGTTCCTTTGAAAGAAAGGGCAGATTTCGATGCACTGGACATTCGAAGACAGTTGATGACCTTGTCAAAAGAGATTTGACCTGGGAAACACATTGCTCAAACAGTGCTCGTAGTGATCGAAATGATCGATATGGAGTTAGAGAAGATTCTAAATGTCCGGGAAAATATCACAAGTGCAAAATAACCCGTGAGTTTTTGGCGGTGCTTTTGATTCCATCAACCCCGTTAGACTTCCTGATCCTGTCAGTGTTCGTCATTAACAGCGATTTTTCTGGGTAGAATATTGCAGAACTAAATAAGCCGCTGGCAGCCACCAAAAAACAGACCGAGAGCAGAGCGAGCCGGTAGGAAAGACTTTTAGCGATTTCCTGATGCAGAGCATTCTGAGAACCCGGGCCGAATAGGCACTAGAGCACGTGCACTGGTCAACCAAGTCTTTCCTCGAGCTCAGTGGCCATTCGAACTACCCGTTGCTAGTTGTTGAAATCCGGCCGGCATCCAAATTAGTGTTGCAGATTCACGAAGCAGCTAACATATTTCCCTGAATCGAAGATATGGGACAGGGGCAGAAGGAACTGTACCGCTCGTTCCAATGTCGAGGACGGAAAAGGTGGCCACTGGCAGATGCCCAATGTTGCGCCCTACCGGTATAAATGCGTTTGCGAAATATTTCCGGGTCATTTGTTTGGACAGCTTCCCAAGAGTATCCTAAATTTGGTTGGCGGTGTAATAACGGAGGCAATGTTTATCAGAAGAAACGTCTACGCCATGTTGGATCTGGTGATACAGGTGCCGAACTGCGCTGTAATCCTAGATCACCTGGGTTACAGGTCTGACCGGGGCGTGTTACACACCTCAGAAGGTATCGTTTGTTGTCTCTCGTCATGACTATCGAGCCCCTGAACAAAAGATGCGGCAGCAATAAATCTATGTGATTACCAATCCAAATTTGAGGACGTAGCGGATTACATAGACCAACAGACAAAATAGAGAATACCAGATTTGATCATGCATTTCGAGACAGTTGCATACTAATGAGACCGTTCACCATCCCATTGCAATATGATGCGAAGGATCATTGTCGAGTGCATAATTGGGCAATTACGCTCGTTGGTTCACTTGATACCATGGCCCTTGCCTAATGCAAACTGTGCGCCTTCACTAAGCAATTGATAGGTTGGTCGACGACTCTGAATTACAAGGAACGCTGTCTAGCCCTCAAACGTGAGCCACTTTGGCCATGGCGACTGAAAATTAACCTGGTTTTTCTGCATAACCTGGTGAACAGGCGCTCCTTCTCCACCGACCCACCTATATTCTCCTCTGCCAGTCCATACCCTCTCCGTCATAGGTCCCTAACCATCCATGCGGAAATTATTATTATTATTATTATTATTATTATTAGATGGACGATCTAGTTGGATGGTGGGATCTTTGAAAAGTGCCGAAGAAGCAGGTGGCTATCATGGTGAAAGTTATTTTTGGGAGTTGCAAGAGAAAAGAAACCGTTATTCAGTATTTGAGGCAGTTGAGGTCTGCGCTGGCCAGAAGGGATTGAGAAAGGAGGCTCGAAATAGGTTGTGGATTGGGCGGAAAAGCGCAGTTATCTAGAAAATGCCGAGTAGCTTGAGGGAAGACAAAGCTAAATCGTGCAGTTATTAAGATAAAGTTAGTCTGAGAGACAGCTTGACCGTACAGGAGTAGGAATAAGGCATTAGAATCACAAGAATGCACCTATATAAGAGCGCTCAGTAAGTGGGTCAAACCAGGGCAGATAAGTGGCAGCATCCAAATATGGAAGGGCGCTGGTTTATATTGGAAGCTAGTAACTGGGTTCCTGAATGAAGGTGGAGACATGGGTCCTATATGCCAGTTGCTTGGTGATTGTGAGCGACGGTTTGTTGGTGGCAGTGCGTTTAAGGGTCATCCAAGTTGGCAAATACATACCGAGATGGCTTACTCTGATTCACGGTGCAAAGGGTGCCAGAGAGTCGTGGTTTGCAGACAGGTTGAATTGCTAGTTTAGCAGGGGGGATATTGGTGTGCCGGTTCGTGTTGTTAATTGAATAGGTGATTGGAATGCCTTGCCTACAGGATTCAGGGATTCAGGCTGACTGCCGCTCGGTTGTTTGAGAAATTAAGGAAGTGCATGAAGGTTCGTCTGGAATGGGGTATATTCCAGGCGGCTGAAGTTATTAGCTTGACGAGGCATCGGCATAACGGTGAGACGGCATGGTCAGCGCAGCCAGAATGGATGCTTCAGCCAGCACATTTAAATGAAAGCGCTTACGGGATGATTGGACGGAAGAAGAGGAGTGAATTTCATCTAGATCTACCGGTATTGGTTGCGGCCAATGAAGATGAAGTCTTGGGTTTACCACTTTCGCGGCCGATGTACGTCAGTAGACGGGCCAGTAACATTTTCATGGGGTGAAGAATTTGATAGGAAGTTGAACGGCGCAAGTAAAGAAGAGGATATTTGTGCGGATTATTAATTGGAGGTT
>LUCM01000310.1:0-61210 GCA_008360955.1 Fasciolopsis buskii
TGGCCTTATTGTTGCAACTGTCTTCACACTGTTAGCGACATTCTCAGATGATTTCGTCTCTAGACGCACACGAAGCAAACAACCATTGATCACTCGGAATAGAAAACTGGAAGCTGGTGGGTAAAACTAGATCATCACTACAGGAATCGAGGTTGCTATAGTGCGGCGATTGCTGAGAAGTGAGCGAGGATGATCGTCTTGATCACTGTGATATCCCCACGGCAGCATTGTTCTTTTGAACCAATCCATCTAGCATCCGATTATTGTGCTAAACATCTTGTTTGTCGAGTGAGTAGGCAAATAACAAACTGATATCAATCTCGGTGTAAATTGGCTTAGAAGAACAAACAACCCCGAGAAGTACAAACGAACCACCATGGCATGAATTTTTTATCACAAGCACCATTCACTCATACTTAACTGCTCACGTTTCAAATCAAACCAATTCCTAAATTGTGCGCATGTTCCCCGTTGAGCGTTCATCGGGACCATGCCTTTGCTCTTTGTCTCATGCACGCGGGGACACGTTTCATTTTTTATTTGATCTTGTTTATCTGTGATGTAATTCGATGTTGCATTGTGCCATATAGTTGTCCGAATGTAACGCTGATGTTGCTCGAATATCCATTGAATTGTTCTGTTATTAGATATGTCACATTCATTTGTTGTGGATGGAGTCAACGTGGTCGTTAGACGTTGCTCGAACTTTCGCTCGATGAACTTAAATTTCTTGCCACTATGGAAGTTTTCTGGAATGAAATTGCGTGATCAATCCGGTAACCCGAACGCTCGCTTAGAAGTCAACTCGTTGGTACGTGAAAGTGAGTGTTCGCATTTCTTCCCGTGTTACATGTAGTGAGGCCACCAGATCATTGCATAAAACTCGAAGTGGATTGTTGTTATCGATATTTAAAGAGGAACCAGCTAAGTATAAATCCGTCACAAAATTTCGGAAAATCTGCCCAGGTATAACCAACATTCGAACATAATGTGGATTTCTGAAATCAATGTATCCTGCAGTCAACCGAGATAAATCTCGATGCTAACGGCATTCGATTGAACGTGTAGCCCTTCCTTGGTCATGTAATTTAACCAGTTTGCCATGCGCCTTCATCATCAGTGACTAACGAGGAACATTTTAAAAGACAGCTTTGGTATCAAGCAATGTGGAGGTGCATGTGAGATGCGAAACCACGTGAGCTTATGAAATTTGATTTTCCAATTTTCTTAGGTGTTTCCTCCAGATAATCTAGATGCACTCGCTTGAAATCTGATCACCTATCTCCCTTCTGGCTTGGATACGTGTGGCATGTGAAAGACAATCACCATCTGATGCCAAATCGCGTCCTTTTTATCGACAGTTGACCACGTTTAGTGCACAGAACCTTTCCAAATCTGATCGTTTTTATTGATCTTCTTCATTGTTTTTTTTTAAATATTGCTTGAAATCGTTTCATCATTTTATTTTGGAAATATTGCGATGGTGACATAACATTTTTGGATGTTTTTCATCCGTTTGTAAGTAGTATGCAGCTGATGAGTCTTGTCCGATTGCTGGTGCTCTTCCTATTTTCCGCGCTGATTATCTAACCGTTATATTGGGCTGGGTTAATTTTCTGGCTCGCAACCACGCATGATTTTAAACCAATGCTTTGTGAACAAGAACGGCTCTGAAACCAATTTGTCCAATCCACATATGTTCGAACACTGGAAATACTTATTAGGGTTTGCGCTCCAACTTCCAAAAACCCGTTTCTTTCATTGGCTTGCTGCTTCATTAGGCCGTCAGAATGCAGTCTGTAAAATCGAGGTCCACATACTATATCGTATCCTTCGAACGTTTTGCTGGATTAAAACAGTCCGGTCCGAGTGATATGATTCTTATACGTCGATTGAATGTTGTCTTTAGAGTAAAGATTTGGTAAATGCTGCATGCGAGAATCTATGCCTTCGAACAATGTCACTTTTTTGCAACACGTCCGTCCTTTGCTTCGGTTCTGTCTTATTTGATTTCTTCATCTGCCTGGCTGTTAATGTTTGCTTGGTTCTCAAAAGTGCAACAGTGACGCCTTATACGTTATTCAAAAATATTAAGCCTGCTCCAGAATAACGACGCAATCTACTGGTAATGCGCTTATTCTTGTTTAAATATCATTAACAATATGACGCAGTGAATTGAAGTTAGTCGGCAAGGATTAACAATCACCCCCGGTACCGGTAAGTAAAATCACTAATACCGAATGTGAGTAACGGTTGAAAGGCCGAAAATATCGGGTTGTTGAATGATCCAATTTCTAGTGACAAACAGCTTCTCTGCAAGGCTGTATCCGGTAGCAAAGAAGTTGTACAGAGCTTTGGCACTTGAGGATGCACTACAGAATAAATATAACCCGTCACAAGTAGTCAGGTGGATAAGATCTTGGTGTTTGGACTTGTCGGTCGCCCGGGGTCTCTTCGTGAAACTAATGCCGATGTTTAGAAACGGGGAACAACCAAGGTACACAGTGATTTCTTGGTTTTTCACTAATCAGTTCCGCATTGGTATTAGATGAGGAATCGTCTGAAGTTACAATCGTATTCCATGACTAACTCGTTTATGGTATGCTATATCGGACCAATGCAACGATTGCAACTAATTATGTCAATGGAAGTGTCTTGGATACTGAGATTCCTACTCACTACAACCTAAGTAAATGGATTACAATTCCCTAATTGAGCACTTATTTTTGTCGATGTATCGTACATTGAATCCTGACTACTCTCAAAAAATGCAAGATCGGTGTTTTGTTTTTCTGGTCCGATTTCTTTCAAGCTATTTAGGCGGCATCTGTCACAGCTGGTGGAAGTGTTTTTAATAAACGAAGTAGATGAACTGAGCAATGTTCGAGAAGAGTAGCGGAAATTCAGTTGACCGAAAGCATGTCAGGCTGATGGTGTGATTCTGGGCTTAATTTGTTAGTTAAGAAGATGTGTTCTTGAAAAACCTTGTCTAGTCTTGTCTGGGAACATTCCTTTTAGCTGAAGCTAAAAATATGCGAAAATTCTTTGTTGACCATAGTGATGCTATTTCAATGTATCCGAATAGTCTCGCCTTATGCAGCAAATCAACAAAAACGAAACTAGTTAGATCTGAAATCCCAAACTGTTCCAGTGTTGGAAAAGGTGACCCTTTTAAATAATACATGGACCTTGTGCAAGCGCTCACCTTAAAATTAATCAACCACAACCTGGAATTTCACAAGATTCCTGACTTTTGGAAATCAACCATTTTACTAAATGAACTCTAAAACCAACCAATCCAAGCATTGTTTATTAGTTCAATAAAACCCGATCGGAATCGTTTTTGTAACCGCCGTCTTAGCTGTACTTCGTGTTTGTTAAAATAAAAACTGTTTAATTTTATTTTTCATGTAATAGTGGCAGTTTGGTCAGTGCGGACGAACCACACATTGTTGATATTGTTTTCAGCAAAATGTCTTTTAAATTATACAAAACTGTTATCCGATTTGTTTTCAAGTTGACAGAATCTCACGAAGTAAAACGGCGAAGCTCATTCTCGTTATACCATACGATGCTGTTATATTATCGTTCTTACTTTCTATCTACGTGGTATATCAAACAGCTTTCCGATAAATTTCCAAGTGACTCATTTCATCGCAGAGTCGAATTTTGGTCTACTCGCGCTCTGCTCTGTCCAATCCCAACAGATACATAGTGGATATCGTAGTCCAATGGACAGTCTGACCGATGCATCAGACGTCTGTCTGTTTCATGTGTGACCGGTTTCAGATGGATTTCCTGCTGACCAAATTTGACTCTGTTACTCAATGCCTTTTTCTGGAATTCATAAACTAATTGTTATTTATGTTTTCCTGTTGCGGTTCATAGCCTGGGTAAACATGGGAAATCTTGTGCTTTAGTTCTCGAAATACAACAGTGTTGGGAATGTTTGGAATTTTCGCGAATGATTCATCACGCGTTGTTACTGTCCAATTTGTGATTGATAATAGCTGGGGCATTGCAAATTTGTCCCAACTTTGTTAAGCAGTCGTTAGTGGTACATCTCAATCGAGCCAGAAATGCAGCGTAAACCCAAGACAAGTCATTGGGAGTCAGACGCCTTAACCATTACGCCGGGCGGACCGATTCTGAGTGGCTCATCTAACGTCCACACTGTATCATATTCGGTTCCCATCCGTCACTGGATCTTGTAGGCTACAAAACAGTTGAGGGCCAGTTTGACGACACGCAGATTAAGGTGATCCTCTGTGTCGGCAGGACAAGACATAGCAATCTACTTTGCAGCATCCTGCTACTTGACTGAGTTCTTTAGTAGGAGTTTCAATACGGTTCTTTGGAATGATTCTTCGTGCAAATCAAATCGAAACTTCCACTACTGAGCATTATAATATTCGCAATGTAATTAGCCACTAAATTTCCTAGCAATAGAAGCCACATGTCTGTTGAAAAACGAATAGTTTGATGGAACGAGAAACGGATGTGTGCCTATTCTTCTCATTACACGTTAGGCTTAGTGGAGGTGACTCCCGTTTTGCCTGATCTCAATGAAGTTGTTGCATTAACCGATCGGTCATTTTGGAGATTCTCTAATAAAGACCTAACTGTCTTTTGTGATTCACTTCAACCAGTAAGCGGTCTTCCGTCGGTTTCTGTGTGCACTATTTACACACATCGAACGCAGTCCAGTCCTACTAGTAGAATACCGTTTTTCGGTTCGCGGTCATTATGCCTCATCTTACTTCATGGGGGCAACAGACTTTGCTCATTCAAACAGCTGCCAGTAGATGGACAAGGAATGTGGAAACCCGTTGCCCATTTGAATGACAACATTTTGCGGCAGTGCAAAGATATGGAATTCCACAATGTACGACGATTTTGGTGTCCAGTTTGTCAATTATTAAATAGCTGATCGGTAATAACAACATCATGGCGAATGCTGATAACGCTGTATCCGTGCGGGTGGATGGCGTTTTTGACCACTCGTAGAATATCACAATGACTTCTCCTTCTACATGCATTTCTTTGTGCGGTCCAGAATACAAACTTGGGAATTTTGATATTTTGTTCCATAGGCGTGAACCACGGGCACGAGTTGTGATCGGAATTAATGCCGAATAGTAACGCGAATAATTAACTACATTATGCCTGCACTGTTTAAAATCGTTTGAGTCGAGTCAAAGTTACATTTGGTTACACCCAGGTTGGCCGGCTTCGACGGGTAATTTAATTTGAGTTATCATACCTTGATCAGAAAAGATAACATGCGCCTTCTCTGGTTACTTAACGATAAACCTGAAATTAAGTTGATTATGGGATTTTATTGCGTTTCAATCAACATGCTAGAAATCAAACGCGGTGTACTTGACTGACCTACGTCATAATCATTCACTTCGAACGGTCCAGCTAAAAGAGTGCTATCAATCAGTCGAAAGTGGACTCAATTCGCAGCTTGTGCGGTATTCATTTTTTGATTTGTTGTAAAACTCTTTCGATGCTTCCAGTAAAAAGTCAGCAGAAGGGCACAGTTTTTCAAGTGATGCTAGTCTTGATAACTAATGTTCATGTACTTCAACATCCATAAAACCTCTTCAATCGTGCGTTTCTGGAAAGTCAGGTGATCCGACGAAAGCTGTTCAAAGACATTAATTAAACCTAAAGCAAAATCGAAAGACGGTAGATTTGGGAAATAAATCTTGGTGTCACCACGTTATTACTCCGAAATGCCCGCTGGCATGCCCATTGCATTTGAGTGAGTAATCATAAAACTTAAGCGCTCAGCCGAAAATTAATGTGACTCGAAGTGCGAATTCATTTGCTTGAATAATTTTGCAAACAGCTTCACGATTAGGAGTGAAATATAATTTTGTATATACCAAGGATACCAACGGGAGAACTTCTCCCATCAGACTGAGCGAGTGAAAATCAGTCGTAAATAGAATCGGTCAGCAAGCAGACGGCGGATATCCTGACAATCACTAGTGCGGGATTTCGTTGGATTACACACTTTCAATGGTCGCACCATCGGAGAGATTGCCTGGTCGATTTTAAAAGGGCGCTAGGTTTGCCGTTATCACTGCACAGTTGGTGATATGGCGAATTCTCCTTGGGATGGACACTCTCGATATATTCGACGGAAATTGTTTTTCCTAGGAACTGAGGGACTCTATCTTTGCGGTGTTTACTTCGACTGGTTGACTGAGTGTCTTGTTTAATTTGATGAGCAGTCAACTAGATAAATGTGGGGGAGTGTTGAAAACGTCCGCAGGAGTCCGTTTTACTCGGTTAGTCTCACGGTGGTGGTGTATGGTTCACTGTGATAAATTGCTTCTCGACCATCTAATGAAATATCGTTTCTGTGTCATCATTCATAGTGCTGCAAAATGGAGAATGGAAACATGAACTTCTAAATGCCGACCAACTAGGCGAAGGGAATCCAAACTTCGAAGCTACATTCAGCTTATTTCGAAGAAATGTCTCAAATGACGCAACCGATAAAGTGTCGGCATAAAAGCACATGTGCGCATATAGTTCTTCATTATGTGGGAATATGACCGCTTGGTAACGGAGCACAGCAGAACGCAGGGTTAGCCCCTGTAGCCAGTGATTTCGATGGAAGAATGCCCAAAACCGAGGAGGCGATGAAATCGTTAGAACAAGGAGTAACAAACGCTTGATAAGTCAAGAGGGATTAGGGCGATGGCTGTCAATAAAATAACACTTTTTCTGGAGACAGACTGGCGAACCGCCATGCAATATGACCACGTTTATCAAGTTGATATGAAACTCCCGAATTGCAAAACCGATCACTGGGAATTCCAGGTAGAATCAGAATGGAAGCGGTCAGTTTATACGGAAATGAACAAGTACAGAAAGCGACACACTTGAACGTTACAGTACTTGAAGTAGACAAAGTTTGACTATATTTTGTGCGCTAGTTTTTATTGCAAGGTCTTAAGTTATTATATAATTTTTGCTTTTTTCGCACTAGCATTGTTTTCTACACGATCCCAAACAAAAGGTTACCAAATATTTCGATTTCAAATCCCATCGATTTGTCAATTGAAGTCGTGTCACCGTATCGTATCCCTTAAACAAGTTCAGTTGATGCTGTCTTCTAAATTTCTTTTCTGATAACCGGTTGCATTTTGCACAATGGAAATCGCGTGCACGGATGATACGTTTTAGGTTACGCAAAGACAAACATAGAGGAGCGGACTTTGAAATTTAACAGAAGTTAACACAAATGAAAACGTAAAACGTTTACTACTTATACTTAAGAATGTTAGTAAATTACGTTATCGTCGGGACCCCAAAGCATTCCTCGTTATTGCCAACAATGTTCAACTGTTAAGTCGTTTTGATCATTGTTTGTAGTTCCGCCATACAAGTACTTTGTGGAAGCTATTAGTTTGATTTCAGCTGCAGACTTAACGTTGATTCCGTGCGCATGAAATGCTGTTCTACCTGGTCTCGGATAATCGTTCGATTCAATTAATTGTAAAAGAAACCACAACTACAAATTAGACATGCGTCAGCGCAGTCACATTCGAGTAATGCTTACTTTCGATTTTCGAACCAAAATGAAACACGTTTCAAGTGCGTTGCAAAAACTGTGGATGAATTTATTTGTAAAATTAAGGGATTATCCAACAATTCGTTTCATAGTTCTAGATTAGTTCCAGTTTTCACGCACACTGGACATCAACTGTTATTCACTTGCTAGGTACGATTCTGGGTTGGGCCCAAGTGTTCGCCTACTAGCGCGATTGAACACGCGAATTGGAAATCACGCTGGCTTTATTTCATTGCCAATCAAATCAAGGTATCTTTCCACTGGCAGAAACCCAAGCCCAATCCATAATTGGGGTTCAGATTCCGATCAATAACGAAATGAACTAAATTTCGAAAAATGGACTTGGATCGATGTTCATCATGCTTTAGTCAGCATTATTGATATCCAGAGCAGAATAATCCATGATAAGGATGGTAATGGTTGTTCACGCCTTCACAATTAGCGAATCTTGTCAAGAATCTGTGCGATCAAGTGCAAAGATCAAATATATATATTTAATTAATTTATTCACATGACGTAAATCGGGCTTTACCAATCTCAGGTGTCGGAAAAACGTCCCGTGGCGTATGAACGCCAACCAGACATGAATGGGGCTTTATGCACTGAAAACGTGCGCTGGTTTGCGGGAATATCTGTATGTTTTGAACTGTACCGAATTAAGCCAGTCAGATCCACGGTTGTTGCATGTACTCCGTTAAACTTGAAGCCAGTGTCAAAAATGTGCTCGACATAGCCCAAGTTTTACATGAAATGCTTCTCGGGTAAATTCCTCAGTTCTAAAGGAAAAACTAACTGTCTTCTATTTTGAAAACCGTCCCACATCAACACCTGCCACTATAAATTCGTTTAATTCCCATATCTTTTAGGTGCGTCATAATTAGAAAGCAAGAGCAGTGCAACATTTGGTGACAGCCAAAGTCTTTCATTTCAAGGCATGTTTGAAAACCCTGCTTACTAAGTTTGATAGATGATTTCGGAAATTCACCGTAACGAGGAATCGCGATAAGGAACCATGCAGGACCTTTGCTGCAATGACTGTCAAACAAGAAGCGACAAGAAACATTGATGAGAACATTATGGTCAAATGAATTTTTTTGTGGTTACAAATTGTGAAACATTCCGAATAGTGGAATAAATTCCAAATCCGAAGCACCGGGAAAGATCAACTTGTCCATTATGCTGAAGTGATATTTATATTTAGGGAATGACAGCGATGCTCGAAAGATCGATAAGTTTGTTAGTTAAAATAAGTCGGTCAATCGTGGAATAAAATCACCTTTTGAAATGATGATCGCTATTGCCAGTTTTGGTGCTAAATCTCCCAAAAACCAAGCATAATCTCTGCTGATCAGGCGATTCAGGTAAGAATCAAACGGTAAAACCAAGCTGATGGAAGTATTGAAAAGACTAAAGGCAAAAATTCACCGTTAATTTGTCCAATAATCAACAAATTAATGGGTTGTAATTGAAGCTATGCATAAGCATTTTGGCATTACCGAATTCATGCCATTTGACCGACAATACAAGATATTATTTGTCCATTATCAGGATCTTAAATGTTTCGAGAACCTGTTTTGTTTTTAAGTCTGCTACCCACGAGGATGGATCTGCTTTGAAATCTAACTCCAGAGCAGCATCGAACTTGACGTTCTGCTCAGCACTGTGGCAGTTTTGCACCTTTCTGTCAGCGGAGACACCAGTCACGGATGGCGATTTAACGTTCCAATTCACAGCGGGGGACGCAGTGGCCTCTAAACAGTTTGGCCATCTTACAATTACATTCCATGACATCCTACTTGGTTTCAGCTAATCACAATTTATTGATCGATGATAGGTTTACGTAGATCAGTTTTTTGTTGTGCATTCTAAATAGAAATAACGATTTGCAGGCCATTGTGATACATCCTGTTTCGTTATTCTCAGAGTCCATTGACATAGCATAATGTGTTTCTGTGCCGAAAAATGATGAAAAAATCGAGCACACTTATCCAATCAATTATTTTAATAGCTCACCGTAATATAAGCGGTTTCGCTGTGCGAACAGTCCTTTTGACCCAGAATCGTTTTGTTCTGATGAGAAGTGTTGCTAAAAGTTTCGTGGTGCAAATCAATCCCAAACGATGTTATTTTCGGTGCTTTTCGTCGACGTCCAATGAATTCCGCACTCTACGGTCCAACTGAATTAAGAATGAAGAGCCCGCTTATTCGGAAACCATCGAATGAGAACTGCCAGTTTGCTGTATTGTGATTGCAATTTCGTGTTCGACCGCAGGATGCTTTCTGTTTGTGCACATGTTTGCGTGTAATCGCAACTTGTGGGGTGCAAAATCACGATACAACTCTTCCAAGTTAACCTAACAACAACACGACAAAATCAACAGCTTTGTGTGCACTAGCCATTTCAAATGACTGCCCCAGATTCTGGTTACAGACAAATATATAAATAACCAGAGCATGAACTGTCACTCTTGCATATTACTTGCTCATTTTATTGTATAAAATTTTCGTCCATTATATTGAATTGCAAGACTGAGAGTCACATCCGGGATTATGGACAACTTTGGAACTATGTTTCAAGGAAAATGTGATATCTCGTTTGATTAAAAATAAGGCTATGGGTAGTGATACACTATAGTCAGAAATCAACGCATTTTGTACAGACGATTATCGCTCAACGAGTTCCTTATCAGAGCACGATGAACTGATCAACGGCATAAAATGACTTAGTCAAATTCCGAAGAAATTTGCCGAACGTAAGGCTCGAAACACGTGACAGAGACTTGAAATGCTAAGTTACCACTCGTTTTAGAATGATTTTTGCTGTAACACACAACTGAGGAAATAAGTGACAATTCATTTTAAACATAATTTGGTTCTGTCACATGGGAGACAGAGAATTGCAAGTGAAATACATATTGTCAGCCGGCCTAAATAAATATTCCTTGTCTCCGATGAAAGGAAAATGAACTAGGAGTCATCATTAATTGTGACGTTATTCGGCAGGTAAGTCGTCAGGCAATTCATCTACTCTCGAGACTGAAGTGACGGCGCCCGTTTTATCGATTGATTTATTCATTGCGTAGGGACGCCCAAATACTGGCACGGGGATTTTAGGCCGCCTTTTAGCCCTCATAAAATACAAACAAATACACTGGCGTATTTCAACCAACCAACCTCTCGCCATTCCATCTCCTCAAGCAAATGTGCCCTGGTGATATGAACAACAAACACTGTGGGAACGTTGGACATGTCTAGTTGACAGCTCAAATCTAAAAGCAAAGCTGCCAGGTACCTTCGGGTTCGGTGTTTGACATTCGCTGGCGGTGTTCCCGTCGAAATTCTCCCTCAAAAAACTACTTCATCTGCCATCTGGACAAGATTTCAGCCACCTAAATTTGTGAAGACGTTTTATTCGTGATTGTGGTGAAAACGAGTCGAACGACTAGGGCGTGTAGGTCACATAATTTACAAAAATACAGCGTGATTTCTCATTTTACTGTTTGTCAACTCGCTGTGAATAACTGAGACTCGTTCGGTTTACTGCACAATCGTTGCCACAAAGTACTTTTTTGTGAATGCATAAGACGAACCGAAATAAGGAAGCTCAACAAGGTCCACAAACGAGGAATTTTGGAAAATAAATAAGCCTACTGAGCGCTACTGCACGTTTCATTGACTTTCTATTGATTACTCATTTCCAAACTAATTGCCAACAAGCAGCCTCCTGGGAAAACTGTTTGTTTTCTCAAAGACATTCGGTTCCTGTGTAATATTGCATCATTCATTTTGATTAAATTGCAAACAATAAACTTTCATTTGCTCATTACACGTGAATACAAGCGTCAGCGAAACATTCGGAGTATGGAATTTGAGCAGCATGATTCTGGCAACAATTGATTTTTGATGCGAATTGATTTGCAGATGCCACTCAGGTTTTCATGCATTTTGAAATTAATTTATATCTCCAGGAAAGCTGAAATTTTTGATTTCGTGCCCGTCCAGTAGTACAGCAGATTTTATTAACATATTTTTACCTAGTCAATTCTGAACTAATTGACATGAGTGTTTAGGCAAAACGTGCAATGTCGTTTAATTTGCTCTTAGTTTTCTCCCAGTGAACTGCGCAATTCTCAGCAGGCATGAACCATTGGTAATCCGAGGATGCAGCAGGCGCAAACAGGTTACAAACGGATTTGTTCCTTCAGCTCTTTGGTGGTGTACAGGGAACTCCTTACTTTTTATCGTTTTAATGGTCATCTAAATATTCGGGAAAATAAAATGCTATTTCCATAGACCGAATTGCTGTATTCGTGTGGTTCAATAAAATTCACAAGATTGAATGATAATCCGTAAATTTGCCTTCCCCGTTAGCTCTCGTCAAATTTGTATCCCATGGGAATCCGACTGGTTCCATGGAAGTGGTTGAATATGAAGGTTTTCTGATGACGTACGTGTCACAGCATTTTGACATGAGGAAAAATGTACACATACAGCAGTATCTCGGTACACGTCTCACGGGCTTTTGAATTCAGCGATTGAAATTGTGAGAAGGCTAAAGTCAGTTTTTCTCAAGTAGATTATTTAACTGATTTATTCTTCCAACTACTGTTTTCAAATGATTAACCAATTTCACTGCGATTTTTCCAAAGCCTGATCCGTGATGATCAACTTAGAATGACAAGTGGATATTCCTCCTTAATTACGGCTTGAAGTACTTCGATCTTCTTCAAGTCAGGCACGGAAAAGTACTATTGAACGAAATATATACTTTTCATTTGTATATTAAATAAAGCAATTTAAAGTTGATCGGGTACTGTAGACCGTCATAGTACTGAAATCTAGTCATGCAGTCTCCATCTAAGTAGGCTTTCATCACTGCAGAATGTGTACTGCCGTTAATTCACTGCGTTTGGCTCCTTGTTTCATTTGACGACCCATGTGGGAATAATGGCTCTTTGGTCACAGTGACCTGTTTCTCGGTCATAAAAAATAAGAATTTCGTACACGGTTCGTCCTAAGGCGAAATCTGTCACTCTATCTGACTTTTTGGTCCCACAAAAGTTTACCAATTAGTGTCCCTCACATCTGCGCCAAAGATGATTGGTTTCTCTCTTCCGAGCAGGGTATTTCTGCGAGGTCAGAGCTTGTTGTACTGGAAACTTGACGAAGCCAATCAACGAGAAGGTTTGCTTTACTAAGACATTGGCGAAGAACTTATCGGGGTGCTTTTTCCAGTTTTTTTCTGCATCTAAGATTTAGTGCTAAAGAACCCATTAGGTTTCCTTGATTTCTGTTTTTCTCCACCATGAACCATCCTCCTATTCTGAAAAGATTGGCTTATTATCCGAACGGCTACTGTGCCTTTCGCGGTGATACGTTACATCGGATGCAGTATGCGATATATGTCTTTCGTCCGAACTAAACTACATTGACATATGTAAGAAAAAATATGAACACAACAAAAATGAGGGACGTTGCTTAAAAAAGAGCCATTGTGCTTGCAACCATAATCAGTCTCGTGAACATTTGCGAAAGACATTTGTCTAGGAACTCGAGGAGTATGGTAGAAACATGTAGCGGAATAAATAAAAATTTACTTCTGGCTTCACAGGACTTAACAGTCAACTCCAGACGAACTCCGATTTACCCTATCTCCAGCAGCATTTGAAAACCTTATCTAGGTCGGACCGAGTACTGAAAAGTCATTACTCGAAACTTTGTTGAATTGGGAAAGCGACCTTCACAACAGTCTTAATATTACGTTTTTCGAACTTCCGACTTCATCAGATGAAACCAGTGGGAATAACGTCAATTCCAGAAAATGAATCTCACAAAGACCAATAAGTTGCACGTTAAACAGCCTCGGTAAATGCACCTGACTACGAGCATTTACGAGGTAGATGAATCGAAGTTCAATCTCACATGGCTTTTCTCTTTCCGTGGAATGCTTCGGTGTCCATGCTTGATGCTACAAGCCGCACTACATACTAAACTGCTTTCTTCCCTTCTAGATTAACATAAAAATCATTGTTTCAATTTATAATTGTCTCTGATTTATAAGTGACGAACAACAAACTCCTAGGAAGCTTATTTCTTTTGCAAAGAAATCCGTTGTGACGCTAGAAATAGTATATTGATTAGTCGATATCAGCCATTTGCCGGTTCATGTTAAAATCTTCACAAATCACCCGTGTTCTGTCTGTTGTAATTCTGCACATCTTGTTTGTTTCATTCGACGACGTTTTCTCACCGTTACTTCAATCACCTTGTTGGGAGTGAAATCCACTAAATGTAATATGATATATAATAATAAAGGTAAATTTCCCCACGATTTCTTTTTCAGACAGGCTTAACTCTCAACATATCCAACTGTTGTTACCAAGCAGAACACGAGTGAAGTTTTCACACCTCTCTACCTGTGGACCAGCTGAGCAATTGAGGATGGAATAGGTGAACATGGGCTGCGCTGATGATTCTTAGTTTGTGGTAGGCAAAACGAGATCGGCGAAAGAAGAAACTTGTGCTGTTTCCTTTTTTGTGTTTGGTAAACTGCTGGTAAAATACAATCGAAATATGAATTTAGACAACCGCTTAATTGATATGTCGATGTCTGCCCGGCTGAACCGGTGTATTTCAATGTCGTAGGATTGGAGTTATTTAAAACTCCTTGCTAAATCATGAAGCTACGCAAGCAAAAAAACAGTATACAACACGAATGAAATATAAAGTGCAAGTGGCAAAATTATTCATAATTGGTGCTAAATCGCTTCCGTAGTATGCGTGAAAAAGTCGATTCAATGTGGAGTTCAGTGGGTGGTACTTGTCACTACTCCCGTGAAGTAACGGTGAAGTTGTGCAATTCGTTTGCAACAAGCCAAAGCCCAAGTTGTTTTTGTAAGTATTAAATAAATATTCTTCTGTTATCATT
Source organism: Fasciolopsis buskii (assembly GCA_008360955.1). Taxonomy (NCBI): domain Eukaryota; kingdom Metazoa; phylum Platyhelminthes; class Trematoda; order Plagiorchiida; family Fasciolidae; genus Fasciolopsis; species Fasciolopsis buskii. The sequence goes on from LUCM01000310.1 coordinate 14,523, forward strand.
AGGTGAAAAGGATACATGTTATGCAATTAGGGATACGCTGATTATCAGAAGCTCACTCGGTTGCTGGTAGGTGATCATCGGTCCAAAAACCAACGGAATGATCGTTGGAGTGCAATCCGTTATCTTTGTTTTTTTGTACTTATGCAAATATCTTCAGTTTTGTTAGATGACAGTGTTTACATCGACTAGTTACAAATGACGAACAGCGGATCTACTAATTACTTTTTGAAAGGGCTTAAAAAAGGAATCCACCAATAGAATTATTAACACAAGCACAATCTATCCACGGTTATTTGATCACGCTGGAACCCGAACCCCATCCAGATCGGTTGCACTTATTCATTTACACCGCTTACCATACACTGATTTCACATAAAAAGTATCGAGGATAGATTGCCGCTGAAGGAATTTTGTTCAAAGCCATTTGTGCCTGACGCGGTTTTTTGACGCAGTTCACCGTGAAAAGCCTCCACTGGAGCATTCGTTATGGTTTGATTATTCTACGGTAATCATTTTGTTATCGACGCTAACGAATCAATGATGAGTTGAATTATTTCGGATTGAGTCAATTTGGTCCACATGATTTGCTACAGCGTTCGTGTGGCAGGGTTGCATACTATGTGTTCTGTCGATTTGGCAAATTGAATAGTCACAAGTTCTCCACGAATATGATCACAACGCATCTGCTGATCTATCTCGAGGAAACGCGAAAATTCGAAGTTTTCTAATCCAAATCCAACGTGAAGCTTCCCCTATTGGGACAGTTATCAATGCTGTTGAAACAGGCACTAGTAGATGCAGTTGGTGAACTGACCTTTGCTCGTTAAAAATGAGTGATCTTTATCAGAGCCAAATGAACTGAGGTTGAATGTGTAATCTTTACTTTAGTCTCTGAGTTAAGAATGACTGCGAACCAAACTAATGCTTTAGGTTTGTCTGGGGACCTTCTCCTTCCAAAGTTAACTTTTGGTTTACAAAATCGGTCACGAGTAATAATCCGTTCAATGTTTGTGCAGATATTAGGCGCATTACTCAGTCCTACAAACACCCCGTCTATCCGCCGAAACAATTCTTCGCTAGGCGTTTCATAGTGAACATTGAACCCAAAATGAACTGCCGTAATGCTGCTGAAGATTCGTTTCAGTGAATGGATTTGCTCTGCACAAACACCCATGTCGCAATTAGCTAATCGTAACCCTGACTGTTGGCAATCAACTTTGATTAAATCTGTCCAACTACACTAAATGCACTGGTTAAGGAGCCGCTTTGACAAATGTTTAATAACTTTATAATGTCCGGTGAGAACACACGGGTTTGTGTTTACCCTGAGTATTGACTAGGCAACCTTCCCTGTTTGTGTGCAGCAACTGAGCAAAAGCTATTGGAAAAACTGCTAGTAGTAGGAAAATGGATGTGAAAATATAATGCCACATATGAATGAACATTTACTGTAGTACGACGATATGGACCATTTATCACATCAAACTTTTGGTTCTCGGATTCGCAATTGTTTGTTTTACCGGTGCAGACTAATGCTAAACCGTATTTCACCTAATACTTTCGTAAAGTGGTATTATTTTAGCAGAGATTTCCATGCAGTATCTTAGGCTGAGTGTATGTTTTCATTTGAAGCCAATCCCCAAACATATTCCTTTGTTTGTTTGGAAGTCACCAGGAACCTTGACGAAACTTCGGTTTTTTGAACAGGGAATCCCTGGATACTGCTTTGACCAACCCGTGAATAGTAGCTGAAGCAATTCCGTTTGTCCGTTTGTGTGCATGGAAGAGATTGCGAATGTGCGAGTTTGAGTATTTTGTTCCGTCATAACTGAAATTATTGAAATTTGAGACTTGTGAACCCCTGGCCACGAGATGAATTTGGGTGTTGTGCTCATTTATGACACACTTCAGTGGCCACACTATGTTTCGTCTGTACGAAAACCAATGAAGCCTAACTACATTGTTTTGATAGACCACGAATTTGGCGCAATTTCAACCAAATTACAACATTCGTAAAGTGTACGCTGAGTGACAACATGCTTCGTCACCTTTGTTTGCGGATGATCTTTTTGGGCACATGTAACTTCAATACGGGCTTTATTCATCTCGTGTACCTGATTCCCATGCTTTCGAATCATTTACTTCCAACCATTTGTTTCCACGAATGCCTCCAACAACATTCCGGGTTGGATTCACGCGCCAGTTACTGGAACGATCACTGTACCTTTGCGATGGTTGCTCCGTACACAGGGTCGATTCACGTCGACGGTTAACGAACTTGGTAGTTGGGTGGCTTTTACATTCAACGGATCTACCATTTTCTAATTTCATTGTTTAAACTCTTCCCCATTCTGAGCATTAGGGTTCCCTTGCTGGTTCTTTGATATCAAATCAATTGGCGTATTTACTCATCTGCACTAATAGATTTCGTATCATTATCATCACCGGCTTGAATCGCAACGTTGATTCTAAGGAACACTTCAGTTTTTTAATGAACCAGAAACGTCTGAACAATTGCCATCATAAATGTTCCTCATATTTTATTCTGAAACGTGGTATGTCCACCAGCCCCTACTAATCTACTGCCTCCTACAGAATATTACGTTACCTTCTTATTCTACCAAGAACGAAGCCATCATCAACAATATGGATTATAATCGTACCGCTCTGAGGACATGGAACGTTTCCTGCACAAGATGAATTGGCTCTCGGATCTTCACAAATCGATGTCTGTTTCCATCGGTTCGGGTAATCCCATCCGTTCTAATTCACCAGAGAATCTCTCCATTCTCCTCAGTATAACTTAGATGTTGCTTGCTTAATTAGCCTAGAGACAGTAAGGCTAGTGGCTATTGACTCGTCGTAAACGTTACACTAATCAGAGATTACCGCATTCGCGGCAAGTTCGCAGTGATTGCTTTGATCACTGATGTGAGCTAAAATACCCCAGGAGAAATGCGATGGATGTTGCGGGTCTAAATTACACGGTAGAGTAATATATTAGTGAGTGTTGATCATCGAAGAATAACTTAGGCTACTTGATTTTGAACGTTGAACGAACTACTTGTCTGCTCGACCTGTTTTTTCTCACTAGATTTAGTGGGAATTGAAGATCGAAGTCACAAGATTGATTCGACTGAGGATTTTCGGCCCAAATAGAGCTGACCTCTTCTTCCCACTTTCCGTTACAAAACAGGAAACATAAGGTTACTTCCATATATCTATTGCTCCCTATATTTGTCAAACCCGGATTCTTGTCTTACGAGTGTTTTGCTTTTGACTCGGTCGCTTCCTCTTATCTTGTACGAACCTTAAATTTACGTGACAGTAGACGACGCAGAACTGTGGAATAGTGTTTCCTTTGGCGTCCACTGTATTCCTGATCAAAATCATCAAAGGTCGCTCAGCAGACATCTAATTACCATTCAGCCGCCAATTGGCAATCGTTTGCTCATCGTTGCTCAGTTGCTTCTTGTTCTCTTTCTCGGCATCACTAATCTGTCGTCTGTTTCTCAGAAGTCGTTTTGGGTGTACTTAGGTATAACTTTCTCCTTTGTAAACGGCTAACCATCCACATCGAGATTCCTTTCCGAAATATTGAAATATCATATTTGACCGTACTCTCGTTCTCCTGAATTCAAAGATATGCTGCATTCTGTCGTTGTGAATTTATTGCCAACACAAACTACACAGATGACTAAAAGGTGATCAGCAAGTTTTACCACTCATGAGTAGTCTCGCACGTATTTCCTTCAGCATCTTTTGACAACTGGGTTTACTCATTGCAAATCTGTTCATGTGAAATCCAAGGCATTATTACATTTTCCTTTCAGATATATTTTGTTCTGCAGTCGAAATATCCGAAAGATATTCGGTTAGTTGTTATGGTTACGGTTCAGGATTTACCTGACATGTTTTTGCGGTTGCAACGAGTCACTTGATGTGGTCAACAAGATTTATGTTCCTGGCAATCCACAGTGCAGCTCTTTACTCGGAGCTGATATGTCTTATCGTATTTCTTGTAATGGTTTAAATGCATCAGGAAACAGTTGTTTATCCCACTCCATCGTTTTATGTGCTATCTAAACCCAGTACTGTGTGACGATCAAGACCAAGAGTCCAACAACAAGTGAGTACCACATCAAGATTCGTGACAGTGTGAAATTCGGATGTTTGCGTTATCTGTATTTCTATGAAAAGCCCCAATTATGAATACATTCGAGAAACACCAGTCCACAAGTTCCAAGTCGCATATGCAAGCAATTCTCAATCAAACGCGTCAACCAACATTTTCTCACCTTTGTGAATCGAATACGAAATATAAGGCGTACCTAATATTCCTTATCGGTGCGTTTAGGGGTCTTCTTTTTGGGATGAAGCTCATGTAGTGTTAAATGTTGCCGGAATTCTGCATATTATGAAGTAACGATAAACACGTTAATGAGATGCACAGAACGGGGCACTCCAGGAACGCATGACTAAATAGTGAAGTTCCAAGCGAACCCATAAATCTGGTGCAAAATTTGCTGCATCCGCATATTGTATCAGAACATCGCCGTTTAAGCACATCTTTAATCCATCGGTGCAGTCGCCTTCCCAAATAGGACAAAAGCTTCGGATAAAGCCAGCCTGGGAAGCAGAGAGAAACTATCGTTAAGTTATAACGGAAACATGGATTAAGATATGGCACAGATTTCGTCATCCAAGTTAAATTGAGCTCGAAAATTAGGTGAGGAAAGTAACTGCGTTGGAACACAGAATTGAATGCATCAAAAAATATTATGCTAACATATTTAGCACATATGTGACCTGCATATTTGCCAACAAAAAACTGGTAACATTACTCCGGATCGTCTTCCTGAGTCGCATGTTATTTCTCATAACCATTTCAACACAGTTGTGGATACATGTTCATACTCGTATGATTTGCACTCAACAGCCGTGGCTGAACCCACATATTGCAGATACCTTAGTAGCCCTGTAAGGCTTAGATGCATGCCGACAGTATAGGCAATACAACGCTTAGAAAACCAAGGGTAGTGTGATTACATACGTAAAGCTTGCGGTACGTCCTCACGGGTATTCGCAAAAGGGTTAACGAACTTCGCCGCCATACCAACCCGTTGGAGGGGACTGAACAGCACTGTCCAATCGACTGTGTCAAAGGCACTTTTCAAGTCGAGAATGTCTACGATCGCAGAATGGCATTGTGTGACGCTTTTCGAGTATCTGCTGGAGAGTGAAAATCTGTTCGATGCAGCCTCGACCTGGCCGAAATCCGGCCTGTTGTTCGCAAATGTTACTCTCGCGAATCGGTGTCAAACGACGCAGCATCATCGAAGCTAACAGCTTAGTAACTATCGGGATTAAACTAATCCCACGAGGATTGCTAAAGTCCCTCCATGTACCCTTATTCATATGGGTACAATCGGAGACTCACTCCACGATAACGAAATACGGTTCTTGTTACAAATAGGACGAAACAAGGAGGTAATTGATTTCGTTAAAGCTTCTCCAACTAATTTGAAAAGAAGTAGGGGAAGTTCGTCAGAACCGGCCGCTTTTCCCGTCTTCAGAAATCGAATATTCAATTCCACTTCCACTTCCGTATGGGGGATCAACTGACAACTCCCAAGAATTTGAAGCTCCAAACGTCGGTCTAAATACAATAAAATGTGGCCAGATAAACTGATGCTTAAAGTGCTCGGAATAAAGATCCAGCTTTTGCTGTTAACCAAGAATGAGCGCTCCATTTCTATCGCACACAAGTTCACTAACCGAAGTTCGCCGCACATCGCTGTCGGGTATAAGCTTCGACAGTCTTTGACTCTTACCTGAAGCGGACGCCACTTCCATCTCGTCGGCTACCTTAACCCACCAGTTTTCACGATCATTCTTAAGGCTTATCGTCAACTGACGCTGCAACTGGCGACGTATTTTATTCAATTCTTTACAGTTAGGGAGTCGGCGTTTTTGCTCCATTAGACCCAGCGATTCTTGCAATATCCAGTGTCCTTGACGAACGTTAAAACTAGGACCATAAGCGAAACCTGCTTAATTTGATCCCACTGCTCGTCTAAATTGCTGCTTGTCGAAGTTCTTAGTCCCTCGGATAGTTTCTGTTCGTATCTGTTGCGAATAGCCGAATCAGGCAGAAGTTCGACAGTCATTTGAGATTGTGGCCTGCGTCGATGGCCGTTGAGATAAATAGGAATAAGTTAATGCCTGTACAAAACTGTAGCAATCTTTCTCCATTATCTGTTCGTTGAGCAGGAAAGGCGCATCGCCCAGGATTCCGATGCAATCAGTTTCCCAACTTGTCACCTGCTACCACTACAATGTCAGAGCGTTTGCTCTTCCAAACAAGGGTGACGAACTCGTCATAAAACTCGTCTATTTGTGTGTCAGTGCTGCAGTTTGTTGGAGCGTATGCCGAGATGACAAACAAACTACGCTTAACACTACTATCCTTTCGGACGCCGACTGATCCCTGCAGTCCTATGGCACACAAGCGACTGTTGACTGGGATCCAATCTAAAAGGGCTGCTTCAGCCTTCTCAGTCAAGACTATTCCTACACCACGTTGACCCACAGCTTGAGCTGCTTCGTCTCCTGAAGTGCGGAGAAACTATCTTGACGAGACGTTTGGCGCAGTCAGTTGAATTACTCTACTCGAATCCTTAACTCGCGTTTCACTCACACAGCAGACATCAATCGAAAGTGAGTCCACTGTCGGAGCCAAACACGCCTGTTGGCCAGCTTGCATTAAAGTGCGCACATTGAAGGAACCCAGATGCAGAGGCTGACGAGGCTTGAGATCATGTGAACTAACAGACTGAAAGCCACCTACTACACTACTTGACAACAAACCGTTGCGAGTATTGGGCGTGTTATCAATCGAGATACAATGGGTCGGCAGAACGGGCAAACAGATTGGATTGGAGACAGAAGAGACAGGTTGAATAAACCAGAGGGAACTCTGAGCAGTGGCATGCTTATCACTACCCACCCCACCTGCGCTCGATGCAATGGGCAGCGCGACGACCGATGCAGTATGGAATTACTTTTAGGCGCGTACCTTATGAGGATTGATGGGCGGGTACTGCTGGAATCCAGCCGCTGAGAAGAAGAACTATTTAGGTTCTTAACCAAAGCCCTGGGTTCTGGCAAGAACCTGACCCCAAGACAGCCGGGGATAGTTGAGTGGACGCCTATCTACTTGGATCAATTGTTCCTCCACTCGTTTTTCTGACTGAGTTTTTAACTCAGATCAACCCCCAACTTGGAGGACCAGGAGACTATTGTGGCAGCCTTGCACCCATCGACCTTCTATGTATGATTGAATCTTCGGCTTGATATAGGCCATCCTGTATTGCTGGTTGGGTCATGGAGGCACGCAAGCCGTCACACGTCAAGGTGCAGTCTTGTTGAGGCTTTGTGTCTTCCTTGATTGGCTACATCATGAAATCCTTGGACGCAACCAACAAATGAATCCAATGCGGTTTCTTGGATTTTCCTATGCTTCCGACTCCCTCCCACGGTCATTACTTTCATTCAAACTGGACAAGTTCAGCTGACGCAAGAGCCTCTTGTCATTAGCATCAAACAACATTTCATCAATAGAACTCAATGCAGAAGAATAGGAAGAAACAAGTCTACACGATTGGCAAATAATTCTGGAAACCTCCAATGAACTGCCTTTTATTGGCATTTATTTTCAACATATATAGTAGCGATAATTTTTTTGGTTCCTTTCGTCAATCGTTCAAATACGCTGATAACATTACTCTTTGACACCCCATATCTCAACTATTCCAACAACGTCACTCCCATGGATTGTTTTGTATAAAGATTTCGAAGAGAAATTCGAAACAACCGTTGACATTTCCTAGCATACGCACCATTCACTTATTACAAACTGCCTTCTCCGGGGACAAACCTCGTTTTGTGTTTTATCATATCAATTTGACTGGATCGTTAAAAACCTGCGCTCTAGTCATTGCCCCCAGTGGACATTTACCGCTGTTTGACTTTGTTACACGCCCTTCTTTGTTTACGTGTTTTTTTTTTGTCAGAAGACGGAGTAACACCTCCCAAAGGGACCATTATTGAGTTTGATTACTGTACATATTTAATTTGTTGCAGATAGCACCGTAGCAATTTAGATCCGCCTTTGTTTTGATGTGGGACAATTCTTTTACCAATCGGAAGCAGGTCAAGACTGACTTTCTCCGCAACCCCTCGCAACTTCAAATGTTTCGTTTAACTCTGTCACTGTGCATTCTGATGTCGGGACGAATTTATTCATTTCGACTGAAACGGGGACACATATGTACCTAAAAGTCCAGGAAAATACAATGCAATACGATAAAACGCATTACGTTTGCCTACACTGGCTCAATTCTTCCAGGGCAAAAGTGAAGTTGATGGTTTGAATTTCATTCAACCCGTACGTCATCTTGGTGCTTAAAAGACGATCGGCACCAAGTCGATTGTGATGAGCTCCATAAATCAGTCTTCTATCTGAGTTGTTTACAGTCATACTTTCGACGTATCGTTTTACTATGTAGCCATTGTGATTTGTTTGTGATTAGGAACAGTTTCATCAATCACGAATGAATCATGTGCTCAACTCGCTCGTAATACTGATTTGTTAGAAATGCTGATCGAAAGTTTTACGTATTATCATGCTAACAATTTGCTCTGAAGATTTTCTGCTAATCTGTTTAAAGCATAATGTGTAATTTATTGTCATTTGCTCATCACAGAAGTTTTTCCAGTTTCACGAGTCTGCCCATGAGAGTACATCCGCTAATGCTACTCACCAGTCAGATGCCGTAAGTTGGCTTCTATTTTTTCTCCTGTAAATCGGAAATCGTTAACGTGTACAGCTGAGCCAGTGAAATGGTTTTAGCCGCCAGAGTAAAGTGATCATAAAAGCCTAGGTTAAATCAGTGTGACTAAATTTCAGATTATTCTATGCATCAGAAGTCGGATAAGTTTGTCGCTGTAACTGTAGAGTTGCATAAACACGTGGGATGCTTGCTGGAAACAACACACTCGACAAATTAGTCAACAGTTGATACTACCAGAGACTGGAGGACTGATTCTATTCAGCGTTTACTTCTCCACTCGACAAGAGCCATGCTCTTTTCCTCTTTGGTGAACAAGATTCCCGCACGACGTGTGGGACCGTCAGACAAGTTCGCACCGGTCCATTTATGATTCCTGGCATTTAACGGATTCGTACCCATGAGCGACTGCTAGCAGCGACCGTACATATTTCAATACGACACAACATCTCCCTAGGGTTTTTTTGTGATATATTTGTGTTCTGCTTGGGGATTATATCATGCCATCGCCGGAAATTTTGGCCATTTGACTAGATGCTCTTGTTCATCCCTATTCTTTGAGTTACTAAATGTAGATAAAGATCCGCTAAATGAAAAATAGAGATTTCCAAATAATTTCCAGTTCTTTTGGGAGAAGTAGTTTGGTCGAGTTAACCAATAATTTATATTCCAATATGTTAACCTTAATATATAAATATATATTTAAATAAGTATGAAAGGTGGGGATGTGATCGACTGTTGACGGGGCAAAGCAAATTCACAGTGAAGCTCTTATATTGGGTCACCTCAACGAAAACCGATTCGCAACAAATGATTAACTCGTATGACTTTCGACTAACAAGCAAACGGATAACAGAGACTGTCACATTAAGACAATACGTTTGGCGGTTCAAATGACCTTCAGATTCGGCAGAGACAGACTGCCGACTCTCCCTCCATATGATATGACCGCGTTTGGTGGCCGAGAATCAAAATCTTCGACAAGCAATACGGATTAGCGGAGAATTATGAGATACTTACCCGACCACAAGTGGTACGATCAAACTGCAAACTATCTGAATGCACAAAGAACTGGACGATTAGCGAAGATTTGACGACTGAAAAGCTGTCTGCGAATCTACAGCAACATCTAGGAACTGATTTTGACTAATACACGAAAGCTGATCTGAATATACTGAGCGCACCTGATTATTTTCCTTACTTCCTTAGCTAAGTGAACATGGATTAGACCAGGGAACCTTAATGGTTTGTGCTATGCCTCGCTGCGTAAACGTGTGGTCACCAGATGTGGGTAATACCTGAAGGTTATACAAATAACGACAATCAACAGAACTCGTGAAAATAGATTTTGCTACTTCTGTCTTGATAAAATTCGGAAATTTACTTTGACTAACAGTTTACAGTTAATTATATCATTATTTATTTTTGTGCTAACCATGTCCTCAAAATGATGAAATGTCAGAGGTAAATCAGGTTTGCAGAGTTTAAACAGAACAGACTTCTTTTCCTATTCAGTCTCAATTAGGTTACAACGGGAAAAACACTAAATCATGACAAAAACCACCTCCAGCCTTCAGACTTCAGTTGATGTTATTTCCGCTATTGTTAGTAATGCGATTTCGGATCGCACTACCCCTAGTGTTTCTGACAGCCAGCTGATTTTTCTCACATATATGAATATGCACAAAGGTCAATAAAATAGTAAAGACACTAAGTGAATGCAAACCCTCAGATTTTAAAGAACGCGTTGTGTACAAAAATTAAAGTAGTATGTGAATTGCGTAAGAGATGATCGAAAAAGCTGTTGCTTCCGAAGCTGCGACATTTCTCGTACCTGCAATGCAAACACATTCTAAATGCCACATTTCAGCGAGCAAAGTTGCTTCAAAATTTCCAGATCTAGATCAAATGTGGTTTTCGTCCAGAAATATAAGGTGCTAAAAAGTTTCCCAGAATTCACTCGATTCCACGAATTAGAAACAAAACCATAATGACAATATGGTTCTGGCTGTATTATTCTGTTTACATTCAGAAGATGAACGCAGTTGATTCTCCAAACAAAATCGACTGCTCTTCAAATACTCATTAAAAAGCTGCCTCGAGCCACTGATGCAAATTTCTGCTGTGTCCAATAATATTAGAAATCAAGCAAAAACAGTAACTTTTTGTTAATGGACTTTAACGTCTAGCCGATTGCAGCCTATCTTATTCGTTTGGGCTCATATCTCTGCCAACCGGTATGGGTCAGTGTGCGACACGTAGCTGGTCTGCTTGATATTCGTTCGCTGTCAATTTCGCATGGGTCAGTCTCCCCATCCTCGGTCAAATTAGGCTTCTTCAATCTTTGCAAGAAAACGGTCCCCATCCAATATCTGTGCATGGTGTTGTGTCAATAACGGAACGAACTAAATCTGGATACCTGGTGTAGCGAAATTCAATGGTATCTGTCGGACTCCACCCAGAAAACCCCATGCACAAACCACAATACGACATGTTCAATATCCAATACCAGATGCTGGTAGGTGCTGTTACCCAATTTACAAATAGCGATTCATCCGCCATGTAACGGCTAATAAACATCCGCATGGTTCAATCCTTCATGGTATTTTTCCATGCTCCAGATATTCCTCTTTTCTGACAATGCTGGACTGCATCCCTAATGCTTGCAAAGTTCAAGGTGAAAAAGCAAATCTATTGTAGTACTCTCTGATGCACTCTTGTTTTATTGTTAGTGTTCTTTCTTTTGGCAGAAATGGACAAGGCAAGACCGTTGACTGTTGGTGATTCTGCTGTTGTTGAAGAACGTATAGCCAACGGGTTCGTAATCGGATAGATGACCGGAGTTGGTGAGGACGAGCATCAGAATGGTTGATCATTTGTAAAACAATCTCGGCATATTTCTTTATTTACCAATTGGATATTCGGGATTTTTCACACGATATCAGCAAAGTATACCGTTCACCTAGGCTTCGGAATTACAGTTTCCAAACACGCCTGCTTGAGGGCTGACTAACAATATGCAGCACGTGAGATAAAATACGTGTTTTGATAAGTGGAAATCTTTTGACAAGTCTGTTACGGGAAGTTACATAAACTTGGCCTTTCTAATCTCTCACATATTGGAGACGCATAGGTACGAGGTGGACATTACATGTTCAAAGTGCCGAATGATGCGAATGTTACTGTGTTTGTATCTATACTGAGGAAAGTTGATCCGGTAGCCTGAAGTCACTAGTATGTAACTGATAGCAACGACTAAAATACCCGGTTCATGTTCAGCCAGTTTAAAAATATCGCATAAAATTACGAAACGCTTTATTACATAAGCCCTTTTTATTAATTTCTTTCTCAAGAGCTCCTAAACATAATGATTTCCCTTTGATCAATCAATTACCGCATGAAAAGAAATCGATATAGTTTGGATCACAATAACCGTTGACAATGGACAAATCAGTAGTAATATAATGTGGGCAATGCATTCACGAAATAAGTAGAATCCATGTTTTTGGTACAATAATATTGGCTGTATTAAGACTAATAAGTCCAGACATCCTGTCGTTCGTTAGAATAGTTCATGATGGGCTTCCGATGATTTTCCATCATGGAACGTGAGTACAACTCCCCTTTGCAATAAGGCGAAGGGTTCCTAGATTGCTCGTGATATTTTCCTTAACGTTTGGAGCAGTCACCTTCTCGGTGCCAAGCAAATAAATACTTACCATAGGCAATGGAAACTTGCCCCAAATGAAAGTAATTAGGTAGAGGCCCGATGTATGACGAAACAGCACATGATGAAGCCAGTGCTCACAAGATTTTTCTAAAAGGATATTTTGAAAACAAATCTATTTGTCTTGGTATGGAGCTCATATTCAATATCGAAAGTGGCATTCTATCATGATTTGCCATTCTCCGATTTTGAATAATCGATATATATTTACCTAATTGCAATAGCATTGAGACATTTAGTGACCACCAGCTAAACTCCGTTGTTACTTCTTAGCACTTTACCATCTGTTCTTTTCGTAAATGGTTACGGATAGTGTTTTGTAAACAGTACTATCAATGAACAGCTATTCATGATGTTGCAAGTCACCTTCTTAACGGGTCTGATTCGCTGGATGTCTCCTAATAGAAATGCCCTGAATTTTTTAAATAATTCACTGGCAATCAGGTTGGGCGTTCACGTGCTCCAGAGAAGCCTACGAAGTCATATCAGTCCCAATAGGAATAGCAAAATTGAGAACGCATGAAACTCTATGCTGTCACATATTCTGGCAAAATATTTTCAAAGAATGCGGGAACCTAGTTCGAAATTGACGGTTAAAATGAAAGATGACCATTCTAGTGCAAATATAAAACCAATTGATGTGTGGCCCTCTTTGAGTAATCACAACTTTTCATGAAATAATTCACCATGTGATATCATCGCTCAACTCACCATAAAGAAACCATGGAAGCACTGTACAGCTGTTTCATCCTTGTTAGGAATCAACAGCAGTGCATATCCACCGCGCCCGAATTGGGACGCCAATCCGAACCCGAACAAGGACGAACGGTTCTGAGTCGAACGCCGTAGCCAGTACGGTAGAATTATTGCATGAAGACATCAAATCTCGCACTACTAACAGTTTCAACCTTGTGAATAGTAGTAGTTATCGATATACACATCGTAATTCGGCTAACTGAATAACTGTGAGAATTTGAGTTGAAGAATATCTCTAGGAAACACTGGAATAAAAATATCTCAAATTGCGCTGTGATCCCCTTAATGCACATTAATCACGACCGCACCAAATTAAAATGAAATTATTGAAGTGAAAGCCTCAAGAACATGTGAGCTTAAACCCAAGGAAAAGTAATTTCTCAACCGGTTTCAGCCCTACCAGAACTCTATGCAAATAAGTGACTGAAATCGCTTAGAATTCGTCAGGAAAACCCATGACCTAAATCAAATCTCTTCGAGTTGTTGTCCTTAAATTAAACGCCAAGAAGAATCTCAAGATCACTCCTTCTCATAAGTCCTTCAGTGCCGAAGTTAAAGCTCTGTATCGTTCGTTTGCACACATATGGCCAACGAAGTAATTGACCCTTCGATGTTGCACCGGATGAGTGTGGATTGGTCGTTGTAGTGATATGCACAACTGGAGTTTCCTTGTGTTTCGTCCATTGATCTTGACAGAACCGCGAGGTACATCCAAATTGGATAGCAATCAACGAGCCTGGTTCGCTGGTTGAAATCGGGATAACTTGCATGCGTTGTCGAAACGGTGATTGTGGAATGTGACCCAGTGTGACCGATTCTTAGATGGTATTATGTGCAACTCGTGATGCATGTTACCGGGAACATTCCCAAGAAGAAGCGACAAGCACCAGTATGTCGGACTGATTTAATGACTGAATGTATTTGATTGTGAAACATGCAAGTTTTGGCAACCACGCAATAATTTCAAATCAGACGGTTCATAAAGAAGCTGCGAGAAGCCCCAGGTGTAAGAACACTTTGATCGTCACTTTTGCATTTTGTAAAAACAACGGGTTTTGTAGACATGTCAACGGGATCTATGTAAATAGCATGCATTGGTCGCTTACCGAGAGGAGTAATAGATTCGTGGTATCCAAGGCGGGTAGCTCCAAGATTTCCCGTAGCATCCCCCGAAGCTTGACATTCGCACTGCAGTAAACAGTAATCAGTAGACTCAAACAACCAAGCGATCGATGCACTCGTATTTTTGCGTTGTGATGCTAAAGGGTAAAGGTATAAGTGGCACGACGGAGGTCGGCCATCGTGCTCATTTGTCATCATCAAGGAGAAGAAAATTCACAATTTCAGGGTACTTTTCTGCCGGAAATTTTATTGCGTGAAACCTCAACAGTAAGTTCACTATAAAGGAAAGTTTCACCTATCCCTTCGGCCAGTTGTGAAGATGATCAAATGCTTTGATAACGCATCAACAAACCCATTTATTTCATATATCTAAACGCAGTTCAGTTGCGTCCACACGCTTCACAAACATCGTTCTTCTGTTTATCAGCAAGTTTTTTCAAGCAACGTGGTGAACTATCCCACGGGCAACATCAACAGTACCTGCAAACTTATTTTGTGCAAGCGCCACTTTTTCTGGGAATAAATGGCGGACACCTTGCAGCCTGACTGAAGCAACTTACTTCCAACCGCATGTTGCCAAGCAGAAATGGAAAACACATCATCTCACACAACGAACTTCATACAATTTCCCTGCTGGCTTCGCGAACCTAAGTAACTACTGATTACTTTCCCTAATAAATTACCAATGAAAACTACATTTATCAAACCATAGCTACCACGAATAGTGAATCGATCAATTGCAAATACACCACTTAGGGTGATGCCCTTTTCGTTTGATCTTAGCCCAACCTGGGCTATTCGCTAAGAAACCTCCCAGTTGGACCGGGGCACTATTGTCTTTTCAACGGATTCAACTCCTCTGTCTGTAACATTTCTAGCTCACTGGTTTTCTCATTTGAAGATTTCCCAACATCATAAAAATTGTTACACCCACAAAAAGAAGCCATTTGTATGAAGGCTGTTATGGGCTGAATCTCGCGGCTAGAAATTTACCCAAATTGACTTAAAGATAGTAGATTTATATTAGGCCTTCATACATTTGTCTCTAGGAGAGTTAAGATCACCGTATGAACTCATCCAGGTCGGAATGTGCGTTTTCCTTAGTGCCTGTCGTTCTTTTAGTAATCAGTCACTGCTTACCAAGCAACTACCGCGAATCTGTAGGTCATTCGGTTTGTTTCTGGTAAAGGCCGATAATAAGGTTCTCAGTGCCTTCACGGTTGCTCTCTTTGGTAGCGCTGTTTTTGGAGCTACAGATTAGACGGAAAATTTTTCACGAAGCCCAACGGACCTTAACAGAATAAAAACAAAATTGTCCAAAACGTCTGAGTCTAGTGTTTTCATTTCGAAAGAATCAATGCTGCCGAATTCCCCAAGTTGTGTGTTAGGCGATATACAACACAAGTTGTGAAACTCACGCCAACATGATCTGGGGCGTATAAGCAGCTATTGTCAATCATCGATACAAACACAGATTCCGAATTATCTTCCACATCTTCCGTTCGGTTTGCACAGAAATTTTATGCGCAGATTTATTTGCAAACTTTAGCAATTTTTTTACTACTTCATTGCCCGATGACCTAATCACCTACAAGGAATGTCTGGTTTCCTGTTCCTCAGTGGACGGACAACCCAGACTATCCGTCTGCCCGAAATCTTTTGAGGTAAATTCCAATATCGCCACCGATAGTCTGGATCTATTGGCCGACACCAAGCGACACTAAATCCTCTACTGCCGTCCTGGGTGATCCCGGCGCATTCTCTCGATGAGGCCAAAATCGTTTTTGCTGTGTAATCACGGCCGATAGAGGAGCTCAGCTTCAGTCGCCGACTTACCCCCCCCTCCCTAGTAACTTACGGGGGGAAACAGTGAAAAAGAAATAATTTATTTTATCCCATCCATTAGATCACTCCTGATATTAATGGCTTGGTTCGGCAAATGTCGGACAAAATATGCAAACACAATAATGGTATCGCCGAGTATGGCTGGTGCTTCATATTAGTACTGGCAGGTATGCCCTGAAAAAAATAATATATAACCTATTGATTCGACCACTGGGAATACAAAGACTATTTTCTCTAGGCAGTCCATGAATTCTTCTAACACTTTCAAGATATATCAAGGTGAAAACAGTCAACTCACAAAAGTCGTTCCAGTTGAATTGTTCTAAGGTGCTTGGCCACCACTTGTGCAACTTGAAAGGGGTTATTTAGGAAGTGCTTCGGAGACAGGAATAATACAGTGCTTTAGAACAACTGACACCCGCAGACAACAAATGCCCAAACGCTGAATGTACGCAGGAAGCCCAAAGTTTCAATGCATACAACACATGCTCTTGAAAGTTTGTAATGTCAACGGTAGTCGCAACTAATAGGCTAACGGAGTATTTCTATCGATTGAAACCTAAATGTTTGACGGTCGAGGGCAATTTTGTTGGACTTAATAAGTAGATTCGCATGTTTCTTAGGTAGTTTTATTGAAGTTATAAAAAGTGGCTTCTGCTTCTCCCTACCCAGCGCTACACAAAGATCGTTTTCAATATTCGGTTTCCTGCATGAGCTTACCAATCACTGCCGGAAAATGTGTGATAAACAACTGGCTGTCCGATGATATCATCTTCTTCCCGACCGTTGTGTTTTCTTAGTTTCAAGTGTAACAGATGCGTGCAAGATCAAATACACATTTTGTTATAGGCAGATTCAATTCCCAAAATTCTACAGATATCGTGCTTCAAATACAGACAGGAGGAGAATCAATTTTCAGTTACTGAAAGATAAAGTTTTATTTTTTCGGTGGTGACTGGGAAAATTAGCCGACAATGTAAATGATAAAGGCAGCACCGCGAAGTTATGTAAAATTATTTATGCAAAAAGCTGAAAACTTGCCAAAGACCCTTAGAAAGGGCAGTCGTTTTGAGCTGCGATTCTTATCAGGGAAGGCAGTCTAACCGTAGTAAAGAGCCTCGTTTATTGCTACAATTCACCTGTCGGGACTCAGCTACAGGAAATTAAAAGCTAAATGGATATCCGTTGTTGTTTACTTGCATGCACTCCTATCAAACTCTCGCAGATTTGACCAACAAACATGGCTTGAACCAAAATGATAATTCTATGAGAAACTTGCTTTAGTCATTCTTCCCACTAACTATTTGATTGAATGAAACACAAACTAGTTCCCTTTCCAGACACAAATACTAGTTGTCAAATTAATCACTAATTCATTTCCTATCTTCAGTGCAAACCTCATGGATGGGCCCAACTCCATTTATCGGGCACCTGCTTGCCACTTTTATATCTTGGACTCCTTAACTGAGAATTCCAGTTTACAGGGATGCACATACGATGCTGTTCGCTCATTTGTCACTACGTTACCGCATACCTTTCCGGCAAAGGCGAATGGCCTGTCGGGTAATTTTAGACGGTACCGTAAACAGCGATAGTCCACCCGTCGTCCCAAATGTCCCCCTTACAGTTATTCCCCGTAGTTGGTCCAATATCTCCGTCGTTCCGCAGTGGCAATCTTTTCTACTCACCATAGGGCAGGGTTTGATCACTTTCTCATTCCGGAACACGGGGATCACTGAGACCCAAGTAAGGGGCAAATCCAACTTAATTTTTCACTTTTGGCTCCTAACTAACATCAATACGCTGAAAGCGAACATAGGTAGTTATGTGAATGTGCATATATCTTAGAAACAGTTCTCAGCATCATCCCACGTGAGTTTCAAATGTTGTATGTGCGGTATTTTGAAAGAGCTCGCGTACCGACGTCCTAATATTAGTTACTAAAATGTTTAGGTCTTTGGTAAATTTCATTAATCAATGTTCAAATTATATATAATAAGTAAAATCTTGCAATTCAAGACTCCATCAACGATGGCATACAAATTAAAGTTACCCAAAGTAAGAGTGACATGAGAAATATTATATTTTACTAGCATTCATAATTTTCTGCTCTGTCTAGTGTTGATCATGTCACATTTCTTGCAACTCATTCATCACGAAAGTGAAGTTTAATTTGAGATGTGGAAAATTATGCCAGAATCATTTATCCCATCGGTTATGCCTTCGAAACCGAAGTAGCTGGGATCAAAGTTGACTTAAAAAACACGTATTTATGTACATATGCTAGCAGTGTATATGACCCAAGAAATTGAGCTGGATGGTTTGTGCGTTATTCCCTTCGACGAATGTGAGTACGGGGTGTGGCCGGCACCTCCATATCTGTGATTGGTTGCTTATGCTGGCGAGCCATTAGTGGGAACAATTTAAGGGTTTTTCTGAATGCGGTTAATGACTGCCACGCAAGCCGACTGAGTCTAAGTCAAGCAAATCAGAACAAGTGGGGAAGAAAGGACGCATATTTAAAAACAACATTCACTTCCCTTCCAATTCACTGCTATGCCTAAGAGCTGAAAAGCACAACTATGTTCTACCGTGTTCATTATCTGACTCTGCTGGTTTTGGGCTTCTGGTTGCATTCATCTTACGGTGAATGTCCCACTGGATTTGTCGAAATCAACAACAGCATCTGCATGATTGGATTTGAAGAACAACTCAATTTTTGTGACGCAAATTCCATGTGTGTAAAGGAGGGTGGCAAACGCGGTCTCAGACTTCACCTGCCCGGTGTGAATGCACCGCGAATTCCCAATTACATGTTATCTAATAACATTATTTTCACAAGTATCACGGCTCTGTTAAACAGGTCAAGGTTGTTGTTAGATGGATGGCAATTCGGTGACCCAGGCTATTCCGGGCAAACCATCGATAGTCGCCATCAAACACTTCCATGGTTACTTGGAGATCCGAATCATTCGGCACAAGCCATCGCATTTTATCGGAATGGTAGTTTCGTTGATGATCCGCAACAAAATATCAAGGCCACGTATTTGGTATGTGAATTATCGAGCAGACCTCTACCCGGATCAGTTGAACGATTTCGAAAAAATTGGCCTTTCAGTTTAAACATCTTCACTTTATTGGACTCTGAAGGATGTTTTGAATTTTATAACCCGGTCAGCTTCGAACGATGTGCACTTACGTAGGTACAGTTCGCCAGAGTACCTTTTTCTGAATTTACTTCCCAAATTCTATTCAGATATATTTCGGGTTGCCGGCATTGTGTTTTTCTTTTCAGGTTTATCGATGACGAATCTTTTTTCACGCTAACATGAACGATGCATAATTATTTGTCATAAAGAACTAGAAATATTGAGGCCGTCATGTAGTTATCTATGTTCTGCCAAACATTTCTGCTAAAATAATCTTTCAAAAGATGAAACACTGTTGTCATTTAATTCTTCAGGTGCAAACAGAACCCAAGCTGTCGAACGTTCTATTACAATGATGAAATGAGGCGATGCGCATTATCCCTCTACGTGGACTCTTTTCTTCCGAGAACAATGTCATACGTGAAAGGTGTTTGGCTTCGCTTTGTACGATCCGAGTGGTAGACAGAATCAAAAGTCATCACTAACAAGTCGAATGCGGAACATACAGGAAAAGTGAATGCGTGACCATGGTCGGCTCCTAATTTGCGTCATTCGAAGCTGCACATTTAGCAATTCTTTTCGTTGTCTGATCAATATGAATTCTATTTGTGTCTGGAACTTTCCCTCTATGGTATTTACGCTGACTTTAAAACCGTTTATCAGTAGATTTACTGCACTAGGTTGATTTGTTTTTCTACCCCAAAAGGGCTTTGTTGAACTGCGTTCATGATTGTTCGTGAATTATCGTTTGTATGTTGTGAGTGTCATAAACAGTTAGTCTAGTTTCACTATTTTGGTTTTGAGAAATTTTGGGTTGACAGTACAGTGCACACCATTGTGACACAAAAGCGTGTCAACATCTCCTGTGCATCATAAATTGTGAACTTAGAAAACGAAGTAGTGTCAGCGGTAAAATAAACTGATCGATCGATCGAGGGATGCGATGCAATCCACCGTCACATTTTTGTACAAGTGAAAGGTTCTCACGCGAAAGTCTATGCTTGTTAAATGACGAGAATCGGATGAAATTGACAAAAGTACTTGCCGTTTGTTGGCAATCAGAACTGGCCAAACAGATAACGATTCGACGAATTTGGCGCCTCAAATTTTTGTGGAATTTAGAGGACAGTGTACTTCTAGTGCCCTTTTTATCAGTTTAGAAAAACGAAAGCTTGACAAACTGTGTTTAATGGATTTGAAGATACTCAGCTTTACCATCGACAACAAGGTTGGATTAGGTCAATGCAGCTAGTCTGTGCTGGGGCAGCATTTACCAGGTGGCAGTTTGTTTTCACAGTATATGGGCACATCCATTACACACATCCGCGTGAGTAAACAAACAGCTCATGTGAAGGCCCCTTTGGGAGATACTGTGTAAAAAAGTAATAATTGTACAGCAATAAAATCTCAACAGTGTTTATTCTGAACGCTTTCACTCCAAGTTCTGAAAGCTAATCACTACAACGACCAAGGGCTTCAAAAAGTCACTTGTCAATAAACCCAGGCTTGTGGCAAAACGAGAGTCTAGATTGTGTCGATGATACCATCAAGGTGATGCGATGAAACAAAGAACGGGGTGCATCCCAAATGAAGCAGTTAGTAATATGTGAATGATACTTTGGGGGAAGAAATGTCAGTGGCTATTTCATGTTCGTCTTGGGTTCTGTTTATATCGACCCACAAAACCCGAACAGAATATTAATTATTCGCAGCTGGGTGTCATCGTTATCTACTGGTTTCCACACGGTCGTCCTGTTACCATATTGGTTACCGCCACTTAATGACGCTCACCTTCCACTTGAAGAGGTTTGACTGTTGGACTACTGAGAGAAGTTTCCTATGCATCTTAGATGAACCAAAGTAAATATCTCTGCATCACCTCTACCGAGTTATCCTCTTATCAGATCCAAATAACTAGCAAAGAATTTATGGTCCCACAAAAATATTTTTACACCAATGAACCGTTCGCTTGTCACCACGTGATTATCCGACAGTCCCATTGAAGCATCTGGCCAGGGTAATACACTTTCGTATTGATCGAAGTTCATCTTCATGATTTCCACGCCTATCCAACTGATCTTCAATCGAAGAAGTGGTTTTTAAATAACTTCTGTCAGTAAAATCATTGCTAAAACGTAAATCGAGCTGTTTTGCCAGGGAATCTATCTCGGTTTTAATATTCTTTATGTTCCTGGCATTGGACGCGCCTTGATCGACTGGTCCAAGTACAAACCAACCTAACAGAATCCGGATGGCATAGGGCTGTTTTCGTCCACCGAAACTTTCTTCTAAAGACCAGTATGCTTCAGGGATGTCTGCGCCTATAAGGACCCTCGCCCTTACATCAGCCAGTTGATGCGTCGGGAGACACTGTAGATAAGACCCGAAAGGAAGCACTGCGGCCTTCTCAGCTTAAGAGGTCCCCCTGAATGATGGTCACATATGAACCCGGATTTGGTAAAGCGTAATATTCCACGCGATCCTTCGTTCTTTCTACTCGCACTAGCAGAACACCTAAGCTAATACGAAATCCGAAACCCAAGGTGGTAGCAAAACTGATGAGTGACTGTTCGACTGACTTTGCAGTGATTGCTGTATCTCTTCTCTCTATCCGTGTCAGAGGCATTCCAGCTGCTAAACTGAATACTCGCATCGTGCAGTAGTGAATGATGTTTCCTTTGACAATCGTGACTGGAACATAGCTCCAAAACGGGACAGTGAATCGACAATTGTCCGCATCCCAGACAAAATCCACGCCTTCACGTCTTTAAGCAAGTTCTTCCAGGTATATCCCTGGACAGGAAACGAACTCATTGCAAACTGGGCATAATTTGGGGAGTTTCACGGACTAAAGACTTCAGTCATATTGAAAGTTAAGGCATCTCAAGGGCGATTTGGTAAGCTCTGTTTTCAAATGGGCATTTGCACGCTCAGCTGAGACTGACTATTAGACATTAGCTTTCCAAACCTGCTTCGGGAAATCCGCGCTTCACGAGACATCGATGCCTGCAGATCACTGGACTTAGGATAACTTCCATAACTCAATGTGCCATCAACTTCGCTGGTCCACAACTCCTGGGTCCGGGTAGGTCAGGCTGGGACTACCTGCTCCATCGTTTGCAACGGACTCGCATCGCCTGCGCAATTCATTAATTGGGCGCAACATCTCAGTTGTGCATTTTTAACGATAGCTTCGTTAACGAGTCAGAGGTTTTAGGAACTGAATTCAGTCGTTTCATAAACCACTGAACAGTGTTCTGGTTACTTGCGCTGATTGTCAGTACATGTCCCACAGAACGTCTGACTCTTTCTAAGCAAATTCTTTAGTTTGCAAGATGCACTTCTCTAGGGCATCTCTGAATTGCATCTTGCCATTACGTAGTAGATATAAAGGTCCTTGCCCCTAGTCCTTAACCGTTCTCTATGCAACACTCAATAAGCAATTGTACTGACAGCAATTCACACAGGTCATGAGCTAATATCTTGAGCCTTGCAATGGTGTTGTGAACAAACCCGCATAACTCAACGTAAGTGATTCGGGAAAGCATCTCACATAGCACTCATGGATACGCAGTATACCAACTAAGACTGTCATTTGGTCAAAATTCATAGGATACCAGAGAGATTAAAGAATTGCCAATGGTCCGACCAGAACTAGAGAGATTTGTCTTGACAGTGTTATTCAGGAATGAATGTCGAATGTACGTTTGCATAGATCCTATAACCTTGATTTATTAAAGGAGAGATACAGTGAACAACTTGTGGAAATATATTGTCATTAGCACCCAAGTTGTTTGCAGAACACCACTCAAAAATATGTTGGGTAGGTACTCAGAATAATGCAAATAGCGGATAGACAAACACGCAGTCGTTATGGTCATCCATGGAGAAACATGATGCACGAAAAGGGAAAATTTATTTATGTACCGTTTTTTCATTATGTGCTCTAGCAAGTGCACATGTATGAATACGGATACATATAAATATATAATAGAGGACATCTTAAAATAAAGAATGGCACGCACGCAACAACATAGGATGGTCGAAGGGAAAAAATAATAAACAGCAAATACAGTTGCTCTTTGCGGATTTTCACCGTACACTTTTTGTGATGCTTTTGTTCCTGAAGTCAAACGAAGAGTTCTACACTTTGGCTATACCGCATTCCCTCAACGGATGTCGGTTCTGAGTCAAATATCTCACTGTTCCAACCAATAACAGTTCACATCTCTTGGGCCCCAAACACAAAATAGGGAAGCACCAAAACCAGAGGCTAGCTTCTTCAAACCAGTACATCAAGTTAAAAGCTGACCGCCTCGTAGCTGCTTCCACACTTGCATAGCACGTACAAAAAATCACTAGAACTGTATGATGGGAAGGCATATGCAGCGCTTGTTCGATCAACTTTAGGTGGTGTGGAGCAATTTTCTCGATCAGCGAAGGATAGTCGAAACGCACCTCATCGTTTTTTATCTGATCTTTTCACCATACACAAGCAATGCCAAGTTTCCTTAACACCGACAGGCCAGGTCTTGCGACCGTAAAGAAGTACTCTAGGTATCATGACATTGCATACTCTCCACAGGGCAGTGTCGCAAGTGTTGTGGTTCTCGAAATCTGGTCTAACTTTCGCAGTACTTAGGGCGACCTCCTACCCAAAACCTCCGCCAAGTGTGACTAGAATACCGAGAAACTTAAAGCTATTTACTATCTCTAACCGATCACCACAAAAGGATGAGTGCCGGAACCTGCTCCTGTCAATACTAAAGAATCACTTAGGAATTTGAAGGTGCACAGTTCATATCGTAACTAGATACCTCGATCACTAAGCAGTCTAACGGGCGTTGGATTCCCTGTGCATCACTGACTAGCAAGCCGATACCATCAGCAGCATCTAAGTCCAAATCTGTTTCCCGAGAGAAGTTCAACTGTATCGTTTAAAGACCAGATAAAACATTCTACAGAACATTATATGCGACTTAGTCGAGTGGAAATCGAGAGCGGCGTTGCCGTATTGCCTCGAGTATGAATAAGGGTGGCAAAAGTTGGATATAAACCCCAAGTCGGCATGACAAATGAAAATCACAGGCATCTCAGTTACTTCATTTCTCAACAAATGATGCCATTTTGCAGACCAATCAACGGAATCCAACGCTGCGCTGCCTTTGGAAAGTAAAACGTTGCTCTAACAACGGTAGGAGAGTGACAAATGGACCGATGCATCTGCGATTAGCGAGAACCATAAGCTCCACCACAAGAGAAAGTTATTCCCACCTGCTGCACAGAAAGAAAATAAAGACGTACGAAGCTAGGTTGGGTGCTATTTGAATTAGGCAAATACCTCCATGATCAACGTAGTCATCGCACTGGATAGTGACAGTAACCGACTATCACCACGAGGAGGGACTTGCTCGGAGCCGTTCGAGAACATTAATTCAAATTGTCTGACCGGTACAGTTCCTTCGTCCTTCACAAGAGCTGAAAATAGGCCACCGAGGCCCGGCACTTCGTAAACTTTCAAACATAGGAAATACTAGGTGCGTCGATCCAACAAATCACTGGATGCCTGCCTAAACAGCTGGCTTTGGAGCTGATGCAGATGACCAGGAAAATTGTTCCTCAGTGTTTACCGTCCAGCTTATGAAATGTTGCTGTAGGTTGCAGAGAGGCGAACCGTCAGCTTCACAAATGGTGATGCAACGTACCTCTTTATACTTGCTACCAACCCGGGTGGACTTTTGCGCGCGGAGCCTCGTCATAAATACAATGTGCCACAAAGCGAAGATTCAGACCACAAACCAATAAACCAGGAGAATTTAAAAATTATCGATGGGCCATCCGTGCTTATTGGTGCTGTGAGGTGGAGGCGCTTATAGCTTTTCAGGCAGTGTACCTCAGAAGGCGATAGGCAAATCGGATCAGATACGTTGTCCCAAACGCACCGAAAGTGCGCCAGTCATTTTGAGCACCCACCAAAGCATTCGGACAGCTAAGCGCATGCTGAAGCTTGGACGATGATGAGGCAAGTGCACCAGTATGAGAGGCAGTTTTGTATATAGTCCCGCCAACTGTACCTAGTAGCGATTTGTTCGATTCACTTCTACGGTTGACTCCGGCTGGGTGGCACCAGGTGCCATTCCGCCAGTTCCAGCGCCTTAGGCCTGCACTGAAGAGAAATAAAAGATTATCTGCTCGCAAGGCCAATAACCGTTCCCCGATCTCAGAACGGTGGTAATCGAAATCGGAAGGGTCTCCAGCGTACCCCTCATTTGAGGACGTACGACCTAATCGAGCATCCATGTCTCCTGCCAAAATCACGATTTCGCCCCACCGTGCTATACGAACGAGAATGTGGACCTTTCGATAGAAAGTGTCCTTTAATAGATGTGAGCTGAAATCTGTTCGCACGTGCACTGAGACAGCGGAAAGTTCTCTCTACGAAGGTGTGGACTGTTTACTTTGCACAAACCTCTAATCATCATTGTGCGCAACCGGCTGTCAATTCGGATGAGATCAATCGGTGCACCCGAATCCGACTCAATTAAAGTCACATCAAACACACCAAACCCAGAAACCGAATCCTCAGGTTGAGCAGAAAGGCAATTGAAAATTCACAAAAGCACACGATGGAAATACCACTCGGATAACAGAGTTGAATTCTTGAATGCGAGCCTCTCAGATCCAACACACATCGATGGCTGAGGTCTGGGGTGCACGACCTAAAGGCATCTGTTAACCTAAACACATTATTATTTGCACAGTGAATGCGGGCAACTAGAGGGAACATCAACGATGAAAAGTTGGATCACCCGGCTCAAGTGGGTTCAATGAGATTTGGAGCTTGTCTGAGGTAAGACGCTACCGAATGTGGATAGGAACTATGTTAGCGACAATAACGTTAGCACGGCTGAATAAAAATTCCAAAAATGTGCTAAAATCAGTTGGAGGTGCAACTTTTAGGAGTCTTTCAAGCCGCAATGCGAGTTGTCCATTAAACTATATGAACAGCAAAAATATTTTCAAAACCCACACTTTCTGCCAATTTTAATTTTTGCACAATCCGTATTCAATTCCATGCCTTCCAGAATCAATTTCCATCGGAATTCCTTTGTTTCATAATCACAACATCTCTTTGCAGCCCGTGAACGTGTTTCAGCCGACATCCTGGTCAACCTAACTTAATTTAGTCAAATGATTCCTCGAAAAGTTTATTTTTTCTTCATTTTTACTCCTTAACGACTGCAACTGTTTTCCTAATTGGCAATACAGTTGTGGGTTGAAAAGCGACAGTTTTGCACACAAAACTCTATACAATACAATCACGTCACTGGTTCTGAAATGAATAAAATACCAGAAAATATTAATATTGTTATTTTTGCGATGACTTGGCCACTAATTATTTCCACTTTCAAATAGGAGGAATACGAGTTAGGTCATGAAAAAATAATGCTTCTTCATTAGTAGAACAATAGACTTTAATAAATGCTGACCTTAAGATTATGAAGGGTTCGCATATGAAAACAATCTAATATTTATATTGTTCACTAACCACGAGAATTTGCAGGGCCGATTCTGCGGCAGTCTCGGTGTTACTTGTTGGGTTTGCCAAAATGTGACCTCGGCCCCTCAGGTTGCTTTGAAAAACAAAAGTGCCTTTTACATGCCCTGCTATCCAGGTGGATCTCCTGCACAGAACAGCGTTTTTGTTGGGCAGTTTTCCGCTAATTTCTGATTTAACCGGAAAACAGTTGTGCTGAGGCATGCATTATCACTTCTAATAAGTGTGTTCGAATAGCGCCAAAGTGCAGGGTCTGTACAAAGTGACCAACGTTCAGTTCGTTTCCGTAAATTCACCAATTTCGTGGCGTTTTCAGTCAAACAGACGATAATCGGGAACGAATTAACAAACCGCGTGTATGTGACCAGTTTAACAATTGGAAGATGAGTTGGTTTTGACATTGAAACCCAGAGAAATCGCTTTCCTGCAATATTATAACAAGGCACCCGGAGCTAAATTTACACATTTATATTGTCGTGTATCGTAGACTTGCAGGAATAAAAGTGGTTCGTGAGTAATTGGTTGTCGTGATACTAAGGTGTGCTCATCTATGTTTCCCTCACTCATTATTCTACTGATTTCATTGTCAACAATTCCATCTTCTCTACTTTTTCAAAGGAGAAATCGCTGAAATGAGAAAAAAAATTACATCAGTGAATAGCCCATCGGGTTGGCGCGTGTGACGGTAATTTGCAATTAAAATAGGGAGTTAGGTATTTTGGACCACCGGTGTTGTTTCAAACGTAGTGCATGGAGGGATACGCTGTTCGGCGTATTGTCACAAATCGTGGCAAGTTTATGAGCTCAGATTACTGGACCCGCTGGTATTTGGTGTGCGGAAACGTTCACTGATGGATGAGGTAATTTCCACCTGTTCACCTCACTCTTTGTAAATCCCGGTAGCGAATTAAGTTCGCAATCAACTGAGGCTGAATTGATTTCGAAAACAATATCGGGTTTTGTGATTCTCATCGGTCACCTTACATGTGGAAATGTATTGCAACACCAAACACGATATTCTTTAGAATAATGCCATCAAACACATTCTTATTTCGATCTCCAAATATGTTGCACATTATGTTCACATCTCGCATGCGGTTTCCAAATAACCTGTTATTTTCGCTCGATTAATGAATCTGAAGATAACGTTTTGGTCACAAATATTCCCTCGCTGGTCAAAGTTGCATCATCGGTGCTTCGGAACTAACTACCCGATACACAATCAATCACAACACCCAGCATGTGGAAACTGTCTCGTTAAAGGAAGCAGGCGATTAAACCGAGGAGTGGAAAACCGAACAAGATTATCGCGAGTGGCAGTGAAGACATCCCGAATCCGATACCTGTTGAACCGGTTTGGTATTTCCACTTGGCTATCTGTGATTTGTCCGCTGTTTCATTCTGGAAATATTCTGCACTTTGAACAAAATCTGTCATGCACAATATTAAACAAGCGACGGTGACATGGATAGTTCCACTGCGTACTTCCTCATCATATTCTCTACTGCACTCTAGGTCGCTGTTCACTTGCAATGTTTTTCACGGGGCCAGCGCTCCTGGTGGGGGTATTTTTAATCTTTCCTCTCAAACTGACGACTCATTTTTTCTTCCCATTGTTACCTGCAGTCCTAATTTGTGGGCCTCTCCAACCTGGTAATCAGTGACACATCAGTATTGCTTTTATTATTGTAAGCTTAGCAGTTTATGCTACTTTACTAAATTTCCAAAAATAGACTTGCACAGTTTTGGTTCTTGTGGCTGAGGAACTATCCTTTTTGTGGTGGCCCCATTTCCATTTGGTCCACTCTTCATCAAGATGTCGTGATTTTGATGAGCAAAACGCAAGAGTTTTCCTGACATTTCCTCTCAAAATTCTCACTTTCACTATAAAATAAGCTACGTACTGTGAATATTGGAATATGTGTGAAAGTGGTACTCGTGAGAAGGAATGTCGCGGGTATACTTCTGTTTCCATTAGTACACTGGTTTCTTTGGTCTTTGGACTATGTCGTAATTGATAAAAACGCCTTTATACTTCTATTCACCTTAATCATTGAATGTTTATGATATTTGATTTTCCGAAATCCCCAAAGGCATAGAATACAGCAAACGTTGATGCAGCTCCTGTCGGGAAAATCTTCATATTAGCCTCGTCATTCGCACGGAACGCTAGGTGTAATCTGGCTACGACTGGAAAAATGACCCACTAATGAGACCATGTTTGTCATAGGTGTATGTTTTTAAATCGATAATATGCACACTGTCACCTCTGGCTGGTGACGTCCTCAAGGGATGACCCGTGATTTCTCGTTGTCTGAAAGGTTGAAATGATTTTCAGTTTGTCTCGAGGCTCAACATCCAATTCAGATTATTTAACGCAGGCTGGTGATATTACGCAGGTGGAGGAGAATGGAAGGCAACTGAACAACTAGCTGAAAAGTTGTGCCCACCTCTGAAGCTTCTGTTTGCTTCCCGATATGACAGGGCTACTACTGTCGTGAACCGAGAGAGTTGGGGGTTGCTCCATTTCCGAAGAGGCGATGACGAATAGAGAAAGTGTCCGAAAATCTCAAGTGGAAGCAGCGGTTTTCTCGCGGTTGTAGTTTCAATCCAGCATGGTTTTCGGAGACACCTATTCTTCCCCGTTCCATATGATTTTTTCTTAATCAAAGGGAATCCTCGCGGATGAGTAGTTTTGAACTCGTCTGCTGTTCATTTAGGCTAACATCTCCCTCAACCTTGGTTAGTTTTGTTATAATCGCTTTTGATAGACCTTGAACCTTATCAAAGAAGGTTTTTTTTCCCAGTTCGGATCTGTGATGTCTTTCGATGAAGAATCTTGAGACCATCATGTAGTTTTCTTCTGATCCACTGGCGCTCCCGGTTATGCCACCCCGTTATTTCCGGCTTGAAATTGCCCAAACATTCCGGGTAGATCTTCACAGTTCTAACTGTTAGATTATTAGCAAATTCTTCAACGTGTTTGTGATAAACATGTCTGACTCCCGTAGCGAAACCTCATGTCAGTGGTTATTTTGCAAATTTATAATCCACAGTTTTCATGCGATAACATTTCCAAACGGCTATTCACTACGGGTTTTGATTCCCCCAGGGGTCATTGCGAGAGTGAAGCGATTTTCATAATGCCATACTAAATTCGGGCTTGTAAAAAATACCAAACATGGTCGCCAATGTGTTGTACTGTCTGAATATTAACAGGACGGATTCATGGGAAATTTTGAAGTTTGGCGATTGCCCAACATCAATTCAGACCACTCACAACAATCAGAAATTTTTGCTTTTCATCACGAAAGACATCTTTATCCTGAAGAAAAAACTCTCTTTCCAATCCAGTCTAATCAATTTTTTCCATGTAAGATTGAAGTTCCGAACTGTTCGATTTTCCAAGCCGATGGAACCAAAGCGTGGTAAATCCCATTCTTTTAAACTCTGGAAACCAGTGGGTGTGATTCAATAGGTATACATACACAGCAAAATTTCCGGGGGATCCCCAGTTGTGAAATTCGGATGTTCCTTTTGTTCCCCGAACAACTTTATTGTTGGAAAAGCAATGCAGTTGCTTCAGATATCGGCATATGTTGACGAACCAGCTGCGTCTACTCAGGAACAGAGAGATATTGTTACCTAGTCATTCAGATAAGAACCGCAAACACGCGTAGACAACGGGCCTGCGAAGTAAAATATGATCAACTTTTGTCATGTGGAAAACTGAGCACTGGTATTGTGATTGAATTGGATTTCATGAAAAAGAGAATAAAACTCCCAGTGTAACTCTTCCTGGTTGAGGTTGTCAGACAAAAGGCTGCTGGCTAAGATCAATGGGTGGAACTTCAAGCAAGTCTGTCTAAAATAGAGCCTTATTCGGTTAGAAAAACAGGTAGATGAGTTAGATGGTGACAGGACTGGAACCTTCACCCAAGAAGATATGCACGATAGCATCTACCACTGAGGTTAGGATGGGTGAAAGTAATCTGAAAAATAGAGAAAAGGTTTTCCGCAAAATAGGGCTACTCACCTCTGGGTCCTAATGATGCATTTAAACCGAGGGAAAATTGGGATGGCACGAAGTCGTCAAACAGTTAATACCAATCAACAATCGTGCATAAGTTCAACCAATCAATTAATGACCTTGTGGGCCTTGGTTTTCTTAGTGTTTGTGTCCTTAGTCTACTGATGTGGATCCAAAATCTTAATGCATAGAAGCGAAACCCATGCACATGCGATTCTTCCGCGTCTTTTAAATTCAGGTCACACCAGTACAAACAAATGCGTGAGCGCAACATTTCGGATAAGTCCTAGAGTTTCGTGAACATATCGTGTATAGTAGCACTCAGCAAGTCCTAACCTGACACTCAGGTCACGAGAATTCACGGTATAGGACATCTCGCAAACCGGCACGACAATTGTTCCGGTGGAGTGAGATATCCGTGATGCATGAGCTTAGCATGACCGGCCAAGTAAGAAATAAAGCAGTGTTCCAATAAAAGAAATTCCTATTGTCGATGGCTAGCGGTAGGGCCCATTTTGAAAAGGGAATCCTGGACCTAGCCGGGGCAGCGGCAACAAAAAGGATGGAATGACAGCCGGCAAAACAGCGCAGACTTTACTATTCAGTTGCATTGTTCATTGCCACTTTAAAAAGAGACCTAAAGGAAAACACAGCCAACGGCTATGCGGTTCAAGAATCGTAACTAGTTTAGATATCGCTTCCGCACACGCTCCACTCAGCGCGAAGTTGAAATCTTCTTATTACCGTCGACCCGAAACTATCTTATAGACCTCAATTAAGCCTCCAGTACGCCCCGTTAATTCAGTTGTCATATAACTCTTCCTGATTTCCTAGTTACAATTCTTGACATATCTTCAGTGATCCTTCTTCGAAAGCCGGAATATTGATTCAGAAATTCAAATGACTCATTTGCATTTTGTACCCGTCTAGCACATCTCCCACACGAATGCCATTTTTTGTGACTATAAGTAGACACAGAACTTTGCCGTCCTTATTGACATTTTCGTCTGTAGAATCAATGAGACAAAGCTGGTAGATATCATACTGCGTCGCTGGTCACCAATGGCCACTGCTGGACAAACGCTTAAAAATAAAATTTCCATTTCAGCGTCTGTGGTACTCGACGTGGACATTGTTTGGTTCCCAATTGGAAGGCGCCACTGACAATCACGTGCCGATTCCAGCCGTTTGTCGCACAATAACAGACTTCGTGGTTTATTCTCCCCAGAGGATGAAATGTATCACTTAAGCATACTGCTTGGTCAGGTATGAATGAATCCTAACGAAGCGATGACGTGAAGTGTAGTGTAATAGTGCGGCCCTGAAAACCAGTGCACAGTGTGATCCAAATTTCGAGTTTTGTTCTGCCTCTTCTGCTTAAGTGCAAAATTGCGAATATCAGGTATGTCCTGCGTCAGTAATTAGCTCCAACCTACTATTCTTTCCACAGAACCGACCTCATGATTCTATCGGTAGGCGGGTAAACTGCATCAAATGAAACTAGAATGATTATCGATCCCACTGGCGGTAAGTCGGTGACGGTGAATGAACATGAATGAACGTGGGTTTAGTTTTGTCTCATACCATTTCGGAGAGAGGTTTCGATTTGTCCTTAATCATTATTTAATTGACAAATATTATTCTTTTCCGGATCCGGTTTACTATAAATTCTATTGTGCAAGCTTTTTAACGTGCTTTGCCTACACCCCAAATGCAAACACAGTGCAACCAGCCAACCAAGTCACAATAGTATCCGGTTACTTTAAACCGGAATGGAATTGTTTTCGTCTAGCCCATCCCATGTTCCGCCAATTTTCCCGTCGAAACGACCGAAAAGGCAGCAGTACTCGTTTAACGTCTATTTTGCATCCAGCGTCACATGCTTATATCCCGTCGCTGTTGGTTTCGTTAACAATACGTACGAGAATCATCTTTTTCAAGCGCCTAGAGTATAAATAACCGTATTATCACGTGAACCGATCGCTCTGAGCCTCACTACGGTTGTCTAGATTTGCTTGTTTAGTGGTTGAAGCTAACTGCAAACTAACGACTGCAACAAGCGAACCGGTTGGTTTGCTTTCCAAACACGCGATTACGTTCCCCGTACACGGACAATTGCAGTCCTTTTATTTGCGTAGTGTTTACTTGTAAACAATTAGTTCCGCTTAAATTACAACCGTTTATTGTTCGTTTTTGGCCAATTATAATCCCTACATGATTCTCATTGCACCAATTGAAGTAGTTCTCTTGTTTTCGTATTATATAAAAGTTGTAATATTACTGGTAATAATAGTAACAAAAAGGCAGCTGTTTGAGGAGCGATTTCCCATATGCGACGTACTCATCTTCTCCTTCATTTCATTTTGACTGTGCTAATACTGACACGCTATTATGGGATTTCAAATTGTCCGGCAGGTTTCGAGGATATGGGTGACGATTTGTGTTTCCTCAATGTGAATATTGTAACCACTTATTGTAATGCGCAAGAAGAATGTGCAAACCAGGGCGCAGCCCGCGGTCTGCGTTTGTTCATCCCAGGACGACATGCCGCGAAAATCGCGGAACACTTCTCTTATCGACTGACCATATTCACCAGCTGGAATGCGCACCTGAATAGGCCAAGTGATCTGCGATCTGGCTGGCGTGTAGGAGATCCCGGTTCGGCCGCATTCGCCACGAAGAAGTCCGACACCAGTGTGCCGTGGGGGCCAAGACAACCGGACTGCAGATATCAGGCTGTTGCAATGTACCATGAAGGTCTACTTCAAGATGAAGAGCAAGATACTCGACTGGCCACAAGTGTGGTTTGTGAACTGTCAAGAAGACCGCTTGCCGGATCTCCGGAACTGTTTCGATCCAAGTGGCCGCGTACACTCAAGTCCCTTTTCATGAGTGCCTCAAAATCCACCGGGTGCTTCCACTCTATACTAGTCTCCAGTTTGGTTTCGTGTGGAATGAAGTAAGTAGATGTTTTCTCTTTCTTTTGCACTAAACATTTTTATACTGAAATATTTGCAGAAATTGCCACTCAAAAATGAGCAGATTTCCTTGAAGATAACCACGAATAAAAAATTACGTACGAACATGCTGTCAACGTTACTGTTGGGACGCAAATCCTATTCAATGACGTCCATTAGCGATCATCTCGGTGCAGAGTAGAACGTCCTTTTAGTATTTCTTTTCAAGAATACTACCCGCCATGAGACCATCAATGAATTGCGGAAGGAATTTCACTTTTGCCTCAAAGTTGATAGCTTTCGGGCAATTCGGGAACATTTTCTCACAAAAAGTGACGCTAATCCACATTACGGAGACTGTTTAACTTAGATCCCACCCTCTCGCAACACATCGATTTCCAATGAACGAGAATCATACACCCACGACCAATAACTCAAAAACTGTCTGTTACGCAAGCCTAAATGGAGAACAAAACTTTGACTGGATCAGATCAATGAGGCTGAAACTGCAAAGTCGTAGATTCATTCAAAAACTGACAGGTTTATAGTCCGTTTTCAGAAAGCGTTCTGAACGGCCAAAGGGAAGTTTTTCAGTCTTAGGTACGACAAATCCAAACATGTTTGGGATTTTTTCAATAGAATATGAAAGCAGTATGAAAGTGCTTCGTTTAACTTGGTACTCCATGTTTGACGGTACATTAGTATGCCCCTTTTCGGGAATTATATGGTTAGTTTGTTCTAGTTTTCGGAATCATTTCGGAGGGCAGAGCTGACCTCTTACACGCATCGATCAAATTCGTGAACAAAAATTCCAGACATTTATTTCGCAATATATGTAAAGTAAAGATTTTACTAAGTTGGCCATTTTTCCTAAGGATTACGTTGGCATTGTCGCAGAGATATCAGATGAAACACTCCAAGGAGAGAGGGAGAGTGATTTCCAGGCATTTGCTCCCCCCTCCTTGGAAACGGGTGCAAGATGTTCGCTCGGATGCGATGCTTTCTTGAGTTTTCAGAAAATTTAATTATTCCTGCATGGCAAACGAGACATTGGCTTGTGGTTAATTTGCAAAAAGTATATCCAATAAAATCCACGATATTTCGATGAATTACTGTACTGCTGGTGTAAAATCAATCATTTGCATGCACTGTCAAGGAGGTTAAAAGGGTGATCTGCACCGAGTGCTGCAACTGAGCACAACACAGCTGATACGATCAATCGTGCCGGTAAGCTGTAATCATGAATTAGAATAACGTAAGTGAAATCACTGGATGACAAACATAGTTATTCGATTTTTCTTACATGAATTTCTCGTCTTTTTCTACACAGATGCAAACTTCACAAGCATTGTCGCGCACTCTATTATAATTCAGTCACCAAATATTGCGAACTGTCGCTATACATCGACTCCTTGCTTCCAACTCATCAGACCGCAGTTTCAGAAAACTGGTTCCGTTTTGGACGACCCAACTGGTAAAGAGCCGATTCAGCCATGCTGGATTGGTCAAACACTGCACAGAATTCATTTGAATACAAGCGTCCACTGCAAAATGCTCCATGTTTATTCCAGTACAACACATGTTTACAACTCACTTGCTCGATATTGTTGTTTATTTCTTTCTATATCGTGTCTAACCCTACAAGAAGCCAAGAAATCTATCAATATGCGATCACTTATGATCATAACAAATATCAATCATCTTTACTATCTATTCATTTCTTGAAAAAATGTTTGAAAAGTCCAGTGGGGAGTCATCAATGCCAGAGATTTGCCAAATTCTGAAGTGGTTGGAAATGGGAATATTCGAACTCTTCTGCCGTGTACCTAGATGCCAGCAGTTCGTCTGGTCGACCTCACTGGTCTACTGTGGACTGGAAGTTGACCTCTAGAAAAACCGCGACGAGAATCTTTGGGCGGGTTTTTCATGGAATCGTTGCTGTTTTTTAACAGCTTAGCATTTGCCGTTGGGTTCAAGTAAACCTGTCCAGGTTTGACATTCACACGAAACCAAAGTGAACCATTTCGCACTCGCCTTAGGTCACGACGTCTTCAATACTGGTATTATTGAAAAGCTTCTCATCAACCTACTAATCTTTGCTTGTAAATTTATTTTTATTTGTATTATGCCGTATTATATCGAGCTTACATGAGAAACAGGAAAATAGCTTCACTGATCCTCACAAAAATGGAGAAAAAGGGAAGTGGTCGAAGAATGATTTCAGCCCTTACGATAGCCTGCTCAGGTAGTCGGCTGAAACACGGTCACGGTTTGTCCAGATGTGTGCTAAATATGGGACAGTGAAGCTCCTATAGACATTGATTCTAGAGGGTATGGAATGAAAAGTGGATCGCGTGGAAATGTGAGGGCTAGACTTTGGATGTTCGTTATGTACAGAAAATGTGGGATCTGAAGGACTTTTGTGAGCAAATTTCTCACATGCTGATAAGTGCTGAATACATAGATTGAAGGACAACTCAGTTAGAGGCATGAAAGACACGACTAATAACTGATAGATCCCCGGGGTGGAGAATTGTAAAGTAACCTGCAAACATCATCGATGAACAATAAAGAAGGATTGGGGAAATGCATTGGTTAGAGAAGCAGTAGCTGGTGTTTTGTTTCACTGTGTAGTATCGAAGCTTCAAGATTTGAAATGAAAACCCTCGCAGATTCTTTACATAGGTGGAATGGTGAGAAGTCCACTTCAGTTTGCTATCACCAAGATTCCCCCAAAAATTTCATAGAGTTAACTCCCGTCAGTGATTCTGAGGCGATGAATTACGGTTTTGATTTGCAGGCTGACCGGGAGAGATACAAAATACATTCGAAACAAACAGATATCTTGAAATTTTAATCGGCCTGGACAGAGAAATCGTTGACGAAAGGCAATTTTAGTAGTAGAAGATTGAATGTTCTCATGAAATAATTCACCATGTGATATCATCGCCCAACTCACCATAAAGAAACCATGAAAGCACTGTACAGCTGTTTCATCCTTGTTAGCAATCATCAGCAGTGCATATCCACTGCGCCCGAACTGGGACGCGAACCCGATCGCTGTGAGCTTATTCGACTCGGTTCCACTGGCCTCTGTCGAAATTTGGATACTTCTGTGGGTGCCTGAATTTCCTGTAATTGCCTACGGTTAGGGCCTCTGAATCACTTACTTTCACCGGTAGTAGTCCAGAATATTGATTTTTCATGCATTATTGAGCTGCTCTATTATAAAATCAGTCGAAGATCTCTAGCTGTTGAGATGACGAATAAAATCATCCTTGTTGTGAATGATTTAATGTCACTAACACAGCGTTGTTGGTAAACTGTAATGCGCCAACGTTTCAGCTACCGTGGATAGTCGTTCTGAAGGCAAGTTTCACAATCAAATCTTCTTTGGTTTACTTTTCCACTATCACAACTGGGCCCTCGAACCATCCAAGCTGAATACCAGTGATATTATAAGTTGTGGTCACTGGCAGGGATACGACGGAATCCAAATAAAGACAGTTAATCATTGTTGATGCAGGGGGCCAGAGAGTCGTCCTATTCAGTCTGTCTAAACGTGATTCTAAAGTTAAAGTAAACAGAAATCACATACAACAAGTTAGCATTTGTTTTTTTCTGATAAAATGACCCTTATCACTGAGATCCAGGTCAGGAACTCTGATCATTTTAATGTGCAGGCTGTAAACAGACCCAAAGATGAAGTTGAACCAACCACTGACAATTCCACCTCAAATTATAATTCACCCATTACTAATTACTTCTTTTAGGATGCATCCCGTTGTTTGTTTCATCGCATCAATTTGATGGTATCATTGACACAATCTGGAATCTCGTTTTTGTTACGAGCGTGAGCTTCCTGTTGATTGATTTTGTTTGACGCTCTTTGTCGTTGACGTGATTTGTTTTCAGAACTCGGAAAAAAAGGGTCCAAAAGGAACACGGCAGAAGTTGTATTATTATACAATGATCACTTCGTTCCAAATAGTATTCTAGCATTAACGGCTCCCCACTGCTTGAACGTTCACTGATGCAGCTTGCGTAAGCCATGTGTTCAGCTGTTCAGGAATCAAATTTTTGAAAAATGCAGATCTATTGGGAATTTGATGGAAAAATTGCAACTGCAATCCGCAGTTTTGGATTCGCAATTTGGCCTTGTTTTAAGACAACTCGAAAACGAAATTTATTGGTTAACTATTGTCTAGTATTGCTTGGTTTACGTCTAATTGGGATTCGTTGGATGTCCAAGATCTCGGCTACCAAAGAAAGTCACACAACCGAGGTGAGCAAAGCGTTTGAAAGACAAAGCTGTGTCATTTCGTAGATCGTTAAAGCAACATCTTACCTAGTCAATTAACCAAAGCTAGTTATTCAATAATGTAAATAATCTATTATGAAAATCAACATGGCAAATACATACGCCGGCTAACTGGAGGATACAAGGTCAGATAGAATTTACTAATTGTTATTAGCATACGAGAGCATTTTTTCACTATGTCAATGAGGAACACACGGTGATGCCCTCAACTAGGACAACCATCAATATTTGTCGTTATCGCGCTTTTTTTGAACCTTGAGGTGTGGGACATTTCGTTCTTGGTTCAACGACTATTCAGTTTTGAAAGATTTAATTACATATTCACTGGTTTGCATTCGCTGATTTATTTTACGGTGATATGCTTTTCCGTAAGGTAACCCACTGGATCCACTTTATTGTCGATAAAACGGGCATTATGTCAGTTGCAGTAAGAAAAATCGATGATTCCTCTGGGTTTCATTTACGTTTTCTGTTGCCCCAGTTTAGCGCTAGATAGCGTGCAAACCGGTTACTGCAATCTTTTGACTACTCTAGAAGAAAGTTAGCAGGAGTTTCGACGCAACAGCAAATAGCAACCTCATCAATTTTTCGCTAATTACAAATGGTAAACAACATCATTTCGGCTGCTAATACAAATATGAGAAAACGAAATCGAAGCACAGTGAAAATGTCAGTTTGGATTTGTGGTAGATTCTGATCAATTCTCTTAGATGTACTCGAGTCAATCCAGAACAATGCAACTACCAAATTATTGCGCAATGAGAACTCTGCCGTGACTAACAGGTGGCTAGAAAAAAGACTTTGTTTACAATCTACTGGACTGATGCGCTGGCCCAATTCAGTAGTATGGATGTCATTTCACTGCAGTTTTCCAAGCTAATAGTACAGGCCACGTGACTATTTACGTGGGCATGAACTAATCTACTGAAAACTGAGAGATGACTGATGTGACATGTCTCCTGCAATTGTCATCAATATAGACTGGGAGTGATAAATAAGCTAGCCCCTGGTCGGCATTCCCTTTCGTCAAATGATTCAGCTAACTCCCGATACCATCCATGAGAAACAAACTGAAAATCGAACACGTGGCTTATGACCACAAAGCTGTCAATTCCTGCATACGCAGGACATGCATTTTTGGGAAAAATGGTTAGTGGGCCGACAATTTTCCGATATTTAGTTCGATCTTCCGGAATGTAAAATACCGTTGGGCAAATCTGACCTTGAATATTACTGAGGATGTGTACGAATTCCCGTTTAAGACCAACAACTTTCTTGCCTTAATTTCGTCGGCTGTCAAAGCAGTTTAGTTCTTCAAACCTTATCTGTCGGACCATGAGACGAGAAGGTAAGACAGTCGTTGCCTTCTTTTAAAGACTTTCCACGGGAAACGGTCTTCTGGCTTACCGTAACAACTCCTGTATCTTAACACGACATTCCGACGATGTTTCATTTATTATTCGTGTAGTAAACGGGCGCTGTGTTCAGCTCAAAACAATAGTCGTGTTCTAATGCAATTCTTCAAGTTTGTTATTGTACATTTTTATCGTACCTCTATATACAAAGATACTTTAACTTTGAAATGTCGTTGCCTCAGTAGCGCGTAAACCCAATGAGCACTGAACAAAATAACCATAAGAAATTCTTGGCAAACCTTGATTAATGCAGCATCACTTCACCAATATCAAACTCTACATT
Source organism: Fasciolopsis buskii (assembly GCA_008360955.1). Lineage (NCBI taxonomy): Eukaryota > Metazoa > Platyhelminthes > Trematoda > Plagiorchiida > Fasciolidae > Fasciolopsis > Fasciolopsis buskii. Next base: position 54,538 of record LUCM01000310.1, read on the forward strand.
CGTTACATTTCATGGTTGTCTAAGAGCATTGGGCAAAGCACACATTTTTTTCTACCGAGGATTAAATGAACTCAGTCAACATACAATCCTAACTTCACATACAACGTCGCACTCCACGTGAGCCGGATCAACGATAAACCCGAAATTTCCAGTCGCTCACTCTCGAACAAATTTGTCGATCTTTTTGCGGGTCAAATTCGGTTTTCGTTTTTCATGTTCCAAATTCGTTGTGGTCTTTTTTCTAGCTTCACCCTCACCAACCCTTTTTAGTGTTTTACGGCAATTCGCTTTTCTTTCAAAATTCATGAAATAATTCACCAAGTGAATCCATGGAAACACTACAGCTGTTTCATCCTTGTTAGTAATCGTTAGCAATGCCTATCCAACGCGTCCGAGCTGGGATGCGAACCCGGGATGAACGATCTTGAGTAGAACGCCCTTTCCATTACGCTACCGGGCAGGTTCCGAATGGTTTGTTGAATTTCACCACGACGCTGCACCTATCCGTCACCGATTTGCAAGGCCATGGCCCCTACCGCACAACAATCAACCTCTATTGACAGATGACTTCTCTGCGGGTAGCCCAAGTACGACGAACAATTTGGACATGACCTACAAAGCTTGGCTATTTAGTAGGTATTACTGGTAGTAGATTGCTTTAATGAAATTATTCACCGTGTGATATCAACGCTCAACCAGCCAGTAAAGAACCATGGAAGCATCGCACAGCTGTTTCATCCGTGTTAGGAGTCCTCAGCAGCGTACATCCGGCTGAAATTATTAGTTAGCTGTAATGTCCTAAGTGCAATAGAGAACCGGTTTTAGAGAGATGTTTGTAGTAGAATAACCTTTGCAATAACAGCTACTGTTAAAAAATTGAATCCAAACTAGGAAGGGCTGTGACCTGGTAAAAATTGACGCACAACTAACAAACAGTGCACTGCTGATGTGGCCGTTATTCTCATAGCCACAAGGATACAAAACTCACCAGTGAGAATACGACCATCATGTGACACATCAAATGTCCAAAGTATTCCCAAGAAGCACATTGGGAAATCCGGGTTTAATAAGATTACCACTATCCGAAATGATACTGACGTTAGTTTTTAGTGAATTGCCAGCCGTTATTAACGTCTGCGTAAAGCAGTGACTTGTCAAAGCGAGTAAAACCTGCACTGAAGAAGAAAACACAAGTGCGACAAGCACAGCTGGGTACATCAGGAAGAAATGAAGTTTAGGCGAACGGGTGCGTGGATGAATCTGAAACTAAGACAATTGATTCGACTGACAAACTGAGAGAGCTTGCCAGAAATAACATGTACAAATGCCTAATGAAATTCTCATTTGTTAATCGACTTGATTTCGTGCGTGATCTACGGTTTTTATTTTGGTTTTCTATGAATTTCTGTGTATTGGGAATGACCAGTGATTTGTAACGGCAACCTAGAATATGCAAAATCGAATCGATTGTTTTCGCTTTGACAAAACGATACAGCTTGAATAATGCTTATTGGTAAATTTTTCATTATCCCGAGACGAATGAGGCTTTAATCAAGCAAATAGTTTTTTAACAGACCACCCTCAAGAAGTGAAGTGGAAAATCTACGTAAGCCGTAATAGCAATTATGTGTACAAATACTTAATTAACAATTGTATTTCCTAACATATCGTAAACTGTGTTTTATCTCAGCAAAATGAACTGATTTGATGTAGGGAAGGACTATTTGACTGCGTTTCGTAACTTATTCGACAGAAAAACAGTCGCCCCGTGAAATTAATGAACGGGACAGCCGAAGTGTAGCATACGTTTTCTAAAGAGTAAAATAGCATATCCATGCTGTACCATATCACAAATGAACTTTCTCAGTTCAGAATCTTAAATACGATGGTCGTTAAGCCAAGAAGATATAATCGTAGCATAGCGTTTTTGAAAATGCATATTTATATTATAAGGCGCGAATTGATTCCTGTCTTTCGAAACTAACGTTACGCCTGGATATTTGGATCTTAAACCAAAAGCCATCCCGGACAACTAAGCGAGGGAATCATGTGACTTTGTCGAAGTTCGTAAGCCCCAATCATCGATTACATAAGTTTTTGGTTTTACCTTGACGCGAAGCGCAAATACACGCTCTGCGCAAAAGCGCTGTGGTTGTTCTTTCACTACATTAGGGTAATGACGACTTCATACGCGTTTCGGTTATCCAATGTGTGACTGTTCAATAACAGCTCAAATCACGTTCCAGTCGATCTAGCATACTGACTTCCAGGTTTTTGGTCTCCGTTGATTGATTTCCTTGTCGAAAGCTTTTACTTGTGTTCGTTTTGTAAAAGGGTAAACCTTAATTGATTCCCCTGTGGTTCACAGCGACCAGACATTGAGGAAACTCTTCATGCGTCAACATGGCCATCGGCAGTGAGTGGTAATGCATCTGCTCTCAGACAGGTCGTAATATTAGGCAGTCATGTATAATGGTATCTTCGCTACCAGCACTGAGTTGGTATTTGGCTTACGGTAACAATGACCTCAAAAACCGTCCAAAAATCACCTTTTCCATCATCGATTTTTCATAAATCAGCGATGGACAATAAACAGAAAGTAATAAATCTCGAGGCTGATCAATAATTCCGTGAGCTGAAACAGTTCAGGATCACTCAGTTTGGCTAAGAAAAACAAACGTGAACGTCCAACGAGCTTTACGTTAACTCTCGGTGTTATCCGCGGTGGTGTGAACTCGTCGACCAGTGACCAAGCGAATTTTAGACACCCGAATCAGTCGCGTGAAACGGTCAATGAGGTCACAGGTAGCCACAATTTGGTATTCATTCTTCAATGTTCGCACAAAAGCATGATGTTATTTTGATGAGCATTAAACCCGATGCACGCCAAAACTGGGCAGAGTGACAGGTAGGTCCATCCAAATTGATTCACTATGGTTCTTATAATTCTAAACTGATCGCTTTCCTCAACTTACAGGAAACAAAAATTCAGCACACAAACAATCGCAAAGGTATACAGTCATTTGTACTGATTATTAGACGAAAGTACAGTGATAAATTTGGACAAAAACAATATTTCTGAAGAGATGCAAGTTGGAGTGGCAGACGATAACGCGGTAAATGTAATAACAACGCCCAACTGACAGATGAAAACTCCAAACAAGCACTGCAACATGTTTTCAGCTTCGGCGAGAATCAACAGCAATACGGTACAGTCTCACTTGAACTCAAACCCGGTCGATGTGCAATCCTAATGACTCCTAACAACGAAGAAGCGACTGCACAAATCAAGGAAATCAAGCACTGCGTGTAAGTATCGACGAAGGCACATCGACGGGTGATGAGAATTTTGCAGAACTAATCGGCACGCTCAGTGACCAGAACCCCTCGCGTACCAAAAGCCTTAACTACAACCCAAACAATTTTCCAAGTCCAGTGTGAATGTGCAGCGCTCTCAAGATCTTTCTTGAAAAGCTCTGAATTGCGTTTGCGAAGTGAGTAATTTCGCGAATGCCTTTATCTAATTCGGGTTTACTCGCGGATTCTTCAGTCTGTGTTAATTCTGTTCTCATTTTGCGAGCTTCGTTTTCCTACTATCTTTTAAACAATACAATGATCCATATTGTTTTCAAGAGAAGAACCATGGCCAAACCAGTTGGCTCCCAAGTGAGCATGCTTACGAACGGTAATACTCCAAGATTTCACGACAGCAACATGGAAAAGTCACAATTTTGACGGTTCCATGGCGATTATACCACTTACCACTTTCTTTTTATACACGTTATTCAATATTCCAGAAGAACGGAACAAATGGTTGTTTGATGAACCGGATAGCCGATCAGATTTTGTCAGTATTTGTGCCTAAACATCATCGGTTCATGTGCCACTCTTTAATATATTTTCGTGTCTCGTGCAGAATGCCAGTATCATACCACACCGATGACAAACAAAACTTTGCGTCCCATGCACAACCTCGGTTTTCCTCTGGATAACGTATGGACTGATTGAAGAGAGATGTTTCGCGTTCCATATTAACTCTCTATCAATGTACGCACTATAGGGAGACGTAAAACTAAGCTCATTCTATATTCGAATACTCGGTAACAATATGAAGATATTGGTCAAATCAGGTACTTTATTTACTAACACGCCTTATGCATTACCGAAGAAAAATGCACGTCGGGTAAGAAATCCAGTCACACTTACAACCATTCTACAGAAAAACTGACATCGCATTTCCAACCACTCGTTCGATACTGTTCTTACCATTGATATGAATTTAGTGAATTTGAATAAACTGGGCTTTGAGTTAGAAACGAAAAATTTGCATTTAGACTTCTTGTTCTTCTTATTCCAATTTCCAAAATCTAACTAATCGAGTCCACGAATTTCCGAAGCACTGGACAGAACTTCTTTGGAGGGTAGTGACTACTGACAGGTCAGTTCGGATCTAATTGTGTGTGAAATAACCACTGACTCGCAGTTAGTTACGTGCTAACATTGATTGGGTGTTTTTGGATTAGCATTGCTAATTCTTTCTCAACTTGTAGTCTCAACCTTGTTCTAAGGGCCTTTCAGTGAAAAACTTCTATCGGTCGGTCTTCCTGTACGGTCTAGAAATACAACTGATGAAGAAAGGCGCATGAGTAGTGTCAGTGCTTGATCACCGGTGTTTCCGAGACCCTCCGAGACCATCGACGGAGAACTGTATTCCCATTGCTGAGTTTGGAAGCAAATTACCACTTCGACCGTAGAATTCAAACAATTATGTAAGCTCTAATTTTGAACAGGTTAACATAACTGCATCATAAGGTATTTATCCCCACGGATCGACTCTCTCGATGTACATTGTCCCAAGTGGTGAGTTCTATTTGGAAGATGAATCAAAGTGAGCAGCTCATGGCGTGCTGAAAGAAAACAAAAACCTTAACCAATGAACTCTTCTGAGTAGACCAAGTTAAATTAGCGGATTCGGGTCCACGAGATCTTCCAACATGACGGCAGAAGTCCTTCGTGAATATGGCCGTCTTGAATTCCAAGGAACTCTGATTGCCTGTATCGTTTCTGTGTTGGAACCATTTGGCCTTTTGTACTCGGCGCTGCGAGGCAACAACCAAAACTGGAGCACGCATAAGCAGTTAAAACAAATAAAATCTACCGGTCTTTTTCTCGAGAAGTAATTGCGACAACTGTCATCCTAGAAGAAACAAAATAACTTCAAGTGTTTAGTATCATGGAGAGCCAGACGTCATACCGAATGTAAAATCTGATTGCATTCAAGATCGGTACGAAGAGTCGTGATGACAGGACTCGTCCAAGGTGAAATTTCTTAATGCTTCCCACACTTTGGTTATGTCGGCCAACAGTCCTCAGCTTCGATGTGCCGTAGAGCTTCAGTAGCCGGGAAACATTTTGTCTAACAGATTTTCTCGCAAATTATAGACGTGGTGTTTTGAAGCAATACGACATATGTGTGTTAGTATTGGTGGAGTTGAACTCCTCCCAGGGAATAGAGTTTCCACCTAGAGTATGCCGATGATATCACCTTGCTGATTGGCAATGCACAGGCAATTCAATGTGCGTTAGACTGCTTGGCTTTTGAGTTATTTAGGTACGGTATGTGCTTTGTACCTTCAAAATGCAAGGTACTTCTTCAAGACTACCAAGGGCCTGTGCCTGCACCCATCCTTTGTGGTGATCGGTTGGAGGTAGTCAATAGATTTAGGTATTTCAGGAGTCTGATCACACCTGGCTGAGGTGTTGAAGGGGAGGTCACATCGCGAACTGCGAAAGCTAGAGCAGCTCTCGCCAATTCTCGACACTTGTGACGCCGCCACTAACATCCGGCTTTTCCTCAAGGAACGGTGAACAGTGTGACAGTTCGCAGTGTTCTGCTTTACGGTTGTGAGACCTGGTCTATCCGCGTTGAGGATGACCGGCGACTTTCTGTGCAGACGGTTTCCTTTCGACCGAAGTAATCGCTCTGCATCGCCTTCGATGGCTCGAACACGTAGATATATATATATATATATATATATCGTACTGGCCTTTAGTAGTTCATGTGATAATAAGAATTCTTCTGCATTTTCCTATGGCCTTCCTTAAAATCTACTGCATCCGCTCAACGGCCACTCCATCATTCACGTCAAGAAGAATCGTCCATGGGATAAATTAGTCTCTTTATTCGGGGAAATTCAAGGGCATTAATGCGACTCTTGGGTTAGTTTGTTCGGGCTGTGAAATATTACTAACCCAGTGGCTTCTATTTTGAAGCTGTTAAATGGACTAATCCAAAAGCAAACGTTACCGTCAAAACCAGCGTAGATATTCTATCAAATCATGAGGCAAAATCACTCGGCTCCATATCGACGGCAAGAAGGATTAGCATGAAAAATTCAACAAATACATAGCGTTCCGATGACATTTTCCTAAGGCGTTTGAAACAATTCTGCTTGAGAGATCGCCTTCCGTGCAAATTATTCTTTCTACTCCGACATCGTTCCTCCGTGGAATCATTTGATTTGTCCCACTATTCTAATCGAGTAAAATTAATCAAAAGCTTGCATGTTCTGCTGAAGAAGCCAGCTTTTCATTTTGGAGAAGAAAAAAGATTGCATCTACTTGACTGTCCCGGTCACCAAAACGCAACCGCCTCGATTAAAAAACCGTGAAT
>LUCM01000310.1:73082-93489 GCA_008360955.1 Fasciolopsis buskii
ATTCTACAAATACTAAGAAGACAAAAATATTCAACCACCAAAAGTCATCCTAGACTTCTGCTCCCAACGGCCATGTCTTTGTAGTGGTACCGAACCCACTGCTGCTGCGTATACTCGACGTCTGATCGAAAAATGAAACTTAGGCAGCTTTCTGGCTGAGAACAGGTCTCTAACACCAGTCTCACATGGAGACGGGATTATCTGCATAATAATCTCAATGACAAACTTGAGAAGAAAAAGGTCCGAATGCTAACGAACTCCATTGAAAGATCGCTGCAACAAAGAGCTCGGCTTGGGGTGTTCGAATATAGAAATTGGACAAGTTTTACCGAACTACAGGATCGACCGAGTCGAACGCCACTTTCGGATGGGGAGAGATAGACCTGCACGCCTCCATCACCCAGCGAGAAACAGACGATAGGTTTTTCTCATGCCAAAGATTCAACCGTACCTGAAAGTTTGACGACTTAGGGTTGAACTGAGTACGCAACTCAGTTAGAGAAAAAGGAGTGAAGGAATGATTGATTCAAACAGATGGACTTCCACTTGGTTGTTCCGCGTTGGCCTTGGTTGAGAACCTTAATCTTTCTTCTGCATAGCAGCTGGACTCCCTAGCAGTACTTGTCCATAAATCCAGTGAATTACAAAATTGAAACGAATTCCACACTACATTGCCAAAATCGCAATCAATGTGGATGCCTTAACTATCCGTACATCAAGGTGGAATGGGCGTGATTTTGATGTGAACTGCGGGGAGACTCCGATGAAATTGTTTCCTTAATGAAATCTAGTCATTTTTAGTATGCACTGGGAATACAAACACATTTCACGCCGAATAAAGTGATCGTTCTCCCTGGGACGATTCTTAAGCACAAAATTCCAGTGAATTTCCTGTAAGTGACGTTTATGAATCTTAGGAAAGGACAGAATGACATTTGCCGAAAATGAATGCGTAACATATGCTAGGTACAATCAAAAGTGTTGCGATCCCGTTTGCGCAGTGGGCTGTTTTGTTCGGACCAGAACGGCATCATACGGTAACAAAAGTGCCGTTAAGTTTCTATGCATCTGCTTCGAATTAAACATAGCACCAAAAAGAAATGCACATAAAAAACATGTTGACTGTAAAATATTTGCGAGAAAAAAAAACATACGAAAGGAAACAACATACTCTTGTTTTTACGTTGCATCCGTAAGCAAGGAAATTGCTTAAATTTGATTTTTTCATTGATCTAACAACAAAGTAACATCGTGCACAAGAAAATCAACTTTGTCTTGTGAGTTGTGTATGTCTGCTCTTTAGACTATTCTGCATCGTCCATATTCAAGTGTGCAAACAACACTAAGAAATGTGAGTCTAATGGACTTTTCTACGTTTTTGCAATTATTTGGAAGTGAAGAAGTTTTGGTGTTTTAGCCGATTTTTGTAAAAAGTCAATTCATATGGTCATCGCATAGACGTTACCTAACTAACAGCCACCAGCGTTTATTTTGAGGTAGTATAGTCAATTTTTAGAAATTAGAAGTTTGTGCGACATGTAACAGTATTCTGCAGCGGGATATTGCTCAATATAAGCATACCATACTCTGTTCCTTTATGCTAACAAAACACTGACATCTGGATTCTCATTTGGTAAAATAAATTAATCGTGTTTATCACCTAATAAACTTTAAACAAAATATTTCTGGAATACGAATGTACCTATGGAGAGATTATCGAGCATGGAACTGTTTGACCAAAGGCCAGTTTAACTAGCAAGCCTCACGCCAAAACGTCACCATCTTACTCGGTTCACCAACGTCCACCGCGAATCAAAAAACTTCCAGCAGTCCTCGACTGTGAGTACTTCATCACTAGTAGAATTTGTGATTTAAGCATTTCTTCGTTGACCGTCACATGTATATGCTTCTCTCATGGTAACCCTGAAGTCGACCATCCGTCTCTCATTTCTTATACTGGAACATAATTTCTGTTTGTTATTCTCTAGTCATGTGACGGAATCAGCGCAGTTAAATGCAGGTGGCTTCAAACGAGTGTCTACAGCAATTTGTCATTTACAAGAGATGAGAAAGTCAGTCGCCCGCTTCTAATACAGATCTTCAAAACGTTCCTATTTTCATCTAAAACCATCCTTTATAGGAACAAAAGAGTCCCGAATTAATGATTGTGAAAACAAAGGGGGATCAAATTTACTAATGACTATACTGGTGAACGCGATGCTAGCTGCAGTACATTGTGATAGCATTGATTTCTTTAAAATTTCACGAATTTCAATCTTTAGACTGAAGGGTAACTTTGTTCCACACTTGGAGACGTCTCAGTGGAGGTCTTATGATCCAAAAGACAAAATAAACGATTACGTTTTTTATAATTTGGCGATTAATGGATGAACGGTGAGCCGTTTCGAAGCGGGTGGAGAAAAAGGCAAGCTATTCAAACGGAAACAAAATGAGTGTTTTCAAACAGAACATATATACAAATAATCATATATAAATGCATATACATATGTCTATATTTAACGAGGCTGACAAAATATCACGCGTATTTTAACGGTACTATGCAGCGATCTGGCAATGGATGTATTTAATTGGACAGTTTTCTTTGCAAAAATCCCTAACAAACTATGAAATCGTTTTAACTGGGCTCTATGAAGCATTTTTTGCCGGCTGATACCAAGGAGTTGTGGATAAGGTTTTCTCCCTTGCGAAAGAACAGCTGAAAACCCGAGTTTTATGACCTTCCGCAGCATCAGTGCCTAGCTACGCCTAAAACGCAAAGATCAAAACCCATTTTTCCAATAAGCCTTCCGCTTACTTGAAGGTTGAATTCTGAAAGTTTGGGATCTAACAGTGCTGATTGCAGAATATGAATCTAACTTTCCATGCAGCTGCAGAATGTAACCAACTGAAACTTCAAATAGTGAATATTTTGCAAATTCAAGTCAACACAAGCCAAACACCGACCGCTCACTCAAAGTGCCGCCTGGGAAATTCCAAAGAAACATTCACAAACAGGAGATCATTTAAGCTTCAGGGCGATTTATGCTTGGATTTGAAGCAAAATCACAGAATGATAAATAAGTCACAGCAAAGAGCTATGTAAATGAACCTGTGTCTGTTTGGATTGCGACAAGACACAGCCATTCAGTGATATGCTCAATAAAGTGGTGTCTACGTTACTATTTGGTCCGAAGTAGCTATACTTAGGTGCATTTAGCGATCCATGTCCTTTCTGGGGACACCGAGCGAAGCGAGAGTACGCACAACGTTGCGTGGGAGCAGCAATATTCAGACCGTGCAATGTTCGCAACCATTACCTGTCTCGAAGAACAGCGCACAACGTCGCAGTCACCCCGTCGGCATGCGCAACTCAGTCAGATTCAGTACCTGTTCTAAATACTGGACCCTGAGACCCCGTACCTTAGGCATAACTTATGAGTCACTCACAGAAAACTCTCACCATATTCTACGAATACTAAGAAGACACCCGAAGATTTTGCATATATTCTGCTCCTAATGCCCACTTCCCGGATTTGTACAGCAGCGCCAATCTCATTGTTATTGCGCACACTCCACTTATGATCGCTAACCGGATTTCGCATCGACGCCACACATGTCCCAAAGTGGCATAGGCCACCAGGTGAAATACAGCTATCCAAGTGACTAAATCCGGCCACCCCAGTCAGTTGTCCCCTCGGAAGAATAAAGTTTGGCTTTGAACTAATCCAGTCCTAGAACGGTAATTTAAACTTTGAAGGTGTAAAACGCATCCCAAAAAATGCCTGAAATATATCGTTCAAAAAAACTGAGAAAAGCTTGTAACTGTTCACTCGATAGTACAACATCATCGACATGTTCTGCGTCAGACAGGTTCTTGTCTGAACAAATACCATTCCCATCATTGTCGCATCTTCACAACCACCTCATTGACAAAACTGAAAAGAAAACCTGAAAAGGGTAACTACGACAAAAACCATCTCGTGTGTTGAACTCACATGAAACATCACCGAAAGCGTGAATTCAGTTTCAGCTGTCCACATACAGAGATTGGACAAGCAAATTGAATTCACCTGAAACACCCTTCAGTGAGAGACGCTACCATAGAATTATACCGTCTGCTGCATCGTACACCACTTTTAAATCGAGAAAGTTAAAACTTGTGGGTGTAAGGAACGTATGCTTGTGTCAAGCCCCAACCAGAAAGACGGAAAGCACCAACCGCGACCAAAGCCGAAATTAATTTCTTTATGCCTCTTAGCCAAGCTATAACCTAACCATCACATCGCTTCTTCCAGCCTTGCCCACCAAATACCAAGAAAAAGTAGACGATGAGCAGGCGTGCGCGGCACGTGTCCAAGCCATAGAAGGCGACGTAGAGGAATTATCTTAGCCGTGATTAACTGATGTGAACCAAGGATGCACAGATAATCAAGAGAAATCCAGGGTGTCACAAAGTGACGGGTCAGGCCACAACTAACTAAGCCAGCAGAACGCAAGGCATTTTTGACTAGCGACCAATGCTCATTGATGTGTCCAGATGGGGACAATTCTAGCCCTTATGCCAACGAACTTCGAAAGAGTGATAGGCGAGTTGGATAAGATAGTTTATCGTAATCTAACCGACGCTGCACCATGCGTTTTCAGCGTCCACCAAAGCAAGACATCGCGCAGGTTTCGATGGAAAGTGTCCTTGAATGCATCCGGGCTGAGATCTGCTGGCGCGTAGGCTGAGACGACGGCTGTTTACTCTGTATGAACGTCTAAGTCTCACTGCGCATAGCCGGCTGTCGACTGGGATCAAGTCAAGTAGTGCAGCCTTAACTCTCTCACTGAGAGCCACGCCAACGCCAGCAACACCAGAAGGCTGAGCATCCGGGTCCCCAGAAAGAAGCAGATGAAAATTCAAGGACAGATTAGACTGGGATGTCAGTTAGATAACAAAGCTAGAGTCTTGAATGGTAGTCTCTTGGATACAACACTCATCGATGGATATGGTCTCAATGTACGAGCTAAATACACCTTGTTGACCCACGTGCCTCAATGTTCGCTCACAATTCCTTAGCGTGATTCTGAGGCCACCGTTATTTTTTTTCCAGATGTTTCATTGACCGACAATATTTTTGGATGGAAACAGTGGAGGATAAAGGAAAAGCCTTGCCAAATATGTTTCTATACTTTATTATTGCGACACTGATGGGGCTCACGCAAGTAACAACACGAATATTCTGTGAATCTTAATTTAGAACTCACCATTTAGTCCAAAGGGCCTGATTACAACCCGGTGCGAACAACCTAAGGTACCAGTAGTTTGATCCAACTTCTGGGTAATCACACGGGTCAATTACACAATCAAAGTCTCTGCAATAACTCGCGTTTTCGTGGCAAATCAGTGACGTTTATTTCATTTCTGAATTATCCCCGGGAATATTACTGAGTTGAGGAACAGCATCATGTACCCGTAAACCATGCAAATGCAGAACAACACACGGTCCTTCATTCTTGGACTAATGCGCACAATTAACTTTAAAGGTTAATCATTCCGGATTTCAGGAGCAGTAAGTCCTCATAAGCACAGCGGCTCACGAATACACTGTCGGTCTGTTTAGTTGTTTCAATACTAAATTTGCAACAGACAGGATGTTGGGACAAAACTCGCTCCAGTTTATTGATAAAAACAGTGTTTAGAATCATCAGCAACTGATTGCAAAAAACTTCATGAAGTTAGAAGCGTTTGCGTCAGGCGATGTGCTGAATAGTCCCGTTATTATGATGCCACGACGAAAAGCTCGCATATGCAATGGACTTCGATATAGAGCAAATGTGAGCCAACAAAGCTTAATCCGCGGAAGGTCAAGCAGCATCGGAGTAACATTTATTCAATATACTATTAAACACATCCTTTCCTTTCACCAGAAATGACTTGAAGATACAACGAACGAATGAGTTCTCGCCATAGTTCTAGTATCAGGTCAGCCAGCACAGGGAAATAGTCAGGCGATCAAACGAATGCCATGATATTTTCAGTGGTATGCACAAAAACCGGCAACCATTTGTGCGATTGAATCAGTTCCGGTATGACGGAAGAAAATGGACAGACTCCTTCTCATCCTCCAGGCAAGAGATGACCATTATGCAAGCGTCCTATATCAACTTCCCGGTTTGTGATCATTGGTAACTGCGAAGCTCGGTGCATGCAATTTTATGGTTTACGCAAGTCCAATCCAACTCCGTTCTATGTGGACACCGCTCCACTTTACACCCAGTAACTTCTTACAAGCTTTGATGTTTTGTGGACCTGTGTGTCCATCTGTCAATCTATTCCAAGGGCTTACTAATCGAGTGCTGAAGAATCTAATTCTTACGTGGTTTCCATAACTTTAAAATATTTTCTCTTGTTCTTTAATAAGTTGCCCGCCCAAAAAATCCTTTGCATTCGCATTCATTAGGCCTTCCAATATTCTGAATGTTTCAATTAGGCCTCCCGCCCTCAAGCCCTCTCTTACTGAGGAAAAGTCCAGTGCGTGTAACATCTCCTCATGTCTTACCTTTGCGACCGTCAACCATATGGTCGCTAACCACGGCACTTTGCCCAGACAGGTAGCATCTTCCTTGAGGAATGGTACCCACCCGTGAAAGCAGTATTCCAGGTGGATTCTTAAGATGGCCTTGTACAGCGGTACGAACTCGTCCACGTTCTCACATGATATTGCTGACTCATGTCCAAAAAGTTCTTTCTTCGCCCTATGGGCTATGTTCTGCATTGCTCGTCCTATCTAAAGTCTGTCATCATTACTTCTCTGTGACCTTTTGCTTCCTTGATCACTGCGATCGCAAATAACACACCCTCCTCCGCTTTGGTTATTCCTTTACAGAATTTAGCCAGTAAGTGACTTGATTGCAACAGCGAGCACATCTCACTTGCCCGCCCTCGTAAAAACTCCCGATAGGTCGGTGGCTATTTTGGTTCTGTTCTCTACATTTGAAAATTTCGCATTATCGGCAAATATGAAATATGGGAACAATAACTCACTGGGCAAGTCATTTATGCAGCAGAGGAGAAGAAGAGACCCTAGCACCGACCCCTGTGGCACCCTCCTGGTGACTTCTAATGCATCGGGGTTTTTGATCACCATCATAGAAATTAGAAAGTCACACTGTGTGAAAAATCCTGTTTGTCTAGAAAGCTTACAGCCTATTCCGAAAATATGCATCTTCAAAAGACTAAATTATTTCTAGGCAACAGACCTCCACCACTCTCCCCTCATCCACTTTGGTGGAGGCTGCATCCAGGAAACTTACCAGATGTAGGAAGCACGATCTCACTTCCAGGAACCCAAGCTTCCCCATACATATTGGTCAACTGTCCCATAAGTACATGGATATGTGCTCTCTTATTAGTTTTGTCCAGGCTTTCTTACAGGAAGCATGAAATTTAAAGGTAGGTAATTCTACGTCTGTGCCGTTGATCCACCACCGATGCTACCTTCCAACCCAAAGGAAGTAGCCGAGATCTACCGCGGTACCATAGAGTTTGCAAGCATACTTAGATAGTACCTGCACTATGGGTTTTTCGATGGCTGGATGTATTTCGTCTGGTCCAGCTGACTTGCTTGAATTTAATACCTCCAGCATTTTTAGTGTGTCATATGTGGACGCCAGGACTAGGGATTAATGTTTCTCTTGCAACAGTGCCAATCTCCACCTGTTGTCCCAAATCTCTCATATACATACCAGACGTATAAGGTAGGAACATCAGTTTTACTCTGTTCATCCTCACAAACACGCCTACCCCCTTCTTACTTCAGGATCCCCACTCACTTTTTGAATAAACCCCTTGATTGGATGTACCTGTAATACCTCATTCGGTTACGTTTGCCTCCCATTCCATGCTATAGTTCAAGAGCCTTATTTGTTTCCTCTGAATGCACCTAGCTTTATTTCTATTCTTCTTATGATGTTCCTAAGCTCTCTCACTTCTAACTGTTTTGCTGCCCCTCCGGCATCTGTTTCTCTAATTGCTTTTGGTGCTGCTGGCGTCCACTAGTCCGGTTTATATCCTTTTTCTGTTCTACTGTAGTATAGCATCACTGTTTCGTAATGACGACAGACTGATGTTTTTCTTTGTAGCATCTCTACCAAGGCTTCGTCGTTGTCCTTTTTTCAGTTAAGTTGCTCATCCATCAATATACGTTTCACCTTTTTCACTTTGCCGAAGATTTTACGAGAAATCGTAATATGTTCTGACTGTTTCAGGCAAATAGCTTAATTTATCAGCTCATGTTCACTGTTATACAGCGGCAGTAAAAAGTAGTATTGGACCATCGACGTCAACTCCTGTTTACTAATCACCAGGTCCGATAGCAATGGATTTTAGCCCATTTTGAACCGTTTTTAGCACTTTAGGCCAGAGCTCTTTGGTTCACGAAATCAATGAATTCTTCCGCTGCTCAGCGTTTAAAACAGCTGTCACTCCCTAGCCAGTTAAGTTTGGGTTGTGCGGCCGTTGATCATTTAATTCAGCGTTTGCGCTTCTATGGACACGGAATGTTTTCGTTTTTTTCTTAATGTTGCCCCGACAGTTACTGCACACAACTGAATGTTAAGCTCAAATAATTTGATTTCGAAATTTCGGTGCACCAAGCATTATTCGGTAAACAAAGCTACTCTGCCCCAGGCTACGTTACCAGACCACTCCTGCCGATAAACTAGGTACTGTTGCTGTACCGCATGCGGAGCATGGCGGTCTTTAGAGTGCCAAGATTTTGAGACTGTCAAAACCTCCACACTGAACTCCTCAGCTCCGATGATCAGTTACACTCACGTTTTTTTAATAACGCAAGCATTGGTGCACAGGAATACCGGCTTTTAAGAAACTATGCTTGTGAGTTCTCTTAACTGTATCCTTCTTTGAGCAGAGCGCCCAAGGAATTGGTGCATCTTGTGACATCACTTTTGCTCGATTTCTGCCTAGTCGGCGAACTTTATGATCGTTTCTTTCTACTCCACGGCCCCCCGCCACCTTCTATCCCACGTGTTGGTTTTGCTGAAACTTCCTTGGGAGCACTAAATTCATTTCTGGTGAAGCATCTCTTCTCCACATTCCAGTATTATTCGATTATCATCAATGGGTAATCTCTTTAGTCGGGGACTGACTTTTAGACATATCACCCCTAGAGGCCGTGTAACCCATAAAACCCAAAAGTGGCAGAAGTAGGGAGCCCGATTTTCTCTACTTCTAACGTCACAATGTCTCAAGGCTACCCTTGGAACCATACGATTTCTTCCAGTCCCGATGCTTAATATCTCACGAGCTCTGCAAAAGAACTGACCTCTTGGAGCAACATTCAAAAGTTCAACCACCGTGGGGCTGTATAAACCCCGGCCTCGATTGCATCCAAGTTCCCACTCCTTGCACCCTCTTGAAAGCCGCAGGCTGGTTTGTACCCACTAGCCTTGGTAAGTCTCTCACTTTTTTATCATCCATATCACCGGGAGACTTGGTTTCTCTTATAACTGGCTCCTTTTAATCAGATTTCTGCTGCTGATAGACTGAGGCCCCGCAGTCAGAATCCCCTGTAGTCGTGCTGAGGGCGCATCTAATTTCTGCTCCACTCTAAGCAACTCGCTGGCATGTTCGGTACTGCTTTGCTCCGATGCGGCTACTTTTGTGGAAACCTTTTCGACTTTACCTCACATTGTGTTGATCGTCACGGCCGGCAGGGGCGTTGAGGGAACCAGGCCTATAGAGCTACCGTTTAATTCCCCTTCCCCTTTATGGTAGTTTCCTAATTTGTTCTTGTTTGTTTGCACGACCTCCTTGTACTTTCGTTTGATGCCCACCTTAACCTTGCTGTTGAACCTACTTTGAGACTCAGGATTTGTTTTTAATAGTACCGGCACTTCCCTCAACACCGCCTCGCGAGTTGCTCTAACTAAAGCCTCATACTGGTTTCAAACCCACGGTATCCATTTGTTCTAAGAATTGAACGTGTAGCGTTCCGGTGGCATTTTAGAGCACTTCGCGCTTGCCCAACGTCCAAAGATCTCGCATTCTATTTACTTCAATATTCGTACGCCACAAGGGCGGGACACTGCTGGAAAATTAATCCTTTGGCAAATTTAAGGACAAGATATTCGAGAAAAACTAAAATACCGTGATTAGTATCGTTCGAAAAACAGTACACGCGATTACTGTTCTAACGCGGTAAAATTGACAATGGAAGAAGATTACCAAATAAGTCAACTGGGAGATAACATTTAACTAAAAGGTCTTACGAAAATGCAGCGAGATTCAAGCCAAAACCGAACCCGTTTTAGTCGCATCAAGATGGCTTAACACTTCTGCATTCTCACTTAGGATTTGCATAACGAGCACAGGAGAATCATCACCATGGCCTGGCAATATTCGAGGCTGGGTAGGAACGCAGAGTTAGGGATAACCGCTTAGTGATTCCTAATGCTGGATGTCAAGTGCGCATTCAAGACAATGCATAATTATGTATACTACATTTCATGCTTGGTCCCTGAAAAACTGCAAAACAACCGTGTCATGGGAGACAACAACATAATACATTTCCGCTAATTGTGAGAAGTAAAACGTGGGAAAAGGGGCGCTTACACCAAGTCGGGTAATGAGGATTATTATGTAAACATTTGGCAACCGAATATACTTACGGTGCTTTGGTGTAACTGTTTTCCTGATTAAACAGCTTCGTCACTTCATCTGATGTTAGACAAACCATTTTTAAATTCACTATTCGAAAGCCTTGCTCTTCTAATTTGGTGATAACTTTCCCTGATTTGCAAACGGCATTGGGTCGTATAAAAACCACACATCTGAAGTGGATGATGTACGAATCTCAGTATACCTCTCAGATTTTCCATCAAGTGCCTTTTTTGTACTCAAATCACCAAAGTCTACAATGCGTAGTGTCCTGGAGAGAATCGTCACTGAGCTTCCTAGGTATAAATCATTCAGCCTTAGGCCGTCCACTTTTGTTGGCTTAAGAAACATTCGATTATTTTTTTCATCGTGCTGAAATAGTGAATTTCAAGATAAGGGGACGCACCATTTCTACGGTGTTGTTTCCCGAGTGGTACACAAGTCTGTATGTTTTTACCATCGACGCAACATTATCATACCATTCCACAATAAACGAATAACTTGGTCCCTTGTCAGCCTGGATTAAAAGTGTGGTCAGGATGATTAATGAAGCTAACCATGTTCAAAAGTTTGGTCGTGGTTGTGACAACAAAACCTCAAGGTCGTTCACGTCAGTTCATCGCAATTCCAGTTCTACTTCTAATTAGATTGCCGAACCTTACGGTGGAATGCCTGATCCTCCAAATTATTGCAAAAAAAGCTCATAGGGTCAGACGTTGCCTCGGAAACAGGAGGATGAACACTCTCTTCAGAATCTGGAGCAAAATTTGGATTTGCTTATCGTCCTCATTGTCTTTAAAAGGAGAAACTCATCGCCATCCTTTCCCCTCCGCTGTCCCACAACTCAAACGCTGTCTTCTCCAAACACCGACAACCATGCGTTTCCCAGACCTCCTGTGAATTCACTCAATGATCCCACCTCGGCCACTTAGTCCCGTACCTTGTCCCAGATATTCCCCATTGATATCGCGAATGATTTGCATCTGAGACCCGTATTTGCCCACTCTTTCAAAATCGTTTTGCCGTTGCCCCTCAGGGTTTCATTCCTCGTTACCTGTACTAGGGCTCCAAGACGACCACGTCTCCTAACAAACTTGAAGATTCCTATTAGGATATTTTGTTTCTTGTCCTTCCAAGAATTACACATCAAGCGCTTTTAGACTCCGTTTATTCCATGTAACTCAGTTGCCCAAACCGGTTTGAATGATTATGCCAAATCTGCTACAGTATCATCGTATCTCCTACCAATTGCGGCCTCCATACCTTTACACAGTTTTGTAAATGCGGTCCAACAAACGTTCGGACAAAGGCACAAGAACGATGGGATAGTAGGGCATCGCCATTTCAGAGAAAATCCGTTATTCTCGGAGACCATTTTCTCTAAGGTCTACTCCGACGCTCAATATCTATTTTTTGATATTTGTTTTTTGCATCTGTTTCATCGCACTCCTTGTCTGGACAGTTCCTTTCGTGCGATGTCTTTTGAAACTTCTCACTTTCGAAACACTTTGACCACACGGCACTTATCCGATGTGGTTTGCAACTACGCGTCCCTGCTGCATCGGGGTCACGATATTTGCTATTCAAGTCTCTAATCCCATTCTTGGCTTAGGTCTTTTTTATCCTGCCGATGGAAGGGCATAGCCAATTGTGTTATCGCGGTCAGATGGACAACATTTTTTGGTCACACTACCAATATCTACTTATTTCATCGATCTCACAGTCCTGCCGAGTTGAAGTATGGTGCATCGTTCCTTCTTGGCCGCTTTCTCACAAACGTCAGAAATCTGACCTTTGCATCCCCCATCCTCTATTATCCCAAAATCTCTCGCCCGCCCTGTTTTTTATGTCGCTACCCGATGTCGGAGTGTACCCATGTGGCGAGCGAGACTTGCTTCACCCTCCATGAGCCGCTGCTGCCTGATGAAGTTCAAAGAGGGCGACCCCATTTTACGAACCATTAGTAAATATTGCTGAGATCCGCCTGGATAGATACACTGTTTGTTGCCTCCGACAATATGATGTCACCTGCAATCCTAAGGCACAGATTTTACAACCCATCGGTTATGTCATTGATATGTACCACAGAAAATTGGTGCCAAGGCGGCTGCTGTATGGCAGTCCCGTTTATGATATACACCCTTCGATCCTTAACCTGAAAGATCTGCCCTCCTTAGTTTGTGCCATCCGCTTATTCAACCAAGCGTCAGCTGTAAAGTTTTCACCATCCTGACAGGAAGCCTGTGGGTTACCGAATAAAAGGACCTCTTGATATTCTTATGACAGAATTCAAATTTTTCGTCCCTGTCCATCCTACCCGTTACTTTTTCCACGAATCTGATCAAGCTGGTCAGTCCAGAACTCCTGTATCAACAGCCATGTCGCCCTACCATTATTAGATATTTTGCCTGCAAGGGATGGACTATCTTTTCGCGCAGGTTTGTTTCAAGGGATTGTTTCGCGATGGATGGTAGACTCAGCAGTCCATGTTTGTCGCAATAATACCTATCATCTTTTGGCATGGGTTCTTGGTTCACTTCAGCTTTCAAAGCGCACGGTTTAGGCGCACCATTCTGCTGTGTAAAACCATTTCGATGAAAACCATGGTCGGGTATAAACCATGTAACGCTCCGCTGAGGAAAGTCATCCAAAATTATCTTTGGAATCAGTACTCACGAGATCACTGTCAGGAAAATTGATCTAGTGCTTCATTTTGTGCATGGTATCGTTTGCTTGAACATTTAACTGTTCTCGCGCACCTGGAAGTTTCGGCATTCACCGTTTAACTCTCGCGTGAACCACATTAGTATTTCCGTACATTGACATCTCGTTTCAAGTATCCGTGATGGCTTGTTCCCGGTTCGTCTGCACTTCTTTATCAGGTTTGTAATCCAATGTGGCAGGATTTACAAATCGACTGCGTTCTTAATTTTGGATTCGGCTTTAGCTGCGCACTTCTCAAGTGCTGCCTGCACATCCTTTCCACATCCACCTAAATGAGTACTACTAAAAGCAAAAAAAGAAGAAAACTTCACCTCGCCTTGACGGCGACAAATATAAAAGGATCCCAATTGTTCGTCGTTCAACGCAACGATAATGGATATGCAACCGAGAACCTATTGACATTTTGAAGCTTGTAGAGACACCTCGAGACATACCTCATAGGCGAAAGCCTGATAAGCTATCTACACCATTGAGGGAAGCCATTAAATCCATTCGATGTCTCCTGGTGGCTAACGAGAAAGATCTAAATCGCAGAGTCACTGATATTAGGATTTCCCACCTTCTTCCTCAAAATTTGCACGGCTAAATACCGCATCTATTCAAGGCTACTGACGTTTTTTCGAAAAATGGAAATCAAGTCTGGGCAGGGTATTCCAAGTTCTTTCTTATGATTGCCAAATTACCGCAGGAGAAGGTTGACTTCGATCTAAGTGATTCATCTCCGGCCTTTCGGACTTCCTTGGCTACTTTCCGATCCATTGGAAATGTGACTCGGCAATTTTCCCCAGGTCTGTCATCCTGGTAACCACGTTCACATCGAGTAGTCTCTCGTCATAGGATGTTGTAGGGCCTTGTATTGATGTCTTCTTGTGGTGCACGGGCCACAGGCGGGGTTTATCTTGACTACCATACTTTGAAGGAATCGGAGTAACAAATAGCCTTGACTCGTGTTCGAGCAGGTCTCAATTGCCACATCAATCAAGGACCGAGCCGGTATTCATTCAAAGGTCTCCCCAGGAAACCCATCACAGTGACATCGTCGCCATAGAAAACCATGGTGATTCTAGATTCTTGGATAGATCAGTTACGAAGGGTGACACCGAGTTTGGCCCTAACGTGACCCATGCGGAAGACCGTTCGTTAGGTCAAGCCTACCTTAAAACATGTCTCATATTGTGACGTAAAATGTTCTCTTTGAATAACTCTTTCCCCTACTGGTATAGTACCCCCGGGAAACCGAATGCATCTAACTGAAGTTGAAGTTAGTAATGATTCACTGAACCACGTGCCCTGCTAAAAGCAAAATAACATTCAACCCGCTGATCCACATCAAATCGTCTAGTAACTTCACCAAAATGAACCAGAGCCCCATGAAAAAATACTTGTTTTGTTCCTCGTTAGGTATTGGAAGCTGTGAGCTCGGTTCCAACATGTGCTCCTGGAAACATCATTTTCCAAGCCCCGGCTGCCCCTGCCGCCCGGAATATTGCGCACGCAAATGTAACTGACACAACAGGACACCCTGGATTGCTCTTCTTTCTTCGGCAACCTACCTGAACGCGTCATCAGTGCCTACACCGTTGAAAACATTAGTATCTTGAGCGCTTTGATAAAGCTGTCCCTGGGAAAAGCTCTCCTGCCGAATAACCCCCAAATCCTCAGACCATTTTGGTGTGCAACATGCCTTTCTTTCTCGCAACCCCTATATGTTGGCGTTGAACATGCACGGAGCATGGCATTCTCTCTTAAGTGTACGGTGGCAACACCTGAATGCAGGACTCTAACTTTGGCCTGTCTATTGCCCTGTACAGAGAAGCAGGTGCCTCTCGTTGCCTGCCGGATAGTGCGGAACGTAGCCTTGCTTTTTGGGGCAGCATCCTCGCACTTTTCAGCTTACTCGTAGCCTGCGTTCATTTCTACCCCTAGTCATTTAACGCAATCATCCCGTGCGTTCACCCAAGTCACGCGCCTTGATATCATATGCAGTTCGGTGCTGCCCTTTGTTTGGAGCTTCTCTAGTTAAAGCTTTCATATTTTTTAACCACATTTAGTAGCTTTGCTTCAAATGTCTCTCTAGCTTTGGCGTTGCTATTCTTTGGACCTTTTGCAATCCGGTCCTCTTCCTTGGGAACGGGACCAAGCCTGCCCGCTGCTATTCAATTTGGGTTTGCCTTACCCAGAGGAATAAACACTTTTGCCTCCCCATACGATATAGCGGACCGTAGCCCAGGAATCTCTCTGCAAGCTTTGTTTCCATCCTTTTTAAATTTTTCTTGGAGGTACTTTGCACTTCAGTCGCATAGAAAGCAGATATTTCTTGTCTTCCTGTGACTGCTCATCCGAGTAAAAACCCTTTCTAAGATCGATGCGAGACATCCTAGTCAAATTCTTTCCATCCAATACAAAAGTTATCTCGTTCAAGAAACTTCGCAGGTTTGAGAACCATTTCAGAAAGCCATAACACGATTCTCCAAAAACTTAAATACTATACATGTCAGACTCACCGTTGGACAGCTAACAACCAGTGATCGCTGGCAACGTTTTTGATTACCTATCAGTGTTAGAAAATTGCGGTCCAATGACATCCCGCTTTGCCTTAATTTGTACCAAAATTAAATAAATTTTGGCTGAAATTGCCCGCTTATGGCTTTAGGATCGTCTGGTGAAAACCGTCGAGACTTGCTGATCTGCCCGGTTAGGGCCACTGCAGCGCCTTACGCGTCTCGTATAATAAAGCAATTATTCGAGAGACGTCCGGTGCATCTGTTTGCCCTGCACTAACGTTATCTTGTAAATTTAAACTATGGAAAAAGGCCCAGCGTTTTCGATTTGCTCCGGTTGACTGCACTTGCGAAACGCACCCTATAGCTAGAGAGCACCCACTTTGTTTCTTAGTTTTCTGTGCGACTGATCACACGCATAGCAATCTCTGGGATTCGACTTGACTCCTTGAATTTTCCAACCTAAGAGCGCTTTAGACCCTCAGTTGGATTCTTAACGTCGCACCTCCAAAACCTGTCGTCGTTTTTAGGCCGATTTGATTTCTATTTTCCGGTAGACAGGTCAGATTAAACTCGCATGTTAATTGCTCCGTCGCATGATGTATTCCACCAGTCTCGGTCGCTTTTTCCATTCTTTTTCTGATAAATGAAATTCCCTTTTAATAGCAACAAAATTCACTCCGCTGTCAATGCTTCCCAAATTCCTAGCCAACTGGAGGTCGTCAAAATCTTGGGAGCATGAAGACCCACACATGCATATAAGGCAGCCTGCATCCGGCAATGGTCACCTTGGCTCCAGATTCCGATTCAACAAATCCTATGTAATGAAAAGTGAAAGTCAATAAACACTATCCCGATCTACGAATTCGGGATGGATTAAAATCTACCTGAATCTGTATTTGTGTTTCGTATAATCAAGCTCGGCTATCTCCTAATCGATTTATACCTATTTAAACCCCGGTCCTCGAGGGATGCGACATAATATCTCAGGCGAAATACGACAGGAAGCCGAGAAAATTCGAAACAAAATTGTTTACTTTTCTAACATTTATTATTCACTGGTTATGTTTCTGTACAGAATCATTTCGGCTGGCTTACATTTTCTGCGAGCAAAAACAGAAATATTTCGCGAAACGACAAAATAAAATTTCTACGCGTATACTCAATTACGTGAACCCTTCAGGTTAAGTGAGAGTGTCAGGAATCTTCGTTGCGCAAGTGGTCATCGGCTGCAAATTTTCAAGAACTAAATCTGCCCTCAAACACAGAATAGGGTCTACAAAGTTTGGGAAGTAGTCGGCGGCTCGTTGAAGCTAATAAAATTAAAATATGACCTCCGCGTGTAAGCTTAACATACGTAACATATTAGAACGTTTTGGTGAACCTGCGCTACACTGTTCCACGTCGTGGGTTTTCATCGTAATGATTTTATAGCTACTGTTTCGTTATTCTGGCATTATTCGCTAGGTAAGAATCATTTCCTTAGAAATAAAAATTAGCTTGATTTTCCTGACCATTGAAATTTGCGATTTGCTCACGGTTTATTCAGTTTGATAATTTTCGTCTAAGCTTTCACAGCCAGGTTTCCAGCTCTGACCTGCCTTTAGCGTATGCGCTTTTATTCTCTATCGCGTAAATTCAATCGGTCTGCTTAGTTGCCTCAAGGGTAGATACATCTTTCGGCCTGTCTACTCATTTCTCTATCCACAAGTTTCCATACCCCCAGCATCAACCCGCTGTTCAGAGGTGACTCAGGGTGTTTTGGTTTAAGTCACATTAGAGTATATTGTTCAATTTAGCCAGTCATTTAACAGCTGTCATCTGTCATAGTGTATTATTGTGTTGTTAATTTACCTTCTGGCTCATTTTGTAGACTCATAAGCTGTTCCCCACCGTTGATGCCCACTTATTCTTGTGAAGTATTCAGAATTTACGTCGTTCTACAGTAACCCTTAGCATTTAGCTCCCAAGAACTGTGCCAATTCGATTACAAAGTATCTTGTCATCTTAATAGTTGTGACAACTATAAGTGGTCACCTTTCACAACCTCACTTAGATTTTCTTCACAAACTAAATTTCCAAGTAAGAGCAGAATGGCTCGTGGTGTTCAGCAGCGAGCCAGACGCGCCAGTGACAGTGTTCGCGCAACTAATTCTACAAGACGCTCCAAAGTTGGCCCTCGTTTGGGAACAATGGGCCAGTGCTCCGTAGTAATTAATGACCTAGTGAGTGAAGCCCATGACAGGGCACAAATATTTGAAAGATTATCCAATATAATGGATAATGTTAACAATTTGGAGCGTGCCATCTCAAAGCTTCCACCCCTTTCTCACCTCATCGACCCTGAAACACGGCTGGCTAAGCATGACCTGGCGGCCGCTGGCAACTTCCTGGATGTGCTGGCGTCCGGAGCATCGAGTAGAGCGGACAGGTCATGTAAAGCCATCGTCTTTAACATCCCTGATCGTATTCCTATGAACAGCCTTAGAGATCAACCGATGGTGGCTAGCAGCATGGCGCACATACCATGTATAATGACAAGGCTGCGGAAGCGGACACAGCGTCATAGTTGCCCCTTCATGGTGCACTCCCAGACAAAGATTATGGCAAAGCTCTTCACCAGCAAGCGAAGCGCTATTGCTGCAACTACAGCGTTTAAAAATAAAAATAATCATCGACAAAACACCTCTCCAGAGGGAAATTTTCGCCAACACTTCGCACGAATCCGGTCACGCGCATGTGATTTCCAAGATATCACCACTAAACATTGAACGACCCGTTACATCGGAGTCGCCTAAAACGGGCATTGTCTCCAAAACATTCACCCGTTCGCCGGCCTAACAGAAAATCATTAAAGCCAATACCGTCCACGAGTTCACGCTCTACCTTGGCAGACGTAGACATATCGAGCTCTCCCTCCATATTTCAGCCCCCGTCCAAACGCCCCCACCTGGGCAACAGAAACACATCACATTGTTCAGTTAGACCCAAACACCTTTAAACCCCGCGCCCGCTCTACAGTACGATTTCCAAGGCCAGTACCTGCAGTTCACCGTTATACTCCAACCTGCCCCCACAGGCTGCAGGACCTCAGGTGACTAATGATGTGTTTGACACCAAGGAAAGCGACTTTTCCCTAACCAAAAATGCTGCGACCCTCCTCAGTAGAACAGGTCCAAGTAAAATACATAAACCTCTTCCATCTCCTAAGATCCCCGCAAAGCCCATAATTAGCAGCACCGTGCCATTTGATTTACCATGGTCACATAGATCAGCCTTTTCAGGAGGTATGGCCAACTCCGTTAGACCTCAATTTCTTCATTTCAGCGCCACAAACAAACCCCGCAGCAATAAGAACTTCCTCTGGACACCACATCCAACGTTATTTAATAACCATAACTTCAACCTCGGTTACCGTCCCAAAACTGAAACTGATTTCTGTAGTGCTGGCCTGTCACCTGTTCCCCCAAACGGACGTATGAACCACATACAAATCTGGACAAGACCACATTTTTCCGAGCTACCCCTTACTGACCATTTACAGCCTGTAAACGCAACGCTTAAGCCGACCTGCCAACGCCTATTGTCCCAATTTCCCAAACCAAATCTCGAGGCTTCCAGACAGCTAGACGTCAGGCCTTCAAATATCATGCCACCTACTGATATGCTCAAAATGCCGTCAGGATACCCATTATTTTTCCCGGTTTTTCCCTCAGCCATACAATACCCTCCACCACCGTTGCACAGCCTCTTCACTCTCCAAAAAATGCACGTTGCTCACCGCCTATACAAACGAACAGTTTGGAATCTACCGTAGCTTATAAATCAGGCGTGACAAGACATGATCAAGGAAAGGCCCTACCACCAACATCCAGTCTTCCTTGCTTGTCTCGCAATGACTTCCCACCCCAACTAAAATCATACGTCCATGATGATATTAACTCTAGCTATCCACATTCACATGTTACTACAACTGAGCC
The DNA here is from genome assembly GCA_008360955.1 of Fasciolopsis buskii. NCBI lineage: Eukaryota > Metazoa > Platyhelminthes > Trematoda > Plagiorchiida > Fasciolidae > Fasciolopsis > Fasciolopsis buskii. Next base: position 92,951 of record LUCM01000310.1, read on the forward strand.
ATTTTCATCGTTACTATTAAATGGTCGCTCGATACTAAATAAGGCGCACACGCTGCGCCTGTTGGTGTATACACGTAAATATGATTTCATTCTTATCACTGAGACATGGCTGACCGACAATACCCCCGACAGAGACATTGCATTAATTGGTTACAATGCTTTTAGGAAAGACAGGATAAATAAGCGTGCGGGAGGCTGCCTCATACACACAAGAGACACCCTTTCTGGTTCATGGTACAGTCATCCTAACTTTAATAACCTGAAAGGTTCCATCTGGCTGTCTGTGGCTATCGGGCATCAGGACTTACTGATCAGTTGCATCTACCGTCCCCCTAGTAAGCATCAGTCAGAGCTCTTACGACTAACTGACGCGCTTAACGCGGCCGCCGATCTTCCAGGCCCTAAGCTGGTAGAGGGCGACTTTAACGCCGCAGGGATTTGTTGGTTATCTTTCGCCTCCCCAAAATACCTTTCTGCGTTTTTTTTCCAGTGTACAACTGGGTGGGTGGACACAGCATGTTTCATTACCCACAAGGGCC
>LUCM01000311.1:0-13556 GCA_008360955.1 Fasciolopsis buskii
AGGGGTTGGCAGAGGCGGACCAGAGTTGCGGAACGGGAGACTTGTTACGGTATAAGGGAGATGCCGATAATCGGAGAAGGCCCGTAAATTTGGTCCATAATTCAGATGGTTTTCAGGTTGGGAATAAATTTTATCTTGTTGTTTGTTGGGTGGCACCCACTGAGTGTGCTGTGGGGCTAGTTGCAGTGGAATTGAGTGATATCTGTCGGCATCCCCAGAAGGGAGCGGGCAGATGCGAGTCAGGCCAAATGGTTATCCATGTAGGGGAAACTGGGTATCCGTTGCGGTGTTTGAAAAGTGGAAACCAGCTGGCTTGGCGTATCGAGTCCGCCTTCGATATCCTGGTAGGTCTAAGGTTCTAGGGTTTGTCGGTTTGCTTAATAAAGCGGTACTGGACTTTGGGCCAGATTTTCTGAGTTGTATAAAGCAAGTTGCGTGTTGTGGCCTCTTAGGCGCAGATAGCATCGGTAGTGTCCCTTTTGACGGCAACTTTGGGGTGTACTGTGTGGGTCGTGATCCAGGGGTGGAAGGAGTACTAGGATCAGTTTTAGGGTTACCGGACAGCATAGGCAGGCTGGATGCCCTGACCATACTGACCGCACCTTTGCGGACTTCGGTCGGGATTTCAATAAAGGTTTGTAGAGGAATGCAGCGGTGGTTTGCATACTGGCGTGGATGGTTCAAGGTGCAACTTTTTGCGTGGAGGTTGAACGGGGCAAAATGAGGGACTTGTCTACGTCAACTTCAAATTTAGATAGGAGACTTATTGATCTGTACGCTGGTGGAGCAGGGGTGCTCTTTCTTGGAGACCAAGTGCCGCACTTTGGAGCGGCGTTTAATCCTTCGCAATCCTTGCGGTTTTTTAAAGGGTGTTTACCACAGTGGTATTTTATATGATAAATTCACGGGGGACGTTTTCATCCTGGAATTGCGTCAAGAGCGGGCAGGTTTTTCGATGGATGTCTTTTTCTTACTCCTAGGCAGGATAAGGACCCATATTACACGCATTCTTCACGGTTTCATTGATCTCCTGCAGCGGTTGGCGGTCTGGAATATTAAAAGTCAAGGTTTTCTTTGTGTTCCGGGTACCTCAAAGTGATTCAGGGGACATGGAGTCAACCAATCGACTATCCTCGGCGAGATCACCTAGAGATGAACTCGAAGATGGCTAAATAAAATGGGGGAATTGAGCCAAACTGGCGATGGCGGCCTCCGCTGATGTCAGCTGCGTGACAGCCCGTTAATGGGAAATGGCGGAACTCTGTCCCGAGGAGGAGAGCGTGAGGCGTACGCATAAATTCAGCTCACATTATATGCACATGAAAATTTTCTACTTGAGTTGGTTTTGTAAAGTTTGAGTATAGAGCACTTCGGGAAAGAGGAAGAAGAAGCCAGTACAAAAGGGCGCGCATGAAAAACGGGAATAGAGGACTATGTATCACGATAGTAGTAATGAGGGTGGCTGACCTAGTGCTTGGCACCCGATGTACAAACACATTTGAGCGGTAAAAGCATGAGGTGGAACCACCCAACCTAGCTGCGCCCACACATGGCTGCAGCCGAGCTGCCCTCTCGATGTGTGCGGCCAAAGCGATGGATCTGACCATACCCCGCACCGCTGAGGCAAGGCCAGTGTACAGGGGTTTAATCGACAGAATGTAGACGTGGGGTAGGTAAGACAAGCCACACATCAAAATTACGGGATCGAGTAATTTCAGGATAGCCGAAAACGCGGTGGCTAGAACTGAAAATAATTGTTCGCGTCCAAGCAGAAGTGGATAATTTGGAGAGAAGGAAAGAATGGTAGTTTAATCTTGCTGCAAGCTGCATATCAAGACACAATCAACCGTGCAAGCAGCCAAGAAAAGGATAATAAAGTCACGTAAACCACAGTTCAAAAATACTGAACTAGTTATTGGTTTTCTTAGCAAATCCGGCGATTCAGGTGCGCATATATGAGTGAACAGGCAGATCTAGCGTGTGGGCAAGAGGAAAATGGGCAAATGCTTAGATAGAGGGGCAAAATCCCATGGCATTAGACGTGAATGTGGAAGAGGCCAGGGGAAAAACAGAAATGCGCCAGAGACCGGCTGTATCCATGGTGAGGAGGTCAGCGATTAAGGAGATCGAGTGCAAGAAATCAAGCTGTCGAAACCCCATGAATGGTGGGAAGATGGTGCATGGTAAGTGGTGTTTGTCCAGAAGAGAAGAAAGGAATCTTTTAAGGCTTTATGGTTATAAAAGAAAAAAAGAGTAAAATTAAGTGGGAACGATCGGCGGACTTCGAGGATAGCAGTAAAAAAAGAAATCAAGACGTGGACCTAATTTCTTCTGGAGAGGAGCGTTTACGTAAGTCAAAGAACCGTGAGGCAACCGGGCAAAAGTCAACCGTGTGATGAAATAAAATGGGGAAATTAAGAAACGAAGATGAGAGTGAAAGTGAATATTCCAAGGCAATGCAAATTTTGGCGACGGTGCCAGAGTTAACTGAGGGGACGGGGAGACAAAAGTGCGCATGGACACACCCAGTAATCAGGCCAGAAAGTTGGATGGGAACTCGCACAGGATTAATTGATTCGTCACCAACAGCCTGTCGTCAATCGTCCGCAGATGATTTGGTCTTCTGCTCACTCCCCCCAAGCGCCCTACATTCATTAGGCGTTTCTTGTATCACAGAAAATTGCGCGCATGTAATTTAGCGGAAATCCTTTTAACATATCGATCTGAAGGACCCCAAATTTTGACGAATCATTCTTTCCCTTGAGGTCGGAATTCGATGTCGCTTCTTGACATAACCTCATTCGACGTTAACATCAGACGGTGATTCACATTAACTCCAATTTGTGTGCGGTGGAAACAGCTGAAATGTAAATTGTGACGCTGCCATCACCGAATGATAGACTTTTCCGGTGTATCTGATAATGCATTATATAGAACAACTTACAGAAATGACCCCTTTTTGCACAAGCACTCCTTGGAAAAGTGAAATTTGCAGCTCTACCACAGCAACATCCAAATATGGCTTTGAGTCCGCCGGCGTAGATTTGTCACAATATAATCCAACCAAACAGGGGAGCATGTCCTAACTGCAACACACAAAGTTGGCCATTGCTGTTTAGGTGACGTTGCAATCAGTGTTGAACCATCAAAATGCAATTAGGAATAGGCTTCCTCATATTTGTGTGTTTCATGGGCCCCTCAAGACCCTGTGCATGCTCTCCTCAAATCCGAAATGTACGTAATCCCTATTGACGATTGTTTCGGAACTGCGCTCGACTTTTTGAGGTCCTTAAGAAGTCGTGCTTTTGCATCCGCAGCAGAGCACCGGTCCCTTGAATTTCAATCCTCCTCAAATAGAAATATTCCTAGCTATTGCTCGCGCATCAAACGTCGGTGCAGAAGATTCGTCGTGATCTGCACAGTTGTTTGGGCCTTGTTTTATTCGCGAAAATCTGTTTGTTACCGCTATTTCCGTTTTGATTTACTCATCTTAAAGCCAGCTGGAACAAATTTCAGCTTCCTTTTTCTTTATCGCCCTTTCCGGCTCTTCTCCGGGCTTGTCAGCGACCACAAAAATGGATAACAGAAAGCGCACATGCAGCGCAGACCCTGTTGCCTGAAGCCCCACCGCGTCCTATTCGTCTATTATCTATCTCTACTAGGAAGCCGCTATCCAGCTGTGGCATTCCAGTACCGGTCTGCTCAAAACAAAGACAAACCAAACCTTGCCATTGGCCGCCCGGGGCGGCTCCTCTCGGTTGAATCATTACGACTTGCCAAAACACGGTTATTAATACTGCTGAAATTTTGTGCAATCCCCCAACATCCAGGCCCCCACTGCAGCAGAACACCGAAAACTCGAACATGAAACATGGTCCACTCGCGGGTCATTTATGATTGTAATGCCCACACAAACTCGTTTTCTTCTCGTCACACCTCTCAATTCAGTCCGCCCCCAGTCGCATGAATTCACTGATCATCTTTGTGATTTCCATTGTCTCTTTTTCACCAATTCTTTATATAAATTTCTTTCCCCAAATAGTGCGCCCTTTAATTTTTCCCGCTGCCTCAAATCCCGCATTATATGGACTTTATTGTTGGTAATCACCCCCCTCTTATCTATCTCATGATATCCGGTCTGGATTTGACTCACCTACACCAGGTTATCACATCCCCATTGGTCCTTATCTTCACAATATGGCCCTCGTGATTTTCCAGGAACCCGACCATATGACGACGCCCGCCAAGCCTTCCAGTTAAATTTAACGTCCGCGATACGTACCTTTGGTTCATTTAAGCATGGACTGACTCGCAGCGCGAGACCAAAAATAAGCCTCAAAAAGTGTCGCTTCGATTTAAAACTTAAATCTCGTGCCTATCCTGTCACGTTGCAGGTTCCCTCCATGGGAGCACCAACATATTCCATTTTCATGATTGTTTTTTGTTTTTTGCTTTCCAGTGCCCTGTGCGTGCCTCTCGTAGGTGGATAAACATACACTACCTATTTATTTTCATTTATGCGGTTTGTCAGATCTTTCAGGATACATAAATGGATGAGATGCCCAACTGTTAGTCACGCTGCTTGGGCAAAAATCTGTGTCCAGAGAATCCATCTACTTTCAGTCCGTAAACCTCTCACCATAGCCACTCAGAAACTGCGGTCCCTAGGCCCGCCAAACTCGTGTACACTACACCACAAACTGGGGATGCGGTAAGTTCGATTTTCGTTCCCGTGAACTATGCCATGTGAGCGCTTGAATGTTTTTCTAAGGCCTTAAGAGCAATGTCGCTTAGCCTTTTGATCCAGAGGTGGTTCGAAAGTAAATCTGGAGTCTGTCTGATTTCTAGCTTCATCCAATTCATGAGTTCTGTGCATTATGCGTCCGAATACGAAGGCCAAGGGAGATTTCGCCAATGGACTCAGCTTAAGCTATTCATTCTTTACCTCCACGCGGTTCGCCTTGATAGTACAATAAGGCTGCATTCATTTCACTTTTTTGTAAAGCCCACATGCCTTCATAGGGGATGTAGGTGCACCCGGCAATGGGAGCAATGAATCCATCAAGGTGTACAAGGTAACGCGTCTACTAATGCACCCGTCGTTTTCTGCACGTAGAAAGGCGAACCAGCTTCGTAGCCCCGCGCCTCATATCTTTTAGGATGCGAAAGCGTTGGCTGATGAATATGGCGTCCGGGTAAGTTCAACCGAATGTTTTGTGCCGCACCAAACTGGGTTCAGCGACCACAGAACGGACGTTATCTGTTGCAGGCAAAAATTCACGCGTTTTACGGATAGCACGCATATAATTAACCGTATTTACATTTGGTGGCAGTCCTTAGTAAATGGACATACCAAGTCCACTTTCATCTATCAGCTGCATGCCTTAGGATGCAAACACCTCAATTAGCCTGGTATGCAGCCACCCCCAATATCAATTTGGTGTACTTATCCATCGGTGGTTTTGCCCAGTGTGGACTACCAAAATCGTAATTAACTGCAACTTTTTTCAATATATGCAAAATGACAGAACACCCTAAAAGCTGTCTCACCCGAACTACATCTTAACCTCCATGAAGGCGCCGAAGCTTGATTCGCAAGACGATCAAATCACGGATGGCGCGGAAGCTCCTGAACATTGCAAGAACATAACAGCAGATTTCTCGACCACTTCGAATCGTCCGCATGAGTTGGTACAGATGCTGGTCTTGCCCCACCGACAGCATTTAATTCCATACGCGAAAACGAGCATTTAACGGGCGCAAGTCACGGTTGCGGAGAGTGCAGCACCAACTACCCCTCGATCGAAGATTCAGAGAGGCAGGAAATTCCGTATCCCTGAGATCAGAAAACATTAGTTTATTCAGTGACGACCATTACCGGATAACAGGCTTTCAGTAACGTCGATTGTGAACGCTCTAAAATAACACAAAAGCACACAAATTTGAAAGATCAAAAAATCATCTTGGAAACCTTTTAAAGTGCCATGGGACATATTTGCACATTCAAAAACAATTGGAATCGTCCACACATAAAAAGAACGTCCGTTACGGCAGCCCCTGCAAACAACAGAGTGGAGCCAGGGAAGCGCGCACGCTGTAACATGAATGGTCTTAAAGCGGATGTCGTATTAACTTTGTCTGCCTCTAACTGTAGTGATCGAATTTGCGCCACCACAGCTCTGTACGGGTGCAATACTGGCAACCTGGGCACTGCCAGGAAAGACGGTCAGAGTCGTTAGAACTTCAGCATATTTAACAGGACTGCGGCAAAGGAGCGTGTCAGCGATGAAGCACGGCCGGGAAGATGGGGAGCTTACAATAGCATATATCTCGAGGAGATGACTAAAACAAAATGCAGCTTGCGCAAATTATATATAATGTGAAACCGCCAAAAATATTCATTTAGAGCTTGTTAAGTTCAACGCGCATACGGTAACGGATGCACCAAGGGGTCGCCGGTTTCGACCCTTCCTGCGGCCTGGTGCTGATTTCGAGATATACGCTGGCGATCTGGAAGGCACGTATAATTTTGAACTGCCCAGAACAGTTAATCGATGCATTATAAATATCCATGGCAGTAATTCCGAAGTGTCACTCCAACCGCGTTCTTTAAGAGCGGTTGTCTTGCTAATGATCTCACATTACGTTTGCTTGCTCATTATCATTGTGGTCACTGGTGAGTCACCCTGATTCGATTCCGTTCGATTGCAACATCAACAAACCAAACACTTTACCGGTACAGCAAAAAGACATTCGAAAGCGGTACGGGATTAAGTATATTTAACAGGAGCGCGCGTGAGCAATGCGCAAGTGGCGGTCTCGCTGGGCGATTAACTTTCGGTTAAACAAGCGGTTCGGAGGAACAGATCCGTGTCCAGTCACAGCGTCTCAACTCCAAGGGTATCACGCTTATCAGGAATGTTCACCAAACAGAGTTGAACACGGGCATCTTATCCCTTCGTACCCTGGTGCGTAAACGGCAGCGACCATGAAAACGATGATTTGCGTGCCGGAGTCAGTGAAGTAATATCGCTCCCAGAGGTTCTACTGGGAACGGGTGGAGCAAATAAAACTTGTGGAAAAGGTGCTTGTGATCACCCGTGAAAGTTTGACTTTGTGGTGGACACCCAAAATGCGGTCGGTGTTGCGCNATACTGTGAGTAATTTCGATGGACCTGTTCATGTTTAAACGGGACTTCGAAGATATAAGTTGGTGGTCTGCCGGAAACCACGTCAGTTGCGATCTCATGGCTGTCCGCGCGGGCCCGACTGCTGCTTGTGTAGATGACTCCGACAATCTTTCGCCTATTGTTTGTTAATTTTACCCCAATATGTTAGACGTGGATGTGATTTTCGTGTTTTTAGGCTTCAAACCCTGACGTCCTTTTTTGGTTATCTCAGTGTTATCTCAGGGGGTTGAGTTCGAGAACATCCACGCTCCCGCCGCTGTTCTTTTTCTTATTATCATGTGAAATAGTGCTGCGGTCATAGACGCCGGAGACATCTGCTTGCTCTTAGGTAAGTTCGATGTCATTTCAGGAAATCTTTATTTGCAGATTTATAAGAAGTGGCTTTTGTCATGCTGCATGCTGCGAGTAAGCAATACAAGGTGGCTTGGTGCTGCCCTCAGCACAATCCTTCCTTCCGCCGATCTCACGACATTATTTTGTGCACAATCGTAAGTTAACTGCTAAAGAGAAGACGCACGTGATCGATGTAATGGACATTTTCAGCAATGCTGGAGAAGTTTGCCCATGTACCAAGGGAAAGTTCAGCCGGCTCGTGACAATGCGGGATAATAATAGTTTCGGACTTACTTTTCATTTATTGGACGTCCGTAACGATAGTGTTCGCGTGAAAGACGTTGCGCGGACAAGGTGCGTAAACGGAAGGATTTAGTCTGGTTTGCCTTTTTCATGCCGAATGCCGTTCGGAACCTGGTGGATATTTATTCGGAAGTGTCCCTGGCGGACCCCACCATCCAACTGAATTGCGCTGAGTTTATAACTTGACATGCCACAGTAGTTGACAATGACGATTTAAGTTGTCAATATTCTTTGTCCTCATTCACAGTAGCCAGGGGCTATTGGCTCTCTTCAGCAGGATTCCACAGCAGGGATTGCTCACGTTCTGGAGTTGGAAGGGGGATTCAGATGGCCTCCGAGGACCCAAAAATATGCAGCAGTCATCAATTTCATTTGCAAACAAATGTTGGTGGACTATTGCTGTTTCTATAGTCGCTTTAAAGGCTGTGGCCGAGTTTGCATCGTACAATTGGGTTCGATTGTATCGTCATAAATCTGGGCCGGCCGGCATGAAGTCGTGCACAGATGATTCTCTGGTAAAGGTAGAACGTTTACTTGCCCGAGTAATATAACTGTTTCCAGAGGTTATCCTACGCAGTGTATCGACCGATGTACCCATCAGGTCTTTTAGTACGTAAAACTGGAAACTGCACAGAATATACGTTATGGGAAGACTTCGTCTCACTGGGTATTTTTCTCGCCAAGTTGAAATCTGTGGATCGATAGATAATGGGCTACGCATTGTTAGACAACGGTTCTTACGCGACCCCCATCAGCTCCGATGCGCCAGCCCAGTTGGATCTTAGGCCGATAAGTGAGCTTTTGATAACGAAGACGGTCAGCAGGACCGCAAGGATCAGCTAGGTAAGCAGTGCACTTCAAACGTTGCCAAGTGACGGGTCGGAGTCGGTGAATAACGAGAGCGCCATGGTTGTCCGTGAGCTGCCGATGTTGAAGTCAACCAAAGGGTATCTGAAAGGTTTTGGCACTGGCCCCCCTTGGCTGATATTCCAATTGAAGAAACTGAGGGTGAGGTTCTGGTTTTAATTGGACATTATGTTCCAGAAGCACACTGGATTCTGGAATAGAGGCTGGGGCAGAAAGGTCCTTCAAAACGTGTTCACGTTTCCGGCATGGGTGATAATCGTTCCATCCAGCTGCGCTGCCGGTGGGTCAACCGCGTGTCCACCAGGGATGTTGGGTTAACGGAACAACTAGCAAGGATGTACGAAAAATTATTTACCTAATCTTTCACACGTCGAATACATTTTTAATATTGCAAGCTTGTCGCGCATGCAGCTTACATGCTCAAAATACCGGCTAATGGAAAAGTCTGTTTCATCTCTTAATTCAAAGAAACTAACTGGGTTTATAGATGCTTGTTCGGCTGCCAGTTCTGAATTGTCTGAGATAAGTTAGGAGCGCGTATGTAAGGATGCAACAGCGTTATCACCACGAACTACAAGCGCATGTGTCCTGTTTGTGGTCATCGCCATTGAACCAATTATGCGTAAGCAGCAAAAATCGCTGGCTTGAACGAGAGAACCAATTGTCATGAGGCTTATCGGCGAGTTTAGTGGTCATAGTTGATATTTGCCCCAGGGCAATGTTCTTTTTGTTGAAGTGTTCTCAGTGTTATGGTGAACTCACACACGGGACCTGTTACAGTATACTCAGAAGTACACCCGTGTCGACTGCAAAGACGTTTGCCACATTTTACCCGGTGTGAAAATGCAGAAGGATCAACATGAGGTATCTTAAGAAACAATAAGGAAGTGGGCTGTTGTCGGGCCTTAATTCAAGGTTAATGCTTTAGTTGCCATGTGCAGAGATAAGAGACTAGGTGCAGCGGAGGACGTTTTCTCCGTACATATTTTAATTATTCGTAAAAGTGCTTGAGAATTTGAAATGTTGTCGTTAAAAGAATAAAATAATCTATGAGACTGCATACGAATAATGTACATACATTTTCTGCTTAGAAACCCGCCATCTTTTCAAAGTGTGTCGAAGCAGACAAAACCATTGGAAACTTCTGGCAAATGGCCAGTCCGTTAATGCATCTATACTTGTGAGTTTTTATTAGGTGCCGAATTACTTGGCGCATGTATTAACTAGTAAAATCGGGACTTCTTTAAAAACAAGTTTGCAGTTTAAAATTGTGAGAATTCTTTACCTAAGGGATCTGAAAAGCATCAGTTAAAATCTTAATTCTGTGCACTCAAACAAGAAGTGACTCATAGTTCACTGCTCGCAAACAGTCCCAAAAAATTCTGTTTGGTCTTGAACAATTAGTTTTCTATTTTCCGCTTTTCACTGGCATGCTTGTACTTTCCCCAGTGCTTTGCAGCATCACATTTCACATATCACTGTGCTTCTCCAATAACTGAAGGTTGCTCTCACCTCATCATCCACTTTGATTTCTATTAATCGCATTTCCTCTGCATTATCCTTGTAAAAATTTGATCTTGCCTTGCTCACGCACCTCGCAAATCGAAAATTATACATCAATATTACTAACTGATGAAGTCGCGTTATATATGACTATTATGCTGCTGCCCTGATAACTGGACTGGATTGTCGAGAGGCACGGTTGAACAGCACTGAAGTAAACAATCGCACTTCGTTAATAAAAAACATGAGATTCATTTCTTGATGTTAACCTTAGAACTGTGGGAGAAAACGTTTGGCAGCAAGCCAACCTCAGACATTTTCAAAAACTGCAAGAAATGTAAAATAAATGTACTTTGGCACATTTTAATTGCTGGCCAATAATGATGCACTCATTGTTATTATTGCCAGCAATGTGTTTTCTTTAGTACGCCAGAAATCGCATTTTAACTAAAGTTTCTTTTGAAAACGTCGTCGAGCAGTTGCACCTGTGAAACCTTTCAGCGTGATTAGCAAATGTAAAATGTAAATCAGCGAAGAGCCTAATCTTTCCAGCAATGTTGTCGGCCAATACGTTGTTTGCTACTCACTCGAAATAAGTATGATTTACTGATGGTTGATTCATAGAGTGGTAACATTGAAAGTTGTTTACTTTTTCCATGTTTTCTGCATGGTGACTGCACATTTAGTTAGAACTGCAATTTCCAAGCTAACATTCCGTCTAACATGATTCCAATAAGTGAGTAGTACCAATTATTATTGCGGAACCATTTACTAGCCCTGAGTTCCCGGGGTAAATTACTATTGATGCATATCACGGTTTGGAAATGAACGAACGGAATCGGTGACGGATGAATCAACGTATTGTTCGACATTTAATCCGTTGGCCCTCCAGCATTTAGTTTAATTAAACAGAATTTTAATTACAAACTGGAAATAGCGCTGGCCTTGTTTGCTGATTCATGCTTCTCACACTTGGTTTCTACCGGGATGGCAATAAAAAGGCATTCTCGGCCAGATGAGAGCTCCAACTTGGGAGTAACTAACAGGCAACGCTGGCTGTTCAAGCGCCATCTGAAATGATATTTTATGACGAAACTGCATTCGGCCCACTAGGGTTTATTTACCTTTTCCACAAGATTCGAAGCTTGGCTTTCACCAACTAGGTTTCCGCGTTACACCGCCTTCCCCATTTTAGTCAACTACTATTTTTGTGGTAGTCATAAAATCTTTGATGCCTTTTATTAGTGAGAAAAATTTGCCAAGTTTTTATTGATTCCCTACTTAGATTCGATCTACGCGTAACAATTCTGCTGGGTTTCTACCTGAGATTTAACTTTGGCACCCATGGCTTTGACACTCCGTTCCATTAAACGCCTTTATATTGTACACCGCCAGCACTGTTGACCTATTTACCATTTTTTGCGATTAACTTCGCTTAGCGGACTGTCTACTCATTTTCTCGTTTAGCAGTCCCGTCGCTCATCGACACTGTCCATTCTCCCGAAATTAGCGTGACACATAGAGTGCTCGATGATATTGCTGTATCGCCGCATTTTTTGAGTTTTGGATGATCTTTTGTGGCGGTCATTGAAATTAGACTGTCTTTATAGTATCCATTATTTATTTATTGCCTAAAAAACGATTTGTGACGTAGATAGGGCCACCATTCTCCAATAAATTATCGGAGTGTTGTTTTTTAATGGACTTTATTTTGAACAACTTTTGACTGCCAACGTAGTAGTGTTTGTACAATCTCAATTTAGACAACGCCTCATCAGATTGATCAAAGACTAACGTCGATCGGAAAATTTGCCGTTCTGTTTGTAGTCCCATGGGTGTTGTTCGTCGGGAGCTGACCGTGCATCCGACACCAAACCTGAAAAACACCATTAAGAAGTGAACACAGGAAGTGCCTTCCCCCGGCCTGACTGCGTCCGCATGTCGCTGCAGCCGAGCTGCTAGCCCGATGTGCGTCGATCAAAACGGTGGATTTGATTGCGACTCAACCACGCGTCTCACCTCCTTCCACAATCTTCGCCAGGTGTGGATAAAGATGAATGTTGACCTCAGATATTCTTCGTCCTCTGGCGCGTGCATGATGTCGACCATGGGACCGGTGATTGCCGGGCCGGAACCCGTGGTAAGACAAAGACGAACCGGTAGATGTTTGACTTGGCGTCAGGCACCTAATAGCGGTCGATGCTGCCCTTGTCGCTTTAACATGGGGGCGGCACGTCCATGGGCGCATAAATTATCGCAGAAAACGCGTTATCCTATTACGTGTCGGCCGGAAACGCCCAAAATTAACTTTTCAGGACCGCGTTTTGCCAGGAAAAACGCGATCCGCATGCGCAGTGGGTGGCAAGGGTGATCGCAAGAAAACCACATCCACCCCCACCCCCGCGCAACACACCCCCGACCCCCACCAACCAAAACCAACCACCACCAAACCCACCACACACACCACACCAACAGACAAAGCAACAACGGCCCCACCCCACACGGCGTGAACACGCGCCACAGCACGAAAAACCCATTGACAATTAAACCTTAATCCAACTCGCCTACCGGTTTGAATGATCCAAGCACTGAAGATCGTTGGTCCCGCGGTGGATTGGCATAAAGCGTCCATATGTGTTGTGCGAGGAGTTTTGCATGATCACCGTAATTGAAGTGCTTGGGCCTCGATGGGGACGCTAGCGCTCCGGGGAGGCAAAGCGTACAACCGAACAACAGGCTGTTTGGTGTGGTGCACATTTCATCCTTAACTGAAATATGAAGGAGCAAATGAGCTAAAGGGAGTATTTCGCTCGGCTGGCAGAGCAGCATTTAGCTGCCGGTGATATCTTTTCACCAGACCGTTAGCTTGCGGAAGGTAGGCGGTTGTTCTGAAAGTTGAAATGCATTCGCGCGGTTTAAAGTTTTGCCGAATTCGTTTTCCTAGCTTTAACCAGTTTACCTGTTTATATTTTGGTAGAAAACCTTGTGTATTGGTTTAGATAATTCCACAATTTTTTGTGCATCGATTGCTTCTGCGCCACTTTTTCTTTCTTCTTACATTTGGTTCCGTTTTTCTCACTCGAAGTTGTAATAACACCCATGACCGCAGTTTCAAACCGTGTGGACAATTAACACCAAGAGAAACAGGCGGCGGCACAATATTCTAGTGCTCTTAAATCGCAAATAGAAAACAGTTCGGTAAAGCTAGTTGATGTGTTTCATGGAGTAAATAAGAGATTTGAAGACTTGGAGAAACGACTGATCAGTGCTATGTTGCCTAGCTGATTCAGCTGAGCAGCGGAATTCGGCTGGCTCACTTCATCTCATCGAGCCTTTCGTCAGACCCCTCATCTCTCTCCT
>LUCM01000314.1:8639-21737 GCA_008360955.1 Fasciolopsis buskii
GTGGTGGTCGGGAATCTAATACTGGGTGCCGGTCCTAAGAAAACCTCGTTTCAGTGTTTGAAACTTAGTAGACGACGTTGGCGGGGTCACGTGTTGCGTATGACGAACACTCGTCTACTATATCATGTCCTATTTTGAGTTCCTCCCACGGAATGGAAGAATTCATGTGGAGGTCAACAGATGACGTGGTAACGCGGGATGAGAAAGTGTACAGCAAACTTAGGTAAAGTAGGTGCCTCACATCTTTGTGGTTGGGGTCCGAAAGACCCGTCAACTAGCCGGCTGGAGACACTGAAGGATATGGCAGTGAATCGTGAACAATGTCGATTGCGTTGTTATTTTCTATGGAAAGAGAATGATTAAAAGAGTGCGTTTGTTCCGTTAGATTGTGTTTTGTTTGTTGGCTAACGCAGCATCTTATCATTTCCCTTCGAATATTCACTATTTTAGAAATATGCAACCTTGGGGAAAAGGCAGCGGTCAGTGAGGCTTACCTCGCTGGACGATGAGGACGATGATGATGATGGGGAAGGTCGCCTAATTTTCGCTTTTGACAAGTCGAAAGTTTGTGGGCGAATGCCACCTTGCTTCACTTGAGAAGTGATGGCCCATCCTTCCCCAGATGCATTAGCAGCTCCTCCGTGACCTGTTCCGATGGACCTATACCTGGACTAGCAGGTACTACGCGGTATCTTTCTCTTCCTAGGTGGACAGCATGACAACACTAACAAGTAGTCTGCCTGCGGTTGAATCACCTGGAAATCCAAATAGTGCTGCCTCTTTGGGAAAGGGTATTCATAGATGTGCATTCTGTGAACACATTTAGTCCCGAAGGAAGTGGAATCTTTGTCATGCGGATGATATTCATTATACAACTAGGATTCAGTTCCCATCTAGGTTTTGATAAAAAGCTTTTCTTTGTTGCAGATGAACGTTTTCGGTCCCGAGAAGCTATTTGTCGAATGGAGTCGAAGCTGGAGCTCATTAATCTACTTTTCAGTCAGTCAGTCAGTCAGTCAGTCAGTCAGTTAATGCCAGGCTGACCTTTTCCTTTGGTGCATTCAGTAGCGTCTCAGATTTGATCTATTCTGCTTGCTGGTTTACTTTGATCTTCCGTACTCACCCCTGATGCTGCTGGCTTAATAGGGGTGGAAGCTCGGGCTGGACATTTATACTTGCGCCCATGTCTCACCTCAGCGGCCGCATTATCTTGGGAACTAGCTACGGATGCGTAAGACCTCGAGTGATCTAATTGGGGCGTCATTCCTATTTCCCTGGGCCTGAAGGACGTAGAGAACAGCTATGAACCCCCTTTCCCTGTTTTCTCGGAAGGCGGTAAGGGCAGCTCCCTTGCACTGGCCGCACACCCGCTCAGCCCAGCTGTTTTGACGGCAGAGAGGGTAGACTTTTACCTTAGTGCCTAAACACTTCAGGTGTCCACTTTTTGCAGATTTCGCATTGGATACCCTTCACAACGCGTTTAGCTCAGCCGGCGTTCAGGAGGGGGTAAGATTCCGATGGCATTGCAGGCAAACAACATAACAATAGAGAAAAACTTTCAATAAAAAAGAGCACTCAAAGATAAATGCCGAAACAATTTACACGAGACCTTGAACAATAAGTGAAGCAAGCTTCGAGAAAAATGGGCGGGGCACGTTTTTTAAAAATGACTACCTGTAAAATAGCGCCCCGCAAATGATCCCATGGCGTACTAGCTATAGTGAATCAGGTTATGTTGCTTCACTATTTTAACAAAATACTGCTGCGAAGTGACCGAAAAAACAGGATGGACGGTGGTCCAGCTGACTTTTACAATTAATTCCACAAGTTAGCGGGGAAAACTTAGCTAATGGGGCAATTGTTTCTGGATCTAACGCGAGGGTGACTTGCACAGGTCGACCCTTATTTAAGTGGACAATTGGTCGAAGCAAAAGGGGTTGTTAATTGTTTTCGTCGAAAAATCTGAGACTATCCCAGTATGTTATTCATTAATCTCCCAAAGCAAATAGGGAAGTTTCACATTTTTCTCCGTGACAATGAGCACATTGCAATATGCATGCGGGACAGTGCTCCTCAATGGGATTCACATAAGGAATGATTTAAAATGCGCAATACAGAAAACCAGCAGGAGGGGAAGCCCAGTAAGCAAACCAGCCAGCATCAACACTGAAAGAACAAAATCCAGCATCGCCGCTCAAAATATCCTCGTCACAAACATCCTTAGTTTAACGACTACTTTCAAAACTTGAGAGCCGGGATGCGCCAAACATGCCATCCTGTGTACCGCCACAATTTTCATATTGTGTAAATTTTTTTGCTGGCTGAAACGCTCACTGAGCGTCAAATTCGGTTAGTTTTACTGCTTCCGTCCGTGTTACGTCACTGACGCAACGCTTTCAACGATAGCTGCACTTTGCAGTTGTACTCGAATTAAAAGTGCTCGGATATGAAAGCCCCCACAGAGGAAAACTTGCCACCTGAAGCTCAGAACAAAAAGGACAGTGCGGAGCAAAGACTAAACGGCGTACAATGCACACTCATGCAAACGACAAATCCGCCAAGACGCGTAGTGGCACAATGGAACACTTATTTCAGTTCACCTTTCACAGGACAACTTCGTGCCCACAACTTTGGAGCGTCCAGATCTCTTTCAGTGGTGTAAAATCCGTTTGTACATTCGCCTCTTTCAGGTCCAGTTCATAGGGTCTCGCCAATAGAAGCAGAAGACAAAATATTCAAGACCGGTTGTCTATAACCCAACTGCGTTCCGTTTGCCTGGTCTTAAGGCTTGTGACCACTTGTGCATCACCCTTACTCGGTTACCTACGATTGCAGTGTTGACAACATAGAAACCGGACAGATACACCGAAAAGATAGTCGAAAGCGGTATGAGGTTGAGTGTATTGAACAGGAGCGTGCGTGCGAATCGTGCGCGAGAAACCTTTAAATGGCCATCACACTGGAATGACAATGTCCGGCTAAATGAGCTCTCCGGAGAGTCAAATCTGTTTTCTGCTGAAAATGACTCATTTCACCCCGACGGAAAAATATGTAACGGGGTTTCGGGAGTTCAAAGTTGAGATCAAGAGTGGTGGGATGTGCAGCCGAAAAAGTATCAACCCTTCCGCCGTTTTTGCCTTAATTTCCAAACGCATACCTGTCCCGGCATACCGAATGAATTTAACCTAATTAAGAGTAGGCGATGGTTCATTGAGTGAACTGTCTTGCTGAAATCAAGATAACACACTTCAACCTGCCTAACTTCATCACATCTTTGAGTGACTTTATCCAAAGAGCACAAGATGTTGGCGAGGCACGACCTGTATTTCATGAAGCTGTGTTGAACTAGGTTGAGGACTTAGTGCTCAACTAAGTGTGGGCCCGAATCAACTCCTTCATCCACTTGATCAGAATCCTAACGAGACCGGATTTCCAAACGTTTTCCACAACAGATTTCCAGTCTCCCTTTTATATAGCTACAACAGCTTCGGCGCTCCGATCGTTTAGAATTTCGCCTCCATCAGTACTAGCTTTTACTAACTTGCCACAAGTTTTCCAAACTGGTTTTGTTTATGTCCTAAGACAGATCTAAAGCCTTATCGAAACCTACTGTTTATCTTTTCAGTGAAAGCTTCGGAAGTCACATACAAACTGTATTTGATAACTTGATCACGGCGTCTAAAAGAATTGAGCTGCAGCCGCTCTGCTTTCCTTTATTATTTTGTAATTCCGAGGCTGTTTGGGCGGGTTACGTCGGTCCCTGTGCCTTCTGTACTCTTATGAGCAAGTAACGGCTTATTTCTCGGAGATAAATGCGCTGCGCATATGGGCAATTTACAATTGCACAAACAAGAAAACGTTTGTGCTCAAGGGATGAAAAATGAACAGATGCAACACAAACATAAAAGAGTTCGCAGGAATCACATAAGTATGGTGAAACGCAGATGGTGGGACGCGTAAAATTCGGGCAGAGAGCCTCGGGAGTAAGCTACTAGCTTTTGAAACTCTCTTCACATCAGCGGCCAAAAGGACTTCGAGGGAGAATGATGGAGGTGACCTAAACAAACTTTGAAATTTTAGGAAACAGGCAAACGATGTCGTAGTTCATGACTTGATGGTTTTCACTCAGGCCCCTGGAGCCTGGAGAGAGACGATAAATTCATGGTGGAGGCATGCTGGTTATTTGGAGGGAATAGCGGCCACTGACTAGTAGGGAGCGGGGCAGTGATCCTAGTGTCCGAAAAGTACAACCAACAGGAAGTCCATAACCTGGGAACATACTCGGGAATCCATTACCATGACTGGTGGCTCCACGATCGCAGTTGAATGTATTCACCAAAACACGGGATCGGCCCCAGGAAATGAGTTAGATCCGTTTCATATTCTCTGTATGGTTTTAAGGTTCGTGGAAAAATTTTCATACCGGTAGGCTTCAACACCCTTGAGACTGACTGGGCAAACGCGGAAGACACTTTTGGGCATCAATAGCTGGATTTCATGCATATGGGCGCGATGGTTCAACACCTTGCTGAGCCGACTCGTAGGATACTGGGTCTAGCATCTTCACTCCTTGACTATGCTATAACCAGAGCGCCGAAATACATAGAGAGCCTTAGGTTGAAAGAACCAGTGGACAGCAGTAACCACGCCGTAGTCTCCATGTGATCGACTCTGCAGGGATTGGTAGCTCGAATAATCCGGCAGGAACTCAGAGATGAGTAAAACCGGACAAGAAGAATAGGGTCTTTGGACTGATTGTATATAGAAAGGGGTGGCAACTGCTTAGAATGTTCTTCGGTGTCAATCAAAAGCGACCCGCCGGCAACATAAAACTCAGTCGTGCCGCTCCGCAGATTCAAGCAAAACGGGCGGCCATTGTAGTGGACTAAAATCGTAAGAACCACGAAGCCAAAAAACTGGCCTGCATGAGATATGGGGTTACACTTGGCCACCAAGCTCACCAGAGTAACGAAGCTGAGATAACGATGATGTTGTGCATTCAACAACAATGCCCAGCTGCTTAATAAAAACGTATCGCTGGGCCACCAAAACCCAAACCACTTTATCCATTATATACAATCTAAGGTACGTTTGCGAAATTTCATGAGTGGAGTAAATTTAACCGGAGATTTAGTTAGACCAGAAGCCTGGAGAAAGCCAACTCTCTGCAGGGAACTTCCCGATTAATACTCAGGCGAAAACGAGGAGCACAGGACCAATCGCTGGGTCACGCCACTCTTATGGTGGAGATGTCGAATCGGAGGATCTTGGAGAAAAAGTGCGGGAACGCCTGAATCGACTAGATTGGTCGTCAGCGGCAGGGCATTAGGACATCCGCCCGGCCATAAAAAGCCGCTAGCGGCGATCCAGTTGAAACGCTTCTCTCAGCCCCCAAAGCATTGCCGGATGAGGGGCGGCCTCCCGTGAAGTGGTTGACATCGAATACCATACGGGTGCATAAAAGAGGGTGCGAGACAGCACAGTCAGTCACCAGCGGAAAAATAAGCTAACAATGGCAGAAAAATGCGGTTTTTGACAGTCATTCGTGTCTTCCTGGATGAAGCGCCAGGTAGAATGGACAGGGGCAAAAGAACAGAGGTCTGCCATGTGGACTTCCAAAAAGCCTTCCATTCTAACAACTACATGGTTCTTGAAAAGAAAACGGGGGCCTTCGGGATGGACGCTAAGGTGAAAGGCTGGACAGCACAAAATCTAAGGGGTGGAACTTTCAGGGTGAAAATCAAAGAATGTTTGTCAGCTATGGGACCTATGTAGAACAATGCATCAAGGGTCTGTTGATTTCCTGATATATATATCAGTTACATGACTAACAGACTAGAACTGTCGTGCCTTAAGTTAGCAGGTGAATTCCAGTTACTAGAAATAGCGAACGGTAAAATCATCTGGTGGGATGTGGATAAATTTTAACAGCGGTTGGTAGGATGAGAGTTTCGTCGAACTTGATCACGCGCCAGCGGCTCGCGGGGGGATAGGATAATCCCGCTCGCCACATGGGTCTACCCGGTCATCAGGTAGCGTTGAAGCAAACACAGAAAGCAAGGTTACTCGTGAAATTTTCTAGTGCGGATTTCAAGCAGTTTGAAAAGTCAGAAAGCCGTCGTGAAGGCACGGTGTATCTTCCGCCGATTTAGCGGAACTGTGAAATCTCGCAGGCTCGAATTTATTCTTCCGATGTTTTAGACACTTTCCATACTGCAAGCATAGTGTTGTAACTGGTGTTAGATATTAAAATGCGGTTAGAGGTTCTGCGTTTTTAAAAGCCCGTTTGGACAGCTGAGGCATATGCGATTTGCGAAAAGGTCAAATAAACTCGACTTGCTTTCCCTGGAAAGACGAAGGGGAAGAGGCGATCTAATACGGCCCTCAAGGTCGTCGAAGGGCTGGCCGACATACTGAGTCAACTTGGAACCCTGTTACAGATAGGAGGGAATTAAACACGAAGAGTGAACCGGAAAGCAGTTGCGAGGTAGCATGTAACCACTGAGTTGAGAAGCAATTAATAGTATTTCCACTATGACCACTCAAAATAAAACCTAGAAGCCTAACAAGCGTTGTCAAATGCAGATAAAGCGCATGAAGGAACAAAAAACCTTTAATAACATAGGCTTTCCGATTTTGGTGCAAGATAACCACTTGCAGGAAGCACTTCTTTTTGCGTCTGAACTAAGATTCAAGGGACAAAAACGCCGATTCCCTAGTCGCTTTATCCAGTTCAGAAGAATTCCTAAATTTTGAAGGCTCGTCATCAGCCCAACTGTTCGGCCGTTCCGAATTTCATCATCTCTGACACCTTACGCATAGTGTCCCTTGTAAATATCGCAGAAGCATTCAATTCATTTTTCGCTTCTAATTTCATCAACGACAGTCCGCTACATTCCGAAATCTACCCTAGGCTGACTTCCGTTAAGTTATCATTCATTTCATTCAGCGTTTCTGATGCCATATCAGTGACGAATCGCGTCAAGTCATCCTGCAGGCCAAGACCTGATGGCATCCTACCAGTCCTATTTTGCTTCTTCCTTTGCTCCTAAGTTTGTCCTCCCTCTCCAGTACTCGCGCTACTATCCCGGGAAAATGGAAGGCCATCATTATTGTTCAACACCAAAAAAAGTTTCTTTGCATGACTCTGAGAGCTGTTGCCCTACTGACCACACTCCGATTCTCTCCAGGGTTGCTAAAGAACAACTGGTAAATGGTCTTATGGCTAACAATGCTATCAACCCCTCATAGTTTCTTGAAAGGCACATCTTGCCTCACTTGTCAGTTTCACTTATTGAACCTGGTTACCCAAAAAGTTGATACTCGCCGGTCGACGCCCATAAAATTTTTGAAAATGTCCAAAGTGTTTGACGGCGTTTTGCACTCGCGACTTCTGACCAAGTCTGGGAATTATGGAATGCTAAAAGTACTCCTGTCCGGGTTATCACCTTGCCTTTGTCGTAGCTTCCAGTTAATCAATATTAACGGTTGTTTTCCCATCCCTATGGTATTATCAGATGGATTATTCATGGTAGCGTCCTTAGGCGCCTTCCATTTCTATATTTTAATGATATATTTAGGGTTATTCGTCGTTACGCAACATTCCTCTCTGCCGATGAAATTAAAATGGTCTACCATTTTGAAACCGGCTCATTTAAATTCACTGTTAAGCTTATTATTGAAGGCCTAAAACCTCGTGATGACTGACGCTTAGCCTTGATTTTTGACTGCCATAGTTGTCCATTGCGTAGTATGTTACATTATCTGATTTTGCTTCCAAGTGTGCCCCTCGAGTAATCGAAGGTCGCACATATCCCCACATCCCTCTCGATTTCTGTTATTTACACTTCTTCAGTCCCATCCTTGAACAACTTTGATGTTACTGTGCGCAGGCCCATTGTAAATGAAGATTTATACACTATGATTACTATTATTAATACGGGCCTGAAAATCGTTGAGGGAATGACCGATGTACGAAGTCAGCCTGGAACCCTGTTACAGATAAGGGGGAATTAAACACGAAGAGCGAAAGGAAAAAATGATTATGTGAGAGCGTGTAACTGAAGAGCTGAAAGGCATCAGCTGTGCCGCTTTCTTCGCCGTGAAATAAATATTCTACACCACATCACCAAATAAAACGGCATGACCAATATCTACTTGAAATAATCCCGACTTCACGCTCTGCTTCAAAGCACCTCACTGAACGGATAAAACTGGTACAACACAGTCACGGAATGTTTGATCAACCCCATACTAAAACCTTGCCGACGGGTTCCACTTACGTTGCATCCTATTCCCCAGCATTTGTGCCGTTTCGATTTTATAAACTGATTTTTTACTGTGAATGTAGTCAGTCCTTAGTGAACCTTAGGTTCACCTACATCGTTCCGTATTTGTGTCTACCGTCTCTGTTTACTATCCGCCATTCCGAACATTGGATCATTTTCATTTTACTATTGTGTTTAGACGATTTTCACGGTAGATGGGCCTACCCACCCACACATACACACAAAAACAGGGTTTACTAAAAGAATCAACCACCAGCTAAACAATTTTGAGCAGTAATATGGATATTATTAGTGTCCTTTCCTGAGTTGCTTGCACGAATGATCGTCTCTTAATCCGCAGCTAGCAGCAAAATCAGACCGCCGGTTATTTACTTTTTCCTCAGGCCGTTCAATTTTGCTGGGACGTAAATAATTATACTGTACTCCGGCGACCGCGGTTTTGGCCCACCTGGAATCGTCCACTCCCGTAAACCTGATGTCTCGCTTCTCCTTCCAACGGCATATTTACATCCCTTCCTTCAACCCCCAGTACACCAGCATTATTACAGTATCGCAAGGGGTCGCCAGGTATGACATCCTAGCCGGCGCTTATCGGGCGAGAAGCTCGGCTGCAACGGTGTGCGGGTGCAGATGGGTTGGCTGATCACATATTTCGCATTCACCCTGAAACGGTGTCTTTCAGGTTAGATGACGAGAACTCCGACAGCCCCATTCCATAGCACTATTGTGGCAAACAGCCTTCCAGTTCCTATGTTTACTTGCACCATTTTGTACTAGATTCTTCTTGCCCCTCCTCAAAGTTTCTTTGCGAAAACCACACAAAACTGACTCATGGGGGAAAGGTTTTATTGGCATCTTATATGGACTGACTTTCTGCATACATCTCAACTTTCTTCATGAAAATGGCTGAGTTCCATCATTTCCCATGAAGCTTTATTCTGGTCTGCCAAATTGGGTAATAGACTGCTGCTTAAAGCAACTGTGCTTCACAGTAATTCATCAGACATCGCCTCATTCGAGTCGGGTTCCACTTCTTTCCCCAGCTCCACCCCCCATTTGGACTTCGCTGAATTCTGCAGAATCAAAATTACCCAAAAACTCATCAGTCGGACACAAAACTACACAATGTTTACCCATTGCCTCTCTTACCACCTGAGCAACAAAATGTGATTCAAAAGTTCAGCCTTTTTTGGTATCGTTGTCGGTTCAATATTCCATCCGTTTTATCTTTTGATTTCCTCATTATTGAACTGACGGTGTACAACATTTTTCAGTAAGAGAGCCACGGCAAACAGAGGGATGCCAAGTGTGGAATTGGATTGGCCGTGGGAGAATTCAAACCCACGACCTTCATGACCAAACGTCACGACATTATCCGCCTGGCCACCACCATCCAACAGACTGTTCACTGCGGTAGTAACTACCTCCAAGTTTCCTGTTCTTTGTTTTGGTTCGTTTTTTCTCACCACTTGTTATCCATCCTGACAGGTCCAGTTCGTGTTTATGCTCAACATTCACAAATCGCACCACCTCGGCCTGTTGCGTTCAAATGGCGGCCTACGGGACGAGCAAAAAGACATCAGGCGGCACTGACCGGAATTCAACATCGGACTCAATTCCTCTGCGCGGAAATTCATTACCGTTTGTGCGCTTATCACAAAAACCTACCTGGCATCTACACCAATAGCTACTGTGTAGGCCTTCCATCCTTTGCTCGTCAGCCCTTATTGACTATAGTTTTTCCTGATTTGTCCCTATCTTCGCACGTCATGATCTTGCGCCCTGCATGTTTTGGCACTATCCAAGATATAATAAACTATTGTTATAAACCATTATCGTAGCCCAGGAATTCGGTAACAGTCTGCTGCTTCTGGCAACTGCCCTTCATAAGGGAGTACCTGACCAAGCCCTAGTTTTTTCCGATTCTCTTCCAGCTAGTAGACAAGTTTCTTTTCTCCCTCCGATTCCACCTCTACCACAAAACTATGCTGGGACTTAGGAAATGAAAATTACTGCTGTCTCTTACCTACGTAACTACGACGCTCGAAAACCCGCTACACAAGTATCTTGCTAGTGTCTGTCAGGCTATCGACCCAACATCATCAGAAATTAAGCAGCGGAACCTGAGATCGTCTAATGCTGTGGTTTATAACGTCCATGACCGCATTCCATTGAACCCGTTTAAAAATACTGCTCGTAATATGACAGAACACCCTCGCCGCTGTATAAGACTGCGTCAACAAATGTTTACCAGATCAGTTTCAGTTTCTTAGCCCTGCAGCAGTAGGGCAATTTTTGAGGGGTGAATCTAGGACATCCGAATCTACATCGTTCAAGTCCGTTAAAATTACCCGGGACAAAACCCTTATTCATAGGAAGTCCCTCAGACCTTCCCGGTGGGACACAAGGATCTCTCCTCTCCCCGTCAGTTGAAACTCACCCTGTCCTGTTCAGACTCTTAAAATATTAGTTGTCGATAATAAACATGTGCCTATATCCTCAACAAGCCACGCACTACTCCCCCGTGTAACAACGCCGGCGTTATCAGCCCAGCTACTAGATCACTCTGATCCCTCCCTATTTCATCTCTTTTTAGTCCCATCAACCCGGCACCCCAACTGCATGACGTTAATCGCACTAACATTCTACTGCCTGCCTCTAGTTGCACGGGAATTGAAAGGTGACTGCCGAGAGAATTTCTGAGCCTGAAGGAAACCACAGACTTCCATCGTAGATTTAAGAGACCTAGTAATGTAGCAGTCGTTCTCTGCCAAAGGCTTTCGATGTTGCGTCAGATTGGTCTGGATACATGTCTATGACCTTCATTTAGCATACCTCCAAGGTCATACTGGCACCATCACCAACCTCCGCTTGTCAGCGCCCCGGCTCAACCTGATTCAATCCCTCTGATGTTAATTTTCCTTCAAATCGTTCTAGCCAGAAATTTCTCCTTCCTCTATCCCTCCTGAACCACCACTGCCACCACATTATTCCCACCCAAACCCACTCCACTTCTGCTTCCCTCCACACTTGTCCTCCCGGTACTTCGTGTCAACCCCATAATGTTATGATGGGGAATGTCCTCTGCATTCGTTCGTCCTTAACTCCACCT
The DNA here is from genome assembly GCA_008360955.1 of Fasciolopsis buskii. Classification (NCBI taxonomy): domain Eukaryota; kingdom Metazoa; phylum Platyhelminthes; class Trematoda; order Plagiorchiida; family Fasciolidae; genus Fasciolopsis; species Fasciolopsis buskii. The sequence continues at coordinate 20,040 of LUCM01000314.1, forward strand.
TGTTTTGCGTTATCTCAATCAACGTCCATTAAAACCGATTAATTACCATTTGCTTACCCACTTATTCCCATTATGGTTGACTATTCCCCCACAATCTCTCTGTCTTTACAACCAAACTAATCACACCGCAGCGAAACGCCCTCTTTTGCGCTAATGGAATGTCGTTCTTTCCTAAATAATTTGGGTCACCTAAAATGCTTTGCTTCTTCCTCCAACCTGAATACAATCTTCATAGCTACGTCCTGGTTTAACGAGAACACATCTAATAATGTGAAATTTTCCCGGGAGACCAATATTCTAGAGGTACCAGAAACGACCGCCCTGGGGGCGGTTGCCCCGTCTATGTAAGGCAGGGCCTCGACACTGCCCAACGTCATTACACTTTCAATTAACTCCTGTGTACTTCCGATCAACTGGGGGCACTCTGTAATAACCAGCAGCCACAGAAAGGAGCCTTTCCATGATTTTTCAAATTACCGTCCAATCAAACACATGCTTGATATCTCCAGGATTTTGGAAAAGCTGATGAAAAGATCCATCGTGAACCACCTTTTAGCCTCCAAAATTCTTAGCCCCCAACAGCATGAATTTCTCCAATCCCATTCTTGTTCAACCAGTCAGTTTGACTTCCTTAATCCTCTAACCAACTTAGCAAACCGGAGTATGGTTTTCGCAGTCTAAGGCGTTTAACCGTATCTCTCACCCACACTTTTTATCCGAAGTAAGCTCCTTTGGCATCGCGGCTTCTCTTCTATCCTGACTCTCGTTTTACCCAACCCAAATACCACAGGTGGTCACCATTGATGACGTTACTTCTAATCCCAAACCTGTTACTAGTGGCGTCATACAGGGCAGCGTACTTGATCACCTGCTATTCTTTATGTACATTAATGATGCACAAAGAATATTATCTCACGGTGTCCCTTTCCTGTTTGCTGATAACATGAACATAATTTACCTCCTTAAGTCAGATGAAGTTAGCAATGCGGTAAGAGACATTTGTGCTGAGTTATCTGATTTGGACAACTGGTGTACCTCCTTAATGATGAGCTTCTCTGTCGATAAGAGCGAACCACTCGCACACAGGTGTACACAACCTAGAGATTCAATTTTGCCACGCGGAATTCCCATTGTACGTAAACCCAAAAATTGTGGCCTTGGTCTCAAGTACTCAGCCTCTCTAAATTTCTCAGAGGACGTATTTATTCGGCCGACCAAAGCTACTAGAAATGTTAGTCCGATTTTTCGCACAATGAAACTGTCCGACAGCATCCGCAGCATTTATAAATCACATTCGGCCTTTCCCTGAATATGGCACTTTGATATACTCCAGCATGTCAAAGTCGGATACGATTTCCATTCAGAGATGCTTCGCTGAACAAGTGATAGGTTGGTTGATGACTCTAAATTGCAAGGAATGCTGTTTAGCCCTCAAACTTGAGCCACTCTCGCTACGGCCACTGAAAATTATCCCGTTTTACTACACAACCTAGTGAATTGGCGTTTATTTTCCACCGACCAATTCACATTCTTCTCTGCCAGCTCTCACCCTCTCCTTCACAGGTCTCTACCTATCCATACAGAAATCGCCAGATCCTCTTTAAGGTCGAATTTCTTTCATTTTGTTTATGCTAAGCATCGGAACAAACTTTCCATTACCATTCGATGCATACAAAACCAATCCAGTTTTAGGGATGC
>LUCM01000315.1:10933-206790 GCA_008360955.1 Fasciolopsis buskii
CCACCCCGCTCGATGCAATGGGCAGCGCGGTCCTGATTATCCTGCGCGACGACCGATGCAGTATGGAATTATTTGTAGGCGTGTAACTCATGAGGGATAATGGACGGGTACTACTAGGTAGTCCAGCCGCTAAGCAGAAGAACGATTAGGGTTCTCAACCGAAGTCTTTGGTCCTGATGAGAACCTGACGTCAAGGCAATGGGGCATGGCTGCATGGGAGCTCATCTACATAGAAGCCCATCTACATGGATCAATTATTCTTCCACTCGTTACACTGAGGGACTTCGAACTGAAGTCGTTAGCACATGCTGCTTGGCTTTTGTGCAGGTGTCGTATCCTGTGAAAGCCGTCGTAAAAATCTGAAGAATAACTATGTGTCTCTTCGATAAAGTGCTTACTTTTCGTGTGAATCCCTGTTTTGTCCTAATCAGTGCAGTCCATGTTTGCGTCTTGGCCATTACTTTTTTGTGGTTGACTGATTTTTTTTACTTACACCGAATTGCAAGTTCACCGTTTCTTTCCCTATTTATTTGCATATATTACCGGGGACCCATCATGAATGAACGGTGGCGATCGATGGTACCGCCGCTATCATTCAGTAATTTTTAGTTCTTTTTATGTAGCATCTATCACCACCAGATGGAATTTTTTCTACCTCGTGTTCCACGAAGTTCTAGAATTTTTGCTTCAGTGCCTATTGACCAGGGCATAAACATAATTTGGGTAAGATCATGATTCAGGCGGTAATATGATTTTATATGAGGTGTACTCTGGGTACAAGTGTGCTTTCACCTAATTTACATCAAATAGAAGGAAAACTACTGCACCTGAGATAACGCGTGTTAATTTCTGGTGGAGTGAGACACGGGAATTCTTCCGGAAACACTATCTTCTTTTTTATCCTCTACTTCCTAGGAATTAAGATAAGGTTTTTCTGATTTTATTCGTGTAAGAGCGGACAACTTGAATGGAAATGAGAAAGAAAGAACCTTTTTCGAATAGATTATTTTACGAAATATATATTTTGTAAGTGTTCTGCCGGTAACCGCGTCTTGCATTCATCAGCAGAAGTAACTGTCCGCCAGACTAAGTCGCTCTACATTTTCTGCTATTGTGCACGACAGCTATATTTCCTGCTTTAATGCACATTTGGAGGGTTTAGATGTTGTTCCATCCCGTCCTGACAGAGGTACTTGAAGTACTGGTAATAATCTGCCTCAGGATTATAGAAAAAATTCTGTGTTGAAATCTTGTTATGCGAGTAACTGTGGTCAATTCTGCATGCGATTGATTTTCTCTGTAAATGACTTGCTCTTGGTGCAGCTTATTCGTTTATGTGATGTAGATGGTCTCATTTAGCTTAAAATGCTGGAAATAAACCGAAAAGTTTAAATCCACAGGGGTTTTTTAATCTGTCCGTTACTTCCTACATTGTGGTACCAAAATATTTTACTTTTTCACTCAGTGCTTCACTCTCACGACAAGAACCTAGGCTACTAACGCAGGACGCCCAAGTGATCCTGACGCAAGGTCAACTTTGATGTAGACAAAGTTCCTTCCTGAACGAAAATTTTTCTGTTTGTGATCAACCATGATTTCTAGATCTCAGTTAACGCAGAATATTCCACTTAATAAGTGCTTCACCTCAGCCTACAAGCGGACGCTTAATTATTGATATATTGTTCGATTAAATGAGTGCCTCTGTTAGTAAGCAAGCCAGTTAGCCACTGATGGATACAAACCAGGACAAATCCCAAACCCCTTCCAAAATGCTTATGAAATTTTCGTATTCCAGTACGATTTGATTTTTCATATTCAAACGAGTTTTCCTTGATAACGGGTCAGTCATGTCTATTGGTCCATTGGAGTCTACATGTAGACACGATATACGAAACCTGTAAACAAATTCATGATATTTGCTTATGTTTCTATGTGCCTCAAAAGAACCAGAATCTTAAGAATACCAACAAGGAAAATTTTTTGAATGCACCGCCATCGGCGATACCTGTGTCCTTTGTATATATATATATATATATATATATATATATATATATAACGGACATAGGTATCGTCGAGGTCGTTGTGTAGACGACATGTTCTTCCTCGCTTGATGCTTGGCTTGGCTGCGGTCAATAAAATTTTGCCGCTTGTCCTGGTGTTCCCACTCAAGGTAGTGAGAAACGTCGCTTCGAAAATCGGATCTTCTTCTAGCCCGCCTATCAATAACACCAGTTTTATGAAATTAGGAGTCGAGGGTTCAGTTTACTAGCTTCGCCCAGTGTGCTAGACTTCAAAGATGCGCACTCTGATCAGCCTTCAAAGCTATTGTGGGCGTAGTTTCAGGGGGCCTAGAACTCTTGTGTCTGTGTTACGCTAGATGACGTCCAGTGTTAACGTCTGACCACTCATGTGTTGTGCGACATTTGGCGTTGATATCTTGTATATTTTTAATATTTATGTCAATCTCATTACAAAATACTTATGTATGTAAGAGTTTGCTGTCAAACGTTCGAAGTACTCAGTGGTAGGTTGTGTAAATAAGACTGAATCCAAGCTGCTGGTGGAACATGTTTCTTTAGCTTCACACAAACAGTTTGATTCATCTTGTGCCGAGCATGCATATTTTTAAGTAAGATAAAGCGCATGCAGTTTCACTGCTGATCGCCTCTTTTTTGGTTTGAGGAGCCGAGTTGTACCGAGCTCCCAGAAGAGCTGTGGGTTCTTACGGTAATAGATGACGTGGAAAAAGAGAGCGTATATGTGGTAAACTGTCTTATTTTTCCCCGATTGTTTTCTTCCTTTGCCATTTTTTCGAGGTCACCTAATCTGTACACGAATCTGTACCAAGTAAATGCAGGTAGTCCCAGAGATCCCTGGGCTACTTAACTTCACATTGGGTTGCTTCAGCGGTTATATCCTGCTCTAGAGTTTTATAGATCAATGATGTCGACTTTTAATGACGCTGGGGATATTTAAAAATCGTCCCATTTTGGTTGGTAACTTTGTATAACGTCTGACAAAGTGTAACATTTTTCGCGTAATTTTTTTTCCAAACCCTATCGTTTGAGATTTTCATATTAGCATCCAATTGTCCTATATGCTGTTTTCGTAGAACATATAATCACGAAAAAGTTATGTATAGTTTTTACGGTGGTCGTTTGTTACTGATAGAAATGAACGCTTTGCCTCCCCAGGATGGTAAAAACGTTCGTTATTCTAATATCCAGCTGCTGGCGAATTGCTACTAGTTTGTTTTCTAAACTTTGTCAGTTTGATGTCTTCCGCTGTTTCTCTCCCTTACTTCCTCGTTGAAAGCTTTTGGTGATGAGTCGAGTCAAAGCTCCATCGGATTCAGCCACTCAGTGCTCGGTTCGGCCGACACAAGCCTAATCATAGCCAATGACGAGCGACTGTATACTGCGTATTTGAACGCGGTACCCGATCAATCGATCGAAGGTAAAGCTCACGAGAATCAGCGATACAAAGCTGCTAAAACTGCCGAGAGTGAGGCGTTCGCGGAACGAAAGAATATTCTTGTGGATCAGCTGTCTTCTGCGGAGTCCGCTCTGTCTGCCTCTGACTGGTCATCCAATCCAAAACAGACTCAAGAAGCAGAGGATGCACTGCACAGAGTGAGTGGGCTTACGATAACATGGGAATAACTTAGAGTTCAATGTTTACTACTAGATGCTTATAGTAGTCTAGTTTTTCTTGGTCAGATCCGCCCTACCGTGACTTCAAGCTCGTTGTATTTCAGACAGAAATTCATCATGTCGCAGATTTTAAACCGATAACTCAAGCGGGCCAGATCGCATCCCCCATTTATACTTCGATCATTACGAATTGCTGAAGTGGGTGGATTTTCCATTACCATAATTCGAAGCTTACGGCCGATCGAAAAGAGTGCACTGAACTGAGTCTATTAACTGAAGTTGTTCCACTCTCGTCTGTTTCTTGGTAAGTGTTCTCACCGTCTTCAAACTGATGCTAGAAAGGTCTCCGACCTGCAGGCTGATGTATAAAACAGCTAATACACTACATGGTTAGCCTTTTCCTAGCAGAGTGCGTCGGCATACGCACTTATCATGTTACCTTGACTGGCGATGAAACGTTTGCGATCTAAATGCCAAGCTCAGCGTTCACCAACTTCGAAAATTCCGAACCTGAGCTACAAAATACGTCAACATTCAAAATCGTTGAAAAAAGTGTATTTTAATTAGGATAGCTTGGATATTTGGATTCGGATTTGTCTCTGGCGTCTTAACATTATTATCGGTTTGTAGTATTGTTATTAATCTATGAAGCCGGATCCAAGAAGTCCCGTTTTCGGCACGATTTTATTTGTAGGACTTCTTTCGGAAATACATGGCGATCGACGAAGAGGAACGTGAAATCGAAAGTCGGTTGGATAAAACACACCAGAAGAGAATTTTGGAGAATATGGAACGTCATAAACAAGCGGCTCTAGAACAATGGGCTAACGCTCTCGAGAATCCCAAATCGAATGTAAGTGAAGTCCGCTTCCGGAGATTTTCCTTCTCATTCACTGCGAAATGCGCGAAAATTCTTTGGTGTTGCATCGTGGGCCAGCCGGTAGGATACGCTCAGTATTAAGGCGTGATTGACGTCAATCGATGGATTGGCATTTTTATCTGACCGACATTTCCTAAACCTACCTAATATTTGCAATTATTTTTGTTACTTTGCCAACAACACCGAACAGTACTTGCAGTCCTACTCAGCAGCCATTAGATGAGAACTCCATCGTACACCTAATACTTGGTTTAACCGTGTTGAAGTATGTTGTATAGCCTGACGATAAAATGCGTTAATGCGACAACGCATTTTCATTTTTCCCTAACTTAGCACTGGGCCAATCATAAAGTAACTAGTGTGATCTGATGAGTCACGCATATCAGGTTACAAGAATATACGATTGATTCATCCCGTTATTGTTATTATTTCTGATCAGACTGTTGCCTAATAACAATGAGTTTCCAATCTTTGCACGTTTGGTGAATGGTCGTTCTTTACCGTCAGTTTTCTCCTTTTGATCGGTTGTTGTAATGACTCACTGGATTATCGTTCTCCCTGACTAATGATCAACTCTTTGATTGATATCGCATGAAGGTTTAGCGTCTGCCATGGCAGTAGGTATGTCCCGACAACCCCAAAAGTATGCTGCCTATTTGTTAATTTCTGTTTAACAGTTAACCATGATAATATCTGCATTCCACGATAGAAAGGAAAAAGTCTCGATTGCAGTTTAACCTAACGAATTTCAACTACATTTTGTCAATTTGGCTGTATCGTGTCACCTTATCTACGGGGCTTTGAAGCCTTGAGTTTCACCTCAGTTAGATATGACCCTAACTTAAATTGCGTTTTAAGTACGACTTTAATAGATTCTTACATGTTAATTTGACGTAAATGTTAGAAAATGTTAACTTCGTTAAGATTCGAACTTACCAGCTTTAGTGGTGCTTTTGCTCTGTCATTTCAAGTCCGTTGGCTCTGGACAGTATGGATGATTCCTGCTTATTCCACGTATGTAATTCCCAGTGACTAGAAAGCAGTGTCACTCGTATCTCATTATTGATGGTATTCACAAGATCTTCACTGAACTTGACGTTCATGTTGCGACTTAAGACATGGGACACTATTCACTCCTTTCAAAATCTGCCTAATCACCACCACGCACTTGTCTAAGAGATCGATACTGGGTGCTGGGGAACCATACCGTAGACTGGTTAACTATGGTCCTTTGGTAAGATGTTCAAGAGCACTTGATCTTACCTTGGATACTGACAAGAAATACTAAACAGTGCGTGGTGTCTATGAATTGGTTGGTATCCCAGTATGCCCAAGGACTCCTACCGTTTGAACCACACGGGTTTTAAGTGGTAATATCCACTTCAAGACAAACAGTCATTGCAAAAAGGTAAATCCATCCGTGCCACTTTTACGGACAAAACGGGTTTGTGCAAAGCAATGTCCCTGGCCGAAGTTGTTCCTATCAGCTGGTTAACTTCCCCTATTATCCGATGAACGCTGCATTGTCGAATTGTGCAGTGCGTTACATACACCTTTCTTTTCATCTACTGAACTGACCTCTCCATTAACGGCACTTCTTGTCTTTATCACCTTGCCTTCCAGTTGACCACAATTAAACATGCTGCTAGTCGTTTGTTGCAGACATTAGAGAATCAACGGACACACTTGATTCGCCGGTTCTACCACGTCCGGAACACAAATCCGGCAGAGTGGCGTCACTTGTTACCAGAAGTTCGGCAGCACTTGTCGGATCTCGAGCATTTACTGAGTAATAGTTTGGCAAAGCTGGACAAGGTAAGTACATTCGAACGTTACTGATGTCTTCGTTTCATCGCTCTGGTTAAATGAGGACATTGCGTGAGACGGTGTGCTTGTATCCTGCTTAGTTATATTCAGAACTTCCGCTGTGAACAGATTGGGTTACCTGCACATAAGCGAATTCGAATAGGACGATGTGACACTGGTAACTTAGACAAGCTATGAAATACAGACTTCTTCACGTGGGGCATTGTTCCCCCCTTTGTTCAGATTGCCTTGCTTTACCAGCGGCATTGGAAGCATTACAACCCCTGAAATGGTGCGGTCGAATGGTGAAGACAGGACAGGCTCGTTTTTTAATGCGCGAGAGCAATGAAAGGGATATGTCCCATAACCACACGTAGGGAGGGGGTGGACGGGGGTCGGCGACCATGACCCTGGAACTTGGGGTGGTACAGAACTGCATAAGACCTCAATAAGTCAGGGGTGGTAACAGGCCGGACGACAGAGAGTTGCCATCTGCCACCAGGACGACCGGCAGATCTGAGATTCGAACCTCTGGTACAGACGCTTAATCCGTTTGACCACCGGTTAATGGTAGAGGAAACAATGATGATACTAACAGTGATGAAATGTCTACTTGGGTACCTTTTGATTTGCGTTAATTCCTAATTCCAATAGTTCTCCTCCGAACGAGTGAGGCTCAGGCACAACAATCAGGACATTTTTTATTATGACTTAATACTATTGGAGAAATTTAACTACATAAATTGATCTCCCCATCCAATAAAACATTTCGGTCTGGTCTGTCTCAAGCTCGCAATTTTAGATTGCTTCCGACCACCCGGCCACTCGCTGGGCCAATCAATGAGGATATCGGAACTTACTGTTCAATACTGCCAACAGGTAGATGCTGAGTAGGTTGATGCACATTGGAGTTCAGTCTTCGAAAAGTTCATCCACATACGCCATTTTCCGCTATTTTCCGCCGAAAATGTGCAGTGCACGTGACAAGATTGCATGCATCGAAGGGCTCGTTTTTATTTTAGAGGTAACATTCATTCGGTAATACACTATCTTTCGGTAACCCTTGGCTGTTTTTGGTAGGCTATGCTTAGAGTAGAAAATGCGCGATTTCAGACAACTCGCACCATGAAACGCGTACATTGTGTGTGGACAGTATGTGATTCGTTAGTATGACTTGGCAAAGTAACCCGGTTTTTGTCGATAACTTGAATTTCAGTGGGGCATTAGATGCCCACCCCAATCCAGATCATGGTTGCTAAAAATAGCTTAAAGCCAGTGGATCACAACTAGCTGCTACTAAACCATAATCAGCGAATACAGAGGCTGCTAGGCGAGAAGAATTTGTGGACACAGGTTGCCGATGAATGGACAGTTTTTACGTGGATTTTTCTAATAGATCTCCAAGTTTTCCCGCGCACCACAGCATTTTATTCCACTGATCGGAGTTTCATGGCATCAAGAAGAGAAGCGTCATCTTCTCTGCTCTTGTTGGTAATGCCCAGAAGCAAACTTTTTGTTTATCACTTCGTAGTAGGGTTTCTGTCCTTCAAATCACTTTCACAATTTTGGTCATTCATTTGAGCTAAGAAAATGTTCAGGGCGAGATTCAGATCTGATAACGCGTGCACGTCGAAGATAGTTGACTATAGTGTACGCTTGTTGCTCACGAATTGTTGCGGCAATTTCTATTACTAGCCTTGTTACGAAGTCCGACCTTTTGAAATTGTACGTGGTTCTACACCAATCTAAGTTTCAGCATCATGGTTTTTCGGTCCCCCATCATTATGTGGCTTGGTGCTTTCACTATACTCATGCTTTCAGCGTCTCGGAAATCGAGAGAGTTATTTCGAGACCCGGCGACGTAACGAAAATTTCCACTTTCGTTCGAGCCTTCGGCATTTGCGAAGAACTGAACCGCACACTACCCGGCTCGTTCCCAGGTTGCGGATACGTAAACGGATTGCATATCGATGGTTAACCGTAAATAAGGTGAGGTCATATTCGCCGTATATGCGGCAGCGGACTACCGACAGTGTCGAAGTGGTGGATTTTCCCCCGTCAAATCTCTCCTGGTGGTGGGGAAAGCAATTCACAATTCAATAAGACCATACATATAGATAATCAGAACAAAGATCTGTTTACAGAGCAAGTATCGTCTGAATCGTGACAAAGCAGGAGAAAATAGTGGGCGTGAACAAAGGAAAAGAAACGTGCAAATTTCACCACATGTCTGCTAGACCTTGCAGTTTTCACTTCCAGATTAACTGTTATCCCTGGAGATTCATGGTTCCTCCGTAGGCTTGATACCACCCGGTTTTCTTTGGGAGACCCTGCCACAGAGCCTTTTATCAGATGGTCTAACCTAGAAGGCAGTAACGTAATTTGGAGTTCCTATATCCCTCTGAAGACCGTTGCGGATTGCTGAGTTCTTGCGTCCTTCAGTGAGACCAAACATCCTGGCTGCCTAGTACGTTGTGTCGCCGCAGGTGCCGGGGTGCAGTGTTATATCGTTTGTATGTCATCTGTGATTGGTTTGGGATCAGTGCTTACCGTTTCCTGTAACTGTATTACCAAAATGAGAACAGTTCTCCCACGAGAATGCATAGGGTCGGAATTCGTGAACAGATGCTGTTTGAGAAGCATGATCATCAGGGAACATCTCTAGAGGCGTTATATACTAGTTACCATATCGAGTCCTGTGACATCCAGCCGCAGCTGTATGGAGGCATTTGTAGACTCGTTGCATTGCACGTAGTCAGAGGCTCCCGAACCGAATTTTTCGATTGCCTCTATTGTTGCGCCCGGGATGCGTTGGATTGCTGACATGAACTGAGCAAAGTTGTTTTGACTTGGCCACTTGTCACTGACTCTGAACAATGTGACAACGTCGTGTTTCGCTGTGATGCCTTATAGATAAGATCTTTTGAATAAATTTTGAGATGGGCGTCTAAGATTACTTTCTAACTGGGCAGCTGCTGTATTGTTAACCACACAAGAAATATGGATCCCATAAACAGTCAGTAAATTCGAGACGAGCCTGGAATGATTGACTTGTGCGGTACCTTATACAAACGTGTTTCCTCCCCTCTCTCTTTCATATTATTTTTCTTTCTCTTTGTACTGCCGGTAACTCTATCTATAATGAAACTTGTATTGAGAGTTTATTTTTCAGGGAGTTTGCATGATGCATATCTTATGTCGAAATCTCGATTGACAACAAGCACTGGCGTTTGGACTATTGATAACGGTTTTGTTTCGACCTGACAGTGTACTGCTACATATCTTACAATAACTTGCGAGTAGTAGTGTGTTGAGTTGTGTGCAGGTCACATGATGCAGTCAGGGATAGCTCCACGCTGGCCTGCGTAGACAAGTCATCGGTGGGAACCGCGATGACACGGTCGTAATATCCAGACTTTTTGCGAAGGCGATTGAAGGAACGCATCCACCAATGGGGATATTCCCAATCTTGTATATAAACCCTTGAGTTGTAGGTACAACTTGTACATGTTTCCGTTCCGTTGTGGTCTTCTTGTTAATTTCATTCGCATGGTTGGGGTCGAGGCCAATTCAGTACTTACTGGCAACTCGTGTCCGCTCCTTACCATGACCGACCGAATTCCGTATACTAATTACAAGTCCAAATTTTACAAGTAGTCAAAGGGAAAAGTAATATTTCCTTTGCGAAATCAAACACTATCCAAGTACCAGAGCTCTGCGAATCATGTTCAGGGCCTTCGTCATACCTATGCTACCTGCAGAAAAGTCATCTATTGGTAGGAGTGGATTACTGCGCTCCAGCGGTCCGTGGCCCTGGAAGTCAGTAGTGGATAGGTGCAATTTCATCATATGTTGAAGTTCAGAAAACCGTAGAGGCTTCCCGGTAACGCGTTAAAGTTTACAATTCTCGTTCGTCCCGAGTTCGCTTTCTAATTCGGGGGCGGTGGATATGTACTGGTGACTATTCCTAACAAGGGTGTAACGGGTGCATATTGGTTGCATGGTTTCTTAATGGCGAATTAAAGGTTGACATCACATGATGAAGGGTTTTGCAAATCAAACAGCATCAATTATACAGAAATGTGAAAATGCAAATGCAGCGTCCCATGTATGGCCCTAAAATTGGCATATCTAGCTGCATTCGCGAATTCGCGTAACTCCTAATTGTTAATGTTTTAGCCCCTAGTGTACAGTAGTAACCGGTTTCGTTCAGTCATCGAATCTGTCCCTTGATCTTACACTATGAACTGGGCTGTCTACCTTACTGTGGATGGTGTTCACTGTTAATGTGCCTCTGTTTGTACGCCGGAGAAATTTTCTGCTTGGTGAAGGATTACTGTCCAGAATGCGGTTTTCATCACTGACTGCATTTCTACTCCGGCAAATTGATACAAACAGCATATGCACAGGCACACGTTTATCGCGCTTCTGCGAAAGCCCGGAACGCAACAACACTTCCCACTTTAACTGAAAATTGGCCCGATCGATCGAGGGGGCGTTTACTTGCGCTCATCTGTTCGTGTGTATATTTGTATTTGTGTTTTTGAATTAGGTGAAGCGTATTTGGGTTGAAAAAGTGGTTTGACACAGGTTCTACAGATTCTTTTTCGCAACTTTTAGTGAAAACAAATAGTGTTCTGAACCTATTTTGGCGAATGCTTATCTACTTCTCTGATGTGTCAGTTGATTGCTTATTCACTTATGATTCGTTTTGAATGAGCTTTGTTTCAGCTTGCCGCGAATCCAAATGGTTATTGACACTGTATAACCACAAGAGGAGAATTAAATTCCGTTCCCTCTTGGTTTTATACTGTCTCCGAATAAAGCTTATTTCTCGGCACGTCGATCAATGGGCGGTTCGATGCACAAAGAAACATGCTGTATGCTTTTTTCAATACTACTGTTTCTACTGTATTTCGCGCGTTCCCACACGAATGGTTTTATTCAAGACAACAGAATGATATCGATATTTTTTAATCGTCTGTCATAGTTCACGTCATATTCCTGTTCTGAATGCTTCATTTGAGCCTAACGCGATAACCTTTGCGGACCACGCGATGGACGATTTACCTAATTAACCACGCAAAATTTAAGTTTAGATCTTTTCATCTAACTTCTGTAGGTCATCATATAGTTTACCGATGTTTGCAAGTGAGAGTATAACAAACTAACTTATTCAATCGATTTTTCGTCTATCATGAAGATACTACGGCGGCCATCAAAATGAAATTCCGTTTCCCCTGTCTAGTTCGACTAATCCGGTGTTTGGTTGAGTGATGCGCAGAATGTGTGGCAATTTATTAAACACGTGGTAATAATGCACAAATGCACGCAGCCAGGCCGAGGAATCGAAACTTTCTTAAATGACAGGTATGAAGGGACACGTTTCGCGAGCAGTAGAGGGAAAGGTCAATTACTCATTTGGTGAGTGTTCATCTGTGTGATGGAATTGATTCTTGGACAAGACCTCAGCACTGTTGTTTCATTGCCATCACGGGTTTGGTCAAATATACGTTTAGTTGATTGGCGTACACGAATGCGCGCAAATCGCGTAGATGCGGATGCAAGCATTAGGCCGGAGTTTGACTAATCATTATTAGCGTCATTAGATCTCCACGATTGATCCGAAGCAAAAAGCGAAGGCTCCTAAAAAGGTCACGTCGTAACGGGCCACACGAGCGTGAATTTTCATCTACCACCGATGATGCTGATTGTCGTGGTAGAAGTAGCGGCGATTAGATTATGATTGGCCAGTTAGTATCGATTCATTTTTTTCATCAGGGAATAATGTGTTTAGTCTTGATGTTTTGTTTTTCACATCGTATGATCTGTTGTCTATCACTAAAATATGTGAATGCAGTTGTGCACATTTGATCCATTTGTTTATTTGTTACGATAACTGTCTTGTCTTTTCAGTTGTTCTGAAATATGAGTTTTCATAGACCCGTTACACTACCGGGAGGAAAATCATAATCAGCGACGATGGTTTATTGTACAAGAATATTTCATTTTTCTGCCATAGCTATTGATTTTCATGCCTCTGCTCCGGTTCTGAGCGTTCTCCCAGCGGTTGATGGTCGCCATTGTGCGATTTTTTTGACGATGAAATCTTTGACACAAGTTTAATATTCTTTTGTGTGACGCCCAATCAGGGCGTACCAATTTCGTTTTTTCTTCTTCTGTCCGCTAGGAATCCTGTTCTTTGAAACCGTTAGTTTAATAACATCTGGTGCATTTTGAATCCCATTCTTTTGGACCCTTTCAACTCCCAAATTACCTCACTCTCTACTCACCCTTGCGCGTTCCATATGACTGACAGTTTCCAGCTTTTAAGGACACGGTGATAAATCATGTTCAACACCTACGTGACACGCGCTACGCCGAAACGGACGCCTCGGCCAAATCCATAGCTGTAATGTCTGACCGCGAATTACCGGAGAGACTTCAGTATCCCAGCCCGAGTGCACAGGCGGCATTACGTGCGGACAAACTGATCATGCAACATGAACATCATATGGCACATGGTGAGGCGAAAAAATCTTCCACTGTTACACACAAACCGGAAAAAACATGTAGGTTCCTTGTTTCGATTGTTTTTTTGCCCATTCTTCGCCTCCACAACATTGTACTAGCGGGTGGTTTGAACGTTTCCCGAATTAAGGTGGTGTTTAAAGTGCAAGTGAACTGGAATTGGAATATTTTCTGTGACGCTCAGATCGACCAGTTAATCTTTCCTCAGATCTCACTCTAAACAGTGTTTTCATCTCTCTGTGACTTTTCTGACTTACCATGTTGCGATTTTCATGCTGCGAAGTGACAGCCAAAAAGCAGCTTGCTCGCAAAGTGATAGTGGTTGTGGAAACTGAGTTAAACTGAACACGTAAAGGATAACTGAATGTAATACATGAATGTCTTGTCTTGCTTTGTAAGTTTTTTTTGCATGATCCCCGGAGCATCGTCAGCCTCGATCCAGTTGAGATTCTTAGTGGTCAAAAGGGAGCCACTTCATTATCCTTGGTTTTTTTCCATGTACTACGACAATTATTCAAAGCGTGCTCGTCTTTTCAGGTTTCGAAGCGTGTGACGCAACGTTTCCAACTCCAGTATTTTTTATCCATACACTATTTCTCTCATCATATGCTGCTGGTGCGTGTTGTTTTTTCCTTTTTCTCAAATTTCTGATTATCGGGTTGCCAATTCACGGTTCTCTGGAGGTAGCAGCAGTGACTGAATATCCATTTTAAATAAAGCACTATATGTTAGATTGGTAGTTCTAGACTAACCATTGATTCACTTCCACAGTTTTTATTCGTGAATTAAGCTCATTTGTCAGCAGTCTAGCTTGAGTTGTAATCGATCCCATCCTAGAGTACATTCTGCAACGTTGGTTTCAGGTACGAAGGTTACCATGATTGAATATTCAAAACATTACTGCCCCTACTCTCCAGGTACTCTTGAAGATGAATGTGATCGTTTGAGGACTAGGTCAATCTACCGCACTTATTTCGGGAACTAGTTTAACTAGATAGTGTTGATCACATTAGAGGTAAATCCGTAGGGCGACGTTTCTAGGCCTAATGAATTTTAGGATGTCTCATGTTTTGCGACTTTTCTAGTGCTAAGAAGATTGATTTTGACACTTTCGCTTAGAATACAAATAGCGTCAGGTCTCTTCAATCCCATTATTGCCTCCGTAGTTATTTTCTTCTGGTTGTCATGCACTGGCCCTGTTAAACTGGGTTTCTTATCCGGTTAATTTACTGAATGTTAGAACACCAATGCTTTCATTCTATTGTTTGGATCAGATAAGATTATGGATACAGAAAAACCAAAGGTGAACGTTAGATATTCAGATAGTTTAATCTCTGGGGCAGCCACACTCATGGTGCGTTAGGACACAATTTGCGCATGTTGTTCATGTAATTTCTGGTATATGTGATAGCTGATTAACTTTGTTTTACCCGAACAAACCGCGAGGTGGACCAGTTGACGAGTCAATAACAGGTGGAATTTGAATGCAACGAAGATATTGTATCGATTACATATTTTGTTTACCAAAACCTTTGGATGCTGAATAGGTTACAATAGGGAGCCGTCATGGGAACCAGAGATTTACCGTATTACTGGTTGATGGTAGACATAAACATCAGGACTCGTTGGCTCCAGGGGTTTTCGGACTCACATATTTCTCTACCAGTAGGCTTATAAGTTTCGCCTATGGTCTGCACTGCTCGCGTTGCATGAGATCATGGCGACCAGCACCCTGAACTTCCGCTAATTTGACTGTTGCTGCTGCAGGGGCTCACACAGTGCTAATATATTGATTCGGACTTCCCAACCGCACGATTCCCCATGTCTAAATCTTTTCAACATAATGGTGTCACTTTGATTCGATTTTCTTGTTTTACGGGTTGTAAATTGTTTTATCTGACATCGTGCCTAAAAACGTATACATGTCATTTCTCCAACTTAGAATGCAATTTATTTGGTCCCTCCCGATGTCAACGGGCATGAATCGATTTTCCCATTAGTTAAAATAGGTCTAATCACATAGTATTTCATTCGGTTTTCCATAATTTTTTGTTGGATTTGTTAGTTGCCAAACTGACATCCCACTTCACCCCCACCAATTCAAGATGAGGTAGTGAATCGCCTCTCAGTGACAAAATGTGCTTCTCATTTTATGTCTTGGAGAAAGGGGATAGGCGATTTCATCGGAACATCTTCACTCAGTTTGAAAAGGACTAAGAGAACTCTTTCAGGGCGGATCGATTTTCTCCGTTGCATTAGCCGAATGCTCCATTCTGCTTCCAAGTCCGTTTGGGGATCAAGTGACTATTCTCAAGGATTTGAAGTTGTAGATGTTCGAGTGACTACACTAACGCACGGCTAGCTGAGCTGCTCTTTGAAGTATTCGGCCCAATGGCCGAGTCTCTGATGCTTACTCTGTTTAGGCTCTCACGTCTCCGTGATTGAGGTCCAAAATCCCTCATCCACTGGGCCGGAGACATTAAAGGATATGACGTCAAATCATAGGCAGTGGTGAACTCTGTAGGCCCACTCTCTATTTATCTCACGTATCCGTTCTTCCTATAGAAACATGGAATATGGTGAGAAGGAAAGTTGTCATTAGGACTCGACCTCTTGTTGAACCCAGAACAATAATGATGATAACATCGAAACAGCAAACAAATTTAGTGGTCACTCTATCCCTGCATGCTTACATTCGTCATCTGCAGCAGCGAGTTACCGTGTGTACTTGTCTGTCGGGCATATTACATGCAGTTACAGTTTACCTCTCAAACCAAAGAAGCCGGAGTGGTTTGTGAAGCGGACCATGAGAACACTTAATCTCGAATACCGCCCTCCAAACATCTTTCCAAGTTAGTTGATATTCATATATGTCGTTTTTTGCAACATATTTGTGGATTTTTAACACTGTCCGTTGCATTGTGGAGGTAACAATTCGTAGTGTTCATAACGGCTGCAAGACCTGGAACCTTTGTTGAGAACGCCCGTGCTAGTCAAGGCTGGTAGAAGCCGCGTGGTGGTCAGGCAAAGACTTGGTGTAAAGGTTTTAAGAAGTTAGTTTCCTATTTGGCTTCAGTTGGTGTTTTTGGTCTTCCTCGTTGGGGCCCAAGAAATGAGAATTGTTGTTAGTTAGAGATGCTGAGAGATATGACACAGAACTAAAGTCAGTGGCGTGAATGATGTGGGGCCGGTCTGTAGTACTCATCCTCCTTAAAATAATCCGCGAACAACCCGAAGAATCACAATGTGCAGAGTGGAAACACAAATGGACGATTGGTTTTGTTATGGTTCATTATACCCCCTCGCCCCGTTTAAATGTAGAAGTCTTGTTGTAACTCGTGCAACATGCATCATGAGTAATTACCTCAAGTAGGCTGCATCATAGGAGAGTGGATACATCAATCTGTACTCGTAATACTTGGCAAAAACTGGCGAATCTTTTCGACAATAAGCCACATGCTTTGGAGTTACCGAGTCGTTTATTTAGTATCCCATTTCAACCACCATATGTGTATCTTGACCATGGCGTATCACGAATTCGTTAAGAAGATTGAATAACAACGATTTCGCGCTTGTTCTGCTAGGAGTCCCAGCGTCAGTGAACAGTGGTAATTAGTAACATTTTGGTCTTTTTGATGGGGCATTCCGCACCTCGAAAGTAAAGCTGCTTTCACTTCATATTTCAAGAAGCTTTTGAATTCCTAAGTCAGTGTCCTTTGGTTAAGTTATCATTTCAAGAAACGAAACATTTTGGAAAGAATGAAGTTTCAGGCCGGGGTATGATTTTATATGAAGCATGCCTTCCGCACAATTGTGATTTTATCCGATTTACGTCAGATTGAAAAAACCACTCTACTCAGGATAACATGTTAAATGTATTCTGCTGGAGTGAAACACATGACCACTTTCGGAGGCACTGCCATCTTTTTATATTGGACACTTTGTTAGAATGAATGGAATATCTCCGTTACCACAAAGACAAACTTCCCTCTATCCGGAATGCATTCTCCTTTGATTCGTTGGTAAGGATTTTCTAATTTTATTCGTGTGAAGGTGAACAACTTGGAGGGGAATAAGAAAGCGGGCCAACTTTGTCGGAGAATTTCCTTCTAAAAATATTCATTTTGTAAGCGTTTTTCGAGTCACCATGTGACATTTATTCATCATCGAAATTATTATGTTCTTACAATAAAGTAATGCAAATTTTCCGATGTTATGCGAGATAGTTATACTGTCCGCTTTGTTGTTCGGGTATTTCACGCCACAAAACTGGTAATACTTGAAGCTTTCAAATATTGCTCAGGTCTGTCTGGACTGTCGTGTATGAAGCACGGGTAGTAATCTGCGATATGATTAATGAAAAGCGCTGTCGTGAAATGTTAATATAACTATAAATAACTTTGTATTTCTTTTTCGAATATGATTTTTTCCGCCCATGCCCCTGGCATGGTTTATTTGTTTACTGTGATACAAATAAGGGCTTTATTCAGTTTAAAGCGCTGAAAAAGCTTTAGTGCAAAATGTTAAGTCAAATGAGGTTTTGAAATCATTTCATTATCCGTTGCATTGTGGTACCAAAAGATTTTGCTGTTTCTCGCTTACCGCTTCACCGTCACCGGAGCAGTGAACGCCGCACGCCTAATGACCTTGACACTAAGTCACTTTTGATGTAAATCATGATCCTCCATAAGCGTAAATGTTTTTGTTCATGATCAACCGTGATTATTAGACCTCAGTTAACGCAAAATACCCCAGTTAACAAATAATTATCTTTGCCCTTAAATGCATGCACAATCGTGTGTAGACTACCTAACAAATAAGTGCGTTTGGTGGACAGGCGAGTTTGTTATCATTTATGAAGGCATACTAAGGTAAATCCTAAGGCGGTTCGAAAAACGTATATAAAAGTTCCATTCTTCAGCAGGGTTCCTTTTTTCGTGTTCCGACAAGTTTGCTTCTCCATCCAAGATCATCTGTGTTTGACTGGCCTAATTACAGTCTACAAACGGATCTATTAAATGAAACGTATAAATAACTCCGTGATATCTGCTGATATTTCTTTACACCTAGAACTTACTGGACCCTTAATGATATTAACGCTGGAAATTTTTAAATGCGTCATAATCAACGGTACCCGTATATATATATATATATATATATATATGTTATTTTCATGAGAACAC
Organism: Fasciolopsis buskii; assembly: GCA_008360955.1. Classification (NCBI taxonomy): domain Eukaryota; kingdom Metazoa; phylum Platyhelminthes; class Trematoda; order Plagiorchiida; family Fasciolidae; genus Fasciolopsis; species Fasciolopsis buskii. Next base: position 28,987 of record LUCM01000315.1, read on the forward strand.
AGACACTGCATTTTCACGACTAATTTTTTTTTGTTTTACGATTTCCACTGCGCCATCTTGTGTAAATTTGATCTTGCCTTGCGCATGACTCGAATTTCGAAAAATATACCCTTTATTATTATACATACTTGTGGGGAGATTTTTGTTTTAACCAAATGTTTTGTTTGACAATCCTGGTTGTTCTTTTGTTAAGCAGCTGGACTCTTGCAGTACCTAACCCTCATTTTATTGTACCATAAGAATGGATTCCATACTCCATCGCTGGTTGCGCCGGATAATCAGGACCGCACCAGCCCTTGCTGCTATCGATGTGGGTAGGAATGAATAGACTACTGCTGCCTTGCGAGTAAGAATGGAATCTAAATATTCCGATTGCAGTTTCCAAAAAGAATTCTTTTGCACTGGGGGCATCCACGAATTCCCACTCTAGTGCCCTTTTTATAGGGAACTTTGCCAATCGAATTTTCTCTCTTAGTAAGCCAAAATGTCAGCATGCTATCACTGCCACCGATAATGCTGTTTATTGCAGATGGACTTCCGATTATACTTTGTCCTTAACAACAAAAGTGTCGTAAGTGAGATGTAATGGTTCAAGTTTTGTCACGATGCTTGATTAGGAGCTTCTTTTTTATCTTTTGTTTAGCAACCAATGCGGTTCACCAGACAGAACACCATGACAGCATTCTCCCACAGCTTCCTCAACCGCATATGGTCCCAAAGACTAGTGAACACCCTGAACATAATTCCGAATCACATGCCGTGGTAGTTTCTTATCCGAACACCCTCGACTCCCAACCGACAGAATCCACCGAGGACATAGTTGTGGAAATCCACTTGCCGACTCAACGGGTAAGTACATTCCGTCTTGTCTTCACTCTTTTATTACATTTCATACGGAAATTGCTCACTAGAAAGCATGGATTGATCAATGAACCTTTCAGTATCCGTCAGATTGGGAGTGCAATACCGTTTTTTAGATGCATTTGTGATGGATGATCCAGTCAGTTTAAATTGATCGGCTGATTTGATTACTGTTCCGCACACTGAGTTGGATAAACCTGAAAGGGGCGGCTTGGTTAGTTGGCACTATAGGGTTTTTACACTGCGGTTACCAGTGTATAAGGAATAATACAGATAGTTAAAAAAGAAGGTAATCTAATTCAATTCTTATTGTTTGTTTTGTTATAATATGTGGACGGCGTTTCAGTTGCTCTCTAGGGTCTGTTTCACTATCCGAAATGACTGAAACCGGAATTCATGGTGAACAGTTGCTAATGCGTATCGTGTGCAAACTTTAGTTGGACTATCAGTGTCATGTTTCAACCAATCTCATTGATTTGTTTGCCAAGGCTGAACAATGTGGAGCACGCACATTAACTGTTCCAATCAACTGACTTTACTTGATCATCCAATGGAAGCACTTCACTGTGGACAAATATACTGCAGCGACCCCATATATGCATAGTAATAATTTTATTATATATATATATATTTACTAAATCTGTGGGCAAATCGTGTACCCTGGGAAACATGATGAAAGAGGGAAACAATAGCTGAAAAGGAAGAACGAAAAAGAAACTGCTGAGTTCACTACTCTTGTGGCAGTTCTTCTCTGTCCACGTTATCCGTTGCTTACCGTTATCATTTGTTTTTTAGTGGCCTGAATACTCCCCAGCTGCCCAAATCGAAGTAGTGTGTTGACTTAGGTGACCCTACCCAGACCTTTTTACCGGAAGGTTCGAGGTACAAGAGAGTGAGGTAATTTAGGGGTCTGATATCCCTCTGAGGACCGGTGATTGATTGCTTAGTGCATACACCGTTCAGATGAGGTCAGACATCCTGAGCGCCCAGTACACTCCTCTGCTATAAATTCCGCTGTACATAGAACACTGCTTCGTACGCCATTTGTGGTTTTTTATGACGCATACCTGGTTGTAGCGGAAGGGGCATGCCTCAGCCAGTAAGGTCCTACATGGGGCAAAAGAACAGAGTCCGGAAACCTTGACCCTAAAACTTGGAGTGATCCGGAACCAACTAAAGTCTCATTAGATCTGTATGTCAACGAGCCGGTGACAGCCGCTGGCCGTTTACCAGCGAAGTGATTGGCTATCTGGGATTCGAAGCTCGGATTTTTTTGGCGATCGAGGTTGAATCCGCTTGACGGTCGCTGGTCAGGGTTTAGCCATTTCAACTGTAGTGACTACCGAAATTTATTTAACCGCATGAGGAGCACTGGTGATTTGTCTTCATCTCACCCCTTAGTGAAAACATCGCAACAAGAAAGAATAGAGTAAAACTTTATGAACAAATGCCTATCTGAGAAGCATTACCATCTGAGGGCAAGCAAACAACTTCGAACCTGAGGAACTTACCCTTCACTATTCTCATGTAATTGCAGACATGTAAGGTGGAATTCATGAACAACTGTTTTAAGGTGAACGGGATCCCAGATGAATGCAGAGGAGTTGAAAGGCATGCCACCTAATGGCTCCATTTCAATCCCGACGGACTCGTAATTTGTATATACATTTTACGAAGACGGAAGAAGTTCAGCTGCCACCATTCACACGGTCGACGAGAAGGAACACGTGAACCGGAGTGTTAACTCTCAGCCGTGATTGGAACCGGACCAATCAGTGGCAAGAAGAGGTGCTGTCGAGCGGAAACTGACAGCGGTGCAAGCATCACAAGAGCTAGTGATAAAACAAGTTGACCAACGGGGCCCGGAATCAACCGGCTGCCCCTGACGTGTTTTTTATCCGAAGACATCGGAATTATTCTAGTTCTATGAGTTTGATGTTACCGTGAACTTAGGTGATATCCCTTTATCTTTTATTTTTTACTTCCTTTATTAATGAAACGACAATGTACATGAACTTTCAGGAAAGGGGCCGCGGCCAGCAGAGGGCTGCCAAATGGGTAAGTTGATCGGCAGTGGGGGGATTCGGACTCGTGACCTTCCTGTCCAAATGCTAGGACCTTATCCTTTGGCCACCGCCGGCTATGATGATGACAACGCAGAGATCCGGCGTCGTCAAATGGATTAAGGGCATGTCACGAAGGAGGAGATCACAAGTTCGAATTCCAGATCCACCGGTCACTTTGGTGACAGCTGGTAATTTGTTCTCCTCCGGCTCATTGCCACATTTAACCTAACGAGACCTTATGTAGTTCTATACCACTAAGTTTCAGGGTTACGGTTACCCGTTTTCCTCTCACGTGTAGCGCTGTAACGGCTAGGGAGTAATGACCTCTCTGCGGGGCTGATACGAGGAACATGCAGTAAAAAGTAATGAGCTTCATTTTGTTCTTAAAACGTTCTATTGTGTACAGAACAGAAATTCGATAACCGCAATATTTTGTTCTTTTTGAATGCCAAGGTTTGGCTTCCTATTTGCAATAACTGGACTTCATACAATTTTCCCACTGGGATTAACTAGAAGTCAAATGAGCAAACGCAATTGTGCTTACGTTGCTTTCCATTGAAGCCGTACAGTCTCATGGAAGGTTAATTCGTTCCTGTGTACCACATTGATTGCATGAAAACGACTGGAGAACATCTGCGTTTGCCCATTTCGGTCCTATAATTATCAGTTTTCTTTGAGATAGTCATGCAGTGCTTGAATTTTAGTTGCTAAGTTTTCTGGAGTAATTTTGAAGCCTGTCTCACGCCCTTTTGTTTACCTGTCGGCCGCGTCAATGAATCCTGGTTTACGGATGACTTTCTTCCTAATGCAGTCCACATTATTTGGGTACGCAGCGAACGACTTTTTTAAAAACCATTAGACTGAGTGAATTGTTCTAGGCAGAAAACTTCATGTTTGTCCACATTTGATGTGAATTCACTTGGTACGCTTCGAAAGTAAACCATTCGTACGCAGAGGTGTAATGTTAGCCCGCACCCTGTGCGGTTCGAAACGTTATCTCCCTAAAAACGGTGGTTGTATACAAGTCTTTTCATTACATTTAGTTTTCAGCATTTCATGTTTACTTAGTAGCTATCTAGGATGGCTACTTTTGACAGTATACTGGAGGGATTTTAAATGTCTCATGGTCTTCTTTGTGAACCCGTGCCGTCGTTACTTCAACGTTGTGTCACTTTATCACTGCAAGTTGAAAGCGGCCATTCTTCACCAGTTTTCATACTGCTCTTATTATTTCGTGACATGTTCGTTGCCAAATTCCAGCGTTATCGCAGTTGGCTTTATTTGGAGATGGATAACGCTTCGTTGTAACTCATTCTATACGGCTCATGAAACGATCTTTCATCAGCATCAATGATAAGCTTACCACTGAGAACTGTGGGGGCAGTTTAGGTTTAATCCGTGATTCATATGAACCGACCCTAAATTACTACTCAAGCATGGAATGAATGACTGAATCGAACACATGAACAACTGGAATAACCGTCGTACACCTGTTCGGTTTAGTCAGTTTCGATATCATGATATTGTCCCTCTCGTCATTGGCTTCGTTTGGTTGATGCCTATTCTGTATAATGATGTAGTAATTGGTGACGTGAAAATTTCCTGCCCCGATGGCTTTGCGTATCGTGTTTACACCCCATTCGCATTTAGTAGTAATATGTAAACCTTTCATCGGCCTTCCTTTAGTCGAGCTTGTCGGTGGAATAATTGGTGACCGTTGATGCATTGGACATGTGTCCCGATACTCGGACGGCCGCTCCCCGAAAGATTGGTTTGTCAGCTATCTAAGCATTGAGAACTTCATTTGTCACTTATTTAAGTCAGTGTGAATACATTTTCGGATGGAGATATGAACACAGCGAGATTGAAAATGTTAGTAATAAGCGGTGGCTAACATTTTTCAGTCAATTTTAAATCTGTTTTGAAAAACGTCTTTCACGCTAATGAAAACTGGTTTATTGTAAACATTCCCAACCACACCATGCCTTCATGTTTCAAACATTTCGTCACATTGCGCATCATTTCTTCGATGCAATCCAAAAAACCTTTGTTTCTGATATACTAAAGAGATGTTTACTTGAAGAACGCGATGAAAGTCGATTCTGAATTGGACGACCTATGGAGTTTGCAAAAGTGCCTTGGGTTGCAGTGTGTTTTGATTGTATCTCCTAAAAGTTACTAATGTTTTTATCATCGAGGAGCGAAAGTAAACGAACGGAAATGAAGTTTCTGCGAGCATGTCAACTGAAGGAGAAGAGGTATCGGTTTCCTTAAAACGGTACTAAACTGCTGACGACAATGCAGCGGTTGTTTATGAAGACCAAACCATGAGATTATGGTTTTTGGCTGATGGACCTTCTGAAATAACCGGAGGAAAGAAAGACGACACAATTGTAAACTTAGAAAATCCCGAACGAATTATTATCTGCTGTCAGTAATGAATAAAAAATTTCGACTCATTACGGTTTGTAACGACATCAAAAACAGCTGAAATAGGGAAATTCTATTAGCTGCCGAGAATTCATAATTCTGGGGCATTCTTTCAGTCATATACGGATTACAAGCCATGATCTTGTATGACCACATGAAAATGTTTTAGTCGGTGACGTCATCAACGCTTTTAGTTTGGCCCAGGTTTTCCATGAATTACTGAAACTGCTTCCACCTTAGTGATACCGAGTCTGTAAGCTTGTGTACTGTCACCACTATTTATTCTTCACTTCTCAGTGATTTTTTGGTACTATTGGAATGACCCGAAATTATCGTTGCTACAAAGCTATGCCTTACTTTCACTTAATTTATCCTCAGACAAGTTATGCAATCAAGTTGGCAGGCGGACCTTGGAACCCCTTAAATCAATAAATTAGTGGTCGCCTATTAGGATGCGCTCAATTAGTCTCTTTGTGAATACACCTAGATTTTCAACATATCGTATTGTTGGCTAGTAACTTGAACTTATTTGCTGGTTCCATAGTAAATTAGAGACTGTTACGGGACCATTTGAACGCGTGTGACCTTCGTTACCGCGGTAAACATATCCGGCCATGCGGAGGATGTGCGGATATAAATCTGGTAGAAAGAATGTTAGAATTTTTCGTCTCTTATATTCGTAAATGCGAGCTCATTTGATCATTGTTATCCTCTTTCTCACAGTCATGTTTCTAAGGCCGGGCCAGATTCTGCGTTACATAAGGCCTATTAATAATTCTTATGATCGTAATAATAATAATAGTACTAATAATGTTTAATTAGTGAGTATCGAGAAGCTTGATCGATAGCGAGATCACATTTGTGTGGATGATGAAAATCCATACAGAACGGTAATATTACGCCAGCGCCGGAATATCATAGGGTTATACGTCGTGGATAGAAAACTTCTCCTCGAAAAGCAAGTTCTATTTGGACTAAAGAGGACCTTGTCGGTTATAATATTTGGGTAAGCTGCGTTAATTGCTGGCATCATCAGAAAAAACAACTGGGAACGGTTTACGTCCGGCTCGCTACCATGTCGTACCCATCGAAACGTTATAGGGTTTTCAACTTCAAGTTTCATAGTTGGGTTCCCGGTTCACCAACGCAAAACACGAATTTCACAAATCAAGGTCGCAACGTTTTCGTATATTCACTGATATTTTATCAGGCTCCTACACCCATCACTAATGTTCGTGATTTGACCCCGTACACCACTTTTCCAATTTTCCTCCGTTGCCTTATTTCAGACTGGAACACAATTTGTCTCCCATCAGACACACGTCATTTTCAATTTTCCAGCTAGTTGCATCATTCGTGCCTCTTTGCCAGAACTTGTGCCTGAGCCCTATGCTCGTCAGTTTCCCGTATCCATCCAACTTTCACATCTTGACTGCTGCAAGTAGGAATTCCAGTGTAGGTGGGTGAAAACTTAATTTCCTTCTGTTGGTCGTTATTTTTCTGCTGTTTTCAACTCCTCCAGCAGTGGCGAACTCTCGGTGTCTGAGTTATTGTCTTCAAACATTGAAACGTTGACTTCGAGGAATCCTTGGTGTCAGATTACCGTTCTCGATGTTTTCAAAATCCATAACTAGCCTTAGCTATTGTACTCATCGGACATGAGGCAGAGGCTTTCATCTTTACCAACTGTTTGATCTCCTTGCACGCATTCCCGATTATCTTGTCCACTGTTCACACACTCTTGATCTCGTTCTTGCATCTATCCTGTTTTCGTTCTCTAATATCACCTTGTTGTCTTCTATGGGCTCATCGGACCATTGCATTATTTCACTTTCCATTCCTTGGGTTTCGCCGCCAATCTGCAGTCACTGACCTATGGTCGGACAGTTTCCCCACCATCCCTTTGACGTTGTTAATGTTCTGGTTTCTATTTTTCAGAACTGGCCTCACCAGTTACTCTTTCCATAATTTTCATTCCTGTGCTCTGGCGGTTAGGCAGCCTTATCAGATCTCCCTTCCGAGATGCTGAACTTCTTTGTCCACGCTTTATTCCGAAGATTGCGATGCTTTGAAATACTTTTTTATGTGTATTTCCAACGATCTTCAATCTTCGTGTTCTCAAAAAAACAGGACCAACAAGCTGAATCTTGAATGCTCCCCACACGCATCCCGTTCACAGTGACTTCTGAATATAGGGTTTATCTGTTTCACTGTAAATCACTTCGTATAACAAAAGGTGCTTCGTCGGAAGATGGAAGTTGGGTAAACGGTAAATACATATTCGAAGAGGATGGTCAGTTATCCTGCTCAGCGCTACACGATGGTTCGGTGACCCGTTTATCGCCGACTGATGCATGATTAAGAGTTAGTATGAGAAACAGTTGGCTTGTCCTACTGTTTTACATCCGTTAAGATTGTTCATGCGGTTGGTAACAAAACATGGCCTACTTTGTCAGATGGTCATTATTGAAGACACCGCGATTAGGAATAAATGACCATCGAAGTATAGAGAACATCTAACTCAACGAAACTGACCGTAATAGTAAAATGTTAATTCCTCAAAAAGGGCTGTGTTATGTTTCTCCAAGATTCAGTGTGTATGTTTAGCTAAGTCAAGTGCTTTTCCTACAGTTTACTTTTATTCACGTAAATGTACACATGAATTTCAGGGTACAGTTAATGTGGTTGCCAAGTAACATCCAAAACTTGATGCCATCAAAGACATTTGGTTTTCCGAAAGTACTGTTTGCGATATATATATATATATTGTAAATACAGGCTTTTTTGTTGTCACTATTATTTTGTGCACATTTGATTACAAATCATTTGCTGTCGGGGCCATTTTGAAAACGGCGATTCGTACTAGAGAAAGCGAAGGGAAGAAGGCTGTACACTGTTGACCATCATGGTTCGTAGCTGCTGTGTGAGCTTTGTGCGTCCTGGTTGTCCCCTATGCCGAGGACCTATTCGCAAGTGAGAAAAATTCCTGGTAGGCAGGTATATCGATTTCATAAATGGGCAATGACTGTAACACAATGTCTTGGACAGCCAACTCGGCCATGTGTTAAAAAGCTAAGAGCGTTCGTCGAGATCAAATTTGTGGTTCTCCGTGACATGTACAACTAAAAACATTTTCCTAATAAACTGCGGTATTCTAGTTTACTGTGGATTTCCTCGCTTTATTGTAAAAATGGGTTCCTCATAACAAATATGAATGCTAAGACGCTAAAAGTCAATGACGAAGTGCGTGTGTAATATCAATACCAATACAGCTCAGGTGAGAATCACAATGACCGTGGAGTGAAATATCATGTTTGCTTTATGACCAGCGATTTTATAGACTAGTGTAAAATTAAGTGAACCAATCAACGAGAAACTAATGCAGTTACCAACGAAGTGCAAGCACCCAACACTAAAACAGTTGATGGAACACATTCTCAGCTAATACTAAGAATAGTGTCAATATAAGAGTTTCGAAATGGGGAAAAAATCATTCTTCTCAGAGTTTACTAGCAAGGTGTTTTCAGTCGCTAACCTAAATTCTAGAAACCACTTTCTTCATCCTTTGTGCTCTTATGGACATACCTTCTGGTTCTTTTGTGATCATGTGGTCCGACTTTTCATCCGTTAATACTATTAACTGCACGTTGCTTACACTTCTCTAGGTAATCATGCATTTATCCACGTGTTTGTACACAGTAACGTGCAAATTACAATCTGCCTCCTTATTTTCGGGTCGATTAGAAATAATCAGCGGAAAATGAACGGGATTTCGGATCCAATCGCGTTTTGGCTCTGTTTCCGTTCTGGAATTCGGACTTCCAGTGCTGTTTTCGTGTGGAGGCAAATTGCACAACATCAGGTCGATTTGTCCTCTTGTTGTATTGCATTTTGTTTATGTATGCTTATTCGTTTTTTTAGGATTTTAAATTTTCACTGTCTTCACGTGCTTGTCAACACGACCTTTGATCTGCTAGACACTGGAACAACATAACTTTTACCAGAACAACCCTTTGTGATCACTGTGGCGCGTGGTCCAATGCGTGAGGTGGAAACAACTAGAAGGGGGTCTAACTTTGTTACAAATCGAGAAGTAGATAATTGTCGGGTAATAATGGTCTCTTTGTTGAAAATCAGAGTTCAATTTGTTCATCAGAACTCTTGGTGCGAATCTCATGCTCGGGGAATTGACTAGCCTCCTATAGTGTCATTTTCAGTCCTGCCGTCATCCTGCTGCGATTCTGCTTTTCATTCTGTCTGGCGTTGGTTTGCTCTGGAGTACAATACTGTACCGAATTTTTTTCTCTTGAATTATTTCATAATCGATGCACATTCTTAGGACACTTTATCATTGTTATCTTTTAGCCTACTCCTCATCTGTCAACTACTGTGCCGAACCCCGCGGATCACTCGCTTCCGGAAACAAAGGCCACACCCAAACGTAACAAGGCGCAAATTGTGGTACCTGCCGTCTCGGCCTGTCTCGTGTTTCTGATTGGGGTTGTGCTTCTCGCTCGCTGTTATGTGCGCCGTATGCGTCTTCAACGTGCCGGCTATAATCTTACTGTGGTCGAAGTAGATGAAGTGGCTGATGCAGATACTGCAGTTCGACATGGTCCACACTTGCCTCGACTGGGTCGTGGCCGACTGGTCACAGGAGGTCTTGGTTCTGGGAGCAACGGTATTAGTGGTGCAGGTGGTGTTGTCAGTACTGGAATGCCAAGTGTTGGAGCGACCGGTTTGTGTGAGGACCACGACCGAGTCGATCCGTTGGCCAGATGGCAGATGAACGGATACGAGAATCCGGCATACAAATTCACTGAAGGTGGCTATATTTTTTCGCCTGCTGACTAAAATAACAATCTTTAAGTGTGGTCACCTTCATCGTTCTCTAGGCTGCTGTAAATCACCGTCTGTTCACTCATGTATTTTGACAGTCCGTTTGGTTTTACCTTGCATGAGCCCATCGATTGCTTTCCACTCGTCATATGAGAATGTCTTGTTTATTTTTAATGCCCATTCCAAGTGAGCCACGTTGCTTACATTAGCAGGTTTCGCATGACAGGCCGACGATTCACTACTTTATAGTAAATTCACTTCAGTTTTATGATCTCCGTAAACCTACAAATTTGCATTATTATTGTTTCTGTTCATTTCTCTCACGTGGAACGCATTGTTGTTATCATGTGCATTTACTCGTCTAATGCTTTTTCTCCTTTAGCCTGTAATTGTATTAACTTTCCTATCGCATTTAGCAAAACATGCTGTTTTAATACCGTAGCTACGCCTAAACGCGATCGTTCTAATCGCTTTTATCATTTTGTCCTTGTTTTCTTCTTAAACTCCCTCCAGTGTTTGCCATTTTCTCACATTTTTTAAATCCCGGTTACGCTCTTGTTTTTAGTTTCTCGATTTTAAAGTCATACTGCAATATTTCTCCTTTTAACTCACGGTGGTGCTTATCTATTCATTGATCTCGTTCACCAACATACTGTGGTTGACAGGCAGTCTGGACCGACCGTTCATCACATCATATTATGATCTATTTGATTCATTTGCATTTATTTCGCCCATCTCTTCATCTCCATGCTGGCGAATTTGCTTTTTTACTCATCTAAGACCGCGCAGACTGTAGCTGACCGTGACAAAAGGTAGTCTTTATCGTCCGTTTTTTCTCGTGTGCGTCCTTACGCCTACCGAATGACAACCTGCTCATGTTGACATATGACCATCGACGGAATTTTATTCGCTCAATCATTACGTTTCTATTAGACCTGTACTTTTTCATTTCATTCTCTCCCTTCTCATTATTACCTATCGATTGGTTTGTTCTAATGGTGACATAAACAACATATAAACTTTCATAATATTTCCCGTTCTGAGGTTATTTTTTAATATTTCCCATGTGCAAAAAGCATATGGTGCCATAGGCTATAAAGCAGCCATTGTCCCTTCTGAACCACTCATGAAGTTCGCCGTAGCAACCTAATACCCCGGTTTTTTCGATAGAGAAAAGTCGGAATTGAAAGCCATGAATTCATCCTGCATGTTTATCGTCCCTTTGGGAGTGAGCACTAGTCACACTGGTTATAACTCAATTATTTGAACGATTCGTGGTCACATTTGCGTTTTGCGAGCGGACTGGTTTGCCCTTATCAGGTAAGATTTTGTTGACAGATATGTTGGTGACTGCAACGTGATCAGTATTTTCTCTGGAATACATCAAATCCCATGACGTAAAATGCATAGCATCGGCGAATGACCGCACTACGGACGTCTGTGTATAAAGTTTTCAGAGTGTGCTCATCTGAGAATGAGTATAGATGTGTAAACATCATGCAGTTACTAAGAAAAATTGTATGATTCATCCCAGCTTATTTTCGTGGGCACTGGCTAGCTTATTTCCCGTTACAATTCGTTTTTACCGTCCATCTCACGCAAAGTTTTGGCCGTTTTCTAGCATGTGGGGAAATTTCTAGTGACGTTTGTGTACAGCGTTTAAATCAAAGTCGTTACTTACTGTGTCAACTTGGCTTCAAGTCCCGTAAAATATCATGGAAATTTCGGATAGCTTCCTTTTTGTTTGGGTTACGTTTACCGATACCCTGGTCTGAATTAAAGTTGAGAATACGGGTGAATGCGTAGGCTACTAAGATTTTGCAAGTAACCACATTTATTATGGGAAATCATTTGGAGCTCAGCGTCACGTCTACCAGCTGTATTTTTCGTGCTGTTTTTCAGCTGTTGGCCAAACACCATATTAAGATTTGGGTCAAACTCTGGCCAGACTCACCTGTTATGGTTCGCGAATGACTGATGTTTCTCTAGTCCCACAAACATCGACCTATTACCCACTTTGAAAGTTCCTACAGTTTTTCAAAAGACCTCCCAGGTGCCATCCTTCACCCTGCAAGTGTAAGCGAACGGGAGAAGGCAAAAACATTGCAGACCGGAAAGCTAAAACCCGCGATGAGGAAAATAGATTGGCTGATAATAAAACTGGAGATGAAGTATGAGTAGGTATCCTGTTCGTTTCTGCACAGGAGCATCAAATTTCGGACGAAAGAAGACATTCATATGATCTACATAAACTAGATTTGGCTTACCTCACTGCTCTTCGAACTTCCCTCTGAACGCGCAAACCTATGATCAGCCTTGTACAGTCGAAGTACCAGACTCCGGTTTCACTCCAATATGAGCTCATCATCATAGCGTCTAGAATTTGGACCCAGGCGCTGAGGATGAGGTCTGAAGGGGATTCAGTCAAGGAGATTATCAATCCCAAGCTGGGTTATCAGCACACTGGTAAGGCTTGTAGTTTTCTCTAACCCTCAGTAACTACGTACGAACATTTCAATATTACCGTGCGAATTGATTTTGAACATTGTCAAAGGTGAGAGGACTACATTCTTGTTCTTGACTAAACCCTCCACATGAAGGTGTCTGCTGGTTGGCGAGGTCCAAAATTGGCTTGCGTTCTATCGAAAATAAATTTGAAATTTAGTAAGGTTTTTGTTCATACCGTTTTTGCATCCAGTTCACCATCGGCTGTCACGAAATAGCTGTTTCGTTTTCGTCAGAGTTCATCACCCATGCATTTTCACTGCAAAGGAACTCGTAACGAACGATTGTGAGTCGAACGAAGCTTCTGGATGGAGTAAGGCATGCTTGGTGAATCATTCTATAGCTGAATCGAATCTTATATTGTTGAATTGTTGACATCCTTCATGAGGTTAATGGTGAAGCGGCAGGAATAGGAAACGATTCGTGATATCATGGAAAGATGGATAGATCACGTCGTGGCATTGATTCACATATATCGGTCATAGGATGACCGGAAAACAAATACCCGGATGGGTTAAACGAAATAAAATGTGTTGGGGAATAGGTTCTAAAAATCCAGACTACTCAAAGTGCGTAAATCACAACTGAATATTGCGCCTGTCAGACCAGAATTAACAATTAAGCAAGTGCTCACGCTGTCATTCGACCGTATCCCGAACACAGAATCAGAGCAGTCCAAATCATTTCATCAGAACAAAGTAAACACAACCAGACCAGAAGCAAGTTGAACAGTTTTCAATCAGCGCGGCTTCGCTGTCCGGAAGATCTCCAAAGCAGGCGTCATTGGTATTCGTCTGCCCGCAAAGCAGTAAACAAATAAAAGAATAGAATGTTGATGGGAACAGCACTCTTGATCAGATGTTCATTCGGTAGAGTTTAGACGCACGAAGTATCTACCAAACTTCGTCTTTTCCACTGGTTACCGTGCATAGCTTCCCAAAAAAGACATTATTAGTGTTTTCATTAAACGAATATACAGGATTCGTACAAGGTTTGACGACATTTTGCTAGTAACACTGCATATGAAATACTTAACTATAAAGGGTCACAAATCCAGTAGATTGGATGACCACTTGCCAAAACGCGATCCGTATCACAGGTTCAGAACCCTTAACTAGCGGGCTTCATTATGCAAGACTGTTTCGGTTTTCGAACACTGCTGTTTTGTACCATTTATCATCTTACTTCGAAGCCGCGTCTTAATTACTCGGCACTGTCAAAGATTTTCGAAGATTTGTACAAAAGTTCATTTCTCTAAAAGATTTGTCCCCCCTCAAGTCTTGGGTTAGTTGGCAGAAAACCAATCTATCCTTCACTATCTGTCCATACAGAACGCATCACTGTTCGGACCTATTTGAACGCGGTCCCAACAAGCCCGCCGCAGGGAATTTTGGCATAACTTCGGAATAACGTTCGCAACGTTGGTCATCAGTTAGCTGCAGTCATTTGTCCTGAATATAGTATGGGTTTGTGTAAATAATCACTTCATGAATTCAATTCCATGGGTTAGCCAAATATTGTGACTCAACAAAATCTGCGTCTTTCTACCACTCCGGCGAGATCCAAGTCCTGGTGCATCCTTCGCGGTTCCCTATGAAAGGTTATGCCTCCAGGGGGAGTACCAGTTAAAAGGCATTTATTTTGGCTGCGTCAACTAATTATGGTACAGTTTTTGTACACGTATTTATCCCCGTAACGGTGTACCTTTTTCACTCTTTTGAGTGGTCTGATTCGGGGGTATATTTGGAGAATGCCGGACTACCTGGGCATCTCTGGAGACCTGGTTGGTCCGTCAAATTTTTCAGTCCATCCTCGATGGCACCTATTGCTTGCTTACCCAAAGATGCATGATAGATGCCTCTCACTGGAGTGGCCGGCATTCCTAGAAAATGTCTGTCCACGTAGGTTGGCGATCTTAGTGATGATTAGATGAGCTCTAGATTACCAATTTGACTAACCGGAGGGCCACCGAGATAATGTATTAACGCCCTCCTTTGTTGCGAAAGGCGGTGACCGTCTTTAACAGTAACTAATCTCTGGCGATGGCATCCCATAATGGTCTCTCAGGTCCTGGTCCAATGCCCTGTGTAATTTGCTTCCATACACCTACTCTGAACATTTTTCAGTCCTCCTAGCCTTGTATTCTCTGATAGAAGGCTCATCATTGTTTATTACCAAAAGACTGCGACGTCTAACGGTGAGTGGTACTTACTTTAGCCTGATATCCTGGGGTTTCCTAATCTGAGGTGGAGGTTCTCGACTCGCTGCATCATCTGCTTTCAGTCTGTTCGCTTATTCCCGATAGGATCTTTTCGCTCTCTTCAGCTTAGGACCCCGAAATTTTGGGTGTTGGCGTCACTAATTCAGCCGCTGCCATTTTCTGAGATATAGATAGCGCTTTGGTTTCAACCTTGGAAACTGATGCCCTGACGCCTTCTGCATAGGACATGGTACGTTTTTCCTTATCCATTGCAGTCGCACCGCTTTTCTGCGGTGTTTTTGAGCATCCTGGACTGTTTGATTCTTCGACTAATTTTGTCTGGTAAGTCTCTACTCATTCTAGCCAATTATGGTGCTCGTACTTTAGTCCTGATTATTCCTCAATTGGGTCCAAATTTCACGTGCGTTTCACTTAACAACTTTTTGTCACAATTATCGGATAAATATGGGGTAGGATAAGCGCGCAGGATCGTTCCAAATGAAAATTGGACGTTAGTCCAAGTTCTATTTTTCCCACGTCTTTTATTTCATTCTCCAATCCGGTACCCGTTAGACCATTTGATCGAAGCTCAATGAGAGGGAAGAAAGCCTGTAATTGCAGATCAATTCAGAACAGGGACTCAAAACCCTAAGGATTTGAGTACGACCGTGGATATGGCTAATATGCTATCAAATTCCGTGCATCATAGTCCCGTCAGCAGACTTGTGAAATACTACGAGAAGAGCGGTCGGAAAGCGTTGGTCCACTTCGTCCCTTTTTATCAGTTATTTTCTTTTGCCATTTACGAAGGATTTGCGTTTTTTTATTGCGAACGTCGATTTTCCTAAATCGACCCTGCTTCATTCTTCAGCTAACTAAAATTAGGAACACACTATGTTAAGACCTCCATCTTTCTAGCTCCTGCGAATAAAATTCGACGAACCAATGCTGTTGAAATTATCTCCTTTTCCAGTTCCTTCTGTTCGAAATACAATAATTTACTTTATGATGTGTTAAAACTGCACGACGCCGTTGTCTAAATCGTACTGATGGGTAGGTTGATTTGGTAAATCGAACTAGCCATTTTAGCCGACTCTTCCATCGCCAGCCCAAAATTCCAGGGACGTTTTATTGCGCGTCGGGACTGGGGCAATGACGCGTACGCGCGTACGCACATACGAGAGAGAGATAATGACAAACAGCTGTAGATTGGTACTCCTATTGTGGGCTTTACAGCTGATAACTTTTCAATCACCTCCGTTGTGGGATTTCGTTCTGGCCCTCGATCCAAATCATGTTACGGCAAATAATAACAACAACAACAAGAGAAGCGGAATGCTGATATCTGAAAACAAATTCAACCAATGTAAGCAAACCTAGGTTTGCCTCACACCCGCATGAAGACAGGTTTGGATGAAAGCAAACAATTCTCTCGATTGTTTACTTTGTGCTGTTAATCCGACCTGATCAAGGCACATAGTGAAACTCAATTCTTGCGACGGTAAAATTCCGCCCGCCTACTCTATGGCGAAAATGTACCCACTTTTTGGCTTGGAATTTGACTTGCAGCCCCCTCATTTTCACGCATGCATCTTCCACTGTTTGTGTGAGAGTAGGGCAAAGAAATTCCAGAAATGTCAGCATCAACTGAGCGGATATAAACTGACAGCCTGTTGGGCTATCCTCCATCCATCTCACAGTTAGCAGTTCACGTTCTGTTAATCTTGCCTACAGAAACAGTTGCGCGCTTGATTCCCTTCTAAAACAACTTACTAGGCAGTGACCTGTTTTTCGTTGTTGTCGCGGTGTATTCGTAACAAGAAGAAAAACGAGAAAAGTAAGTTAATGTACAAACCATGGTAAACAACATTTAATACACGCTACATTTGATCCCTTAGAATACAGAAGAAGTATCAAAATGTTAGCCTTTATTTGCATTCCAGTGTTTCTAAGTCGACTCGCGTTGAAATTCCCACACCGGGTTTAGTTCTAACGCTCGCAGTCCTCATGCATACTTTTGCTCATGATCCTTGACTACAAAAACAGACTGAATTAATTTGCCTAATTCACGTGATTTGGATCCGGGAATGCTTCAGTTTACGCGTTTCCCACTGACTAATACTATTACTAATGTTACAAGGAAACCGCTTGTTCAAATTCGTAGTTATACCACATATTGTTGCAAATCCTGCCATTTGAAATACAAATTTTCCTCTAAACTTTGAATAAAGTGACATCATCAATTATCATTGTCACCATCATAATCATCTTCCTTCAGTGAGAAACTGCAAAGCACTGCTGCCTTTCTCACAATGTAGCAAGTTGTTACACAATATATACATATATCAATTGTGCCTGTACTCCCGCTTCCATCTTCCCGAACTTATTCCCTTGACTTTGGGCGTTTGACCGGTGGTGGCCAAGCGGATAGGATGGTGGCATTTGGACGTGAAGGTGGCAGGTTCATATTCGCTAAACGCCGCTCAACTTCCTCAATTGGCAGCCCTCGGTTGGCCACGGTTCGCTTCATATGAAATGATGTACATTGTTATTTCATTAATAAGGGAAGTGAAAAGTTAAAAAATATCGTTTAGATATCACCACTTCTTAGAAACCATTATTTTGTCCGATGTCTTCCCCTGGAAACTAATATATTCTTAGCGCCGATTATGGGTTAAGACCATCCTTTATCCAAAAGTATAGAAGTGAATGTATAGCCAACCGAATGTCAATGAGGTACCCAGCGGGGACGCGAAATTGTAGCCCGTGTCAACTATCCAACGATTTATTGGAATCGACTTAAAGCTCTACACTCGGCACATGTGATGAAATTCTTGTTAATTGTTTCAGAGCGGACGTGAAAAGATTTTGAAAAGTGCGGAACTTTATGACTGTTAAATCATGAAAATAAAGCAGATTTGCAAAATCCCACCACTTTTGATGGCGAGATGAACAATACAATTGCAAATATTTCATCAACGTGATTTCTAGGTTAGTCTCAAACTACGGTGGTCTTCCACAATTAAAAGGCTTAAAAACGGTTTTTATCAAAAAATGGAGGCAGAGGGTTTGGACGAACTGAAGACCACATGCTCCTGGGTATTTATGGCTGCTGAAAACGAGCAATGCTCTGCTCCAAAGCATGCGCTAGAGGATTTTTGGTAATGATTGTTGGTGAAGTATAACCGATGCTGTTTGCATACGGTTAGTGAAGCATTTGTACCAATCATTTGCGCAGGTTCTAGATTCCACACGGTAAGATTGATATCGTTTCAGTAGGAGAAGATATGACAAATTTATTTAGGACTTTATTGATTTTGGCATGGAAACTGATTGGACCTTAACTGGTAAAATTTTGAAAGAAGGGCATGTCGTTATAAACTGCCAATAAATCGGATCGATTTGTTCCACTAACCTATCTCGTTGCCACAATGAAGGTCCGCAATTGGCAAGGCGCAATCGACGGAGGCATGCGGTCACAGTTTAGTCGTGCCGAACCATGAGGGGATCCCTGCAACACAGCCATGATAATACCATGCCGAATCATTGGCTGTCAGCCGTTGTCTGACATTGAGTCTTGATTTGACAACGTGACAAACGACATGCAAGTGTGTAAATCAGTCGAACTAAAGACTATGAGCTATGTGGATTTCAAGACGGAACGTCTTTAGGTGTATGAGGTGAAACACCAAAACGATGCGGACAAAGTAGAAGGTCTGGGGGAAAAATTAAGTGGGATAGTTATGCAAATATTCATGTATTCATAGAAAAAAGTTTTCGTTTGCCTTTTTTCTCTCAGAAATGTATGGGGGTCACAGTCTTAGAATGCGAACATAGCAGATAAATTATTTTGCAGCCAACTGGATCTTACAGAACTGTCTTATACTGACAAACTGACTGTTTGTTCCACGATCATTGTTCTAGGGGCTGTGACAAGAATTCTGACAAACAGTTTTCTTATGGATTTGGGAACAGAAAGTAAGAGTATTGACTTTAGTGTCCTAGAAGCTGCAAGAAGAGTATTTTGGATTGGATTTCTGACTCAGGCCGCTCAACGCAGTACGGAGTCAAGAGGAGTTTTCACTAGGATTAAGTGTACTCAGCATAAATCCCATTAGCTACGAGACGAAATTTATGAACTTCGATTTTGCCGGTCAGTGAGCCTGGTGTACTCTAAAATTTGATTCAAAATTCATTGTGGAGTTGTAATTCAAAAGTTCAATGATGACTTCAGCTACAAAAGAATAGCCTTTCTAGTCGTTCGAATAGCCACTGGAAGATGACTCTTTTTCGAGAGCAGTGCGCCGGAAATGGAAAATATAGCCGCTTCACAGCCTCGCCCTTTTTCATTTGAAACGGAAACTAATTAGATGCCTCACACGTTACCCAAATTAGAATATGCACAGAGGACATAAGAAAAAGTGAACTGGAAACCATGTGGAAGATATTCCACAGAAAATGTTGCCTAGTTTGACTGTGAAACCGATGTGGACGGAAGGGTGAATTTCTAAAACAACGGTAGTGACTAGAATGTTATAATACTTTATAATATATTATACACTATATATATCTATGTAATATAATCTATCTGACATAGATCAGGCATAGTTGACTGCAATAAATAGCTGAATTTTGAGACCACTTTGTATCAGCGTAGGTGAAACACGAATTTCCTGACTGTGCAAACTTATTTCTTTTATATTTCTGTGAAGATGTATACCGGCCGTGCTACCAGCCTCTAGTTTGAACACACCCATGAATGTCACCCTGGATTATGGGGTACTGCAATCAAAAAGTCAGTGAGCAGTATAGCGCTTTCTCGCTCAAGGCAGACTAATCTTGTTGATGAGTTTATCTTTTATGTGTGCATGCTCGGGAAAAAAGAAGGACGAAATAATGAAATCAAAGATGCACGTCTCAGAAGTCAAATTCACCTTGAGGGAAAGATGCGGTTTTTTGCATATCTTTGCTAATCTCACACTTTGGTCATTTGTATTGGTTCTCCGAAGGAACTAGTGTAGACAAGCAACCATTACAAATTATAAGACCCCTTATGGTGTAAAGTTCTAAATTCTTCTCTCATCCGGAACGGGTTTTTGCCTACGAATAAAATATATTTTGTCGGATTGAACATCCTCCCTTTATGTACACCCCTTCACGTGTGTCTGTGGGAGTGTGTACTTGGTCAGCAATACTAGGAATTCATCCCAGACGGGCCCGCAAGTTATCCGGCCTTGCTGAACACTGCAGCAATCAAAGCAATTACCACTGCTGTCTTTTTACAACTTGTTGCGTTAAACTACTCGGTGAATGCTACTGAAGCTTTCCGCTTTATCTACAAAGTTTTGAGCAGATGTTCGAGGCTGCTTAAATGTCGCATCCTCTCAATTGGGATAATGGCTAGCATTCGATTTTGCACTTTTATGGCTAGAAGCAGTTTGTTCAAGCACTGCTAACCTATTCAAGGAAAGGCAGATTTGAACTAGTGACAGCCATTATTCTTGTTCTGAGTTACTTTGGACCAAATGAGTAACGCTTTCCTTGTTCTTCTATTGACCGATTCATTTCACTCAATCACCCTATTTTATCATCTCAGCGGATATTGGCCCCATTTAATGTGATGAAATACAGTAATTTTAAACAACCAAAAACAACCTTCTCCACTTGGCTTTGTCCTCAAAGCATTTATTCTTTCAATCCGTAATCTTAAGAAACCGGTTTTTACCTAGATTAGCAAAGCTTAAACACCTTAACTGTGGAGCCAAAACACAGTATTGTCTTAAGATAAGGCTGCTATCAGCAGTTCCAGTTGCCGTAGGTAAGGTATCACGACCAGGGAATTTCTGGAATCGCTTCAGTCTGTGCTTTCGTGCTTCGTGGCAGACATGCTATTAGCTTATGTGCTGATTTGAGGAGTGCGTGGTAACCTTCACCCGTGGATATTATCGATTTCATTTACCGCGGTTAAAAAAATGTGGAACTAAAGCGTTAGCATTTTCGTTCAATAATTTTGACTGCTTCGCGCAAGGTACTGAGCGCCAATGTTTGAGGTTTAGGTCTCAAAAGTTTCATCACTAGTCGAGACGGAACCATCAGTGCACTGACCCTGTTACGTGGCCTGGTGATAAACTGTTTGCGACATAAATGTCAAGCATTGAGATCAGTAGTATATGGGGACTGTCAGCCTAATCTAGGATGAGCTCTACGCAAAACAGATTTTCGTTGCATTGCAAAAGTCGGAGTCGAATATTTTTGTTGAATATCATTCTAGTTTGTTGTATTCTTCGATTTTTGATACTCGCTAATTTTGAGTTCCCTTCTCTCGGTAAGTTCGACACGTGAATCAACACACGATCCTGTATACCTATTAATTTCCGGTAGACGAATTCACGCTCTGCACATGGAGTACAGCCACCCCTAGTGCTAAAGGCACTTGGAAAGACAAAGGGAGTTGTCTTCACTATTCCCGACAATTGTACAACTATCGAACGTATGATGTCAGTAACAAACCAGGCGACAGCGAGTTGCATTTCGTGAAGAAAAAGCCAATGGACTTGGTATTTGGGTACGTGATATTGGGAGAGAAAAATACCTAACACCACCGATGACATGATTTGAGTCGTTTGCTCGTTAGAAAGACTTGCAATGTTAGCTAGAAGTAATACAAATTTATTGTCAACCACATGCGATTCTGGTTACCTCGACAGAGTCAGACTTGATTGGAATGGCGACGGAGTACAATCTGTATGCGCCATTTTTCTTTTTAAAGATTATGCATTGAATACTTTCTATTTCGTCATGTGATGAACTCCACTAGTCTTCAAATGTTTCATTCGAACTTAAATTTATTTGGTTTTTTGATAAAAGCGTTATAAATTCGTGTGACTACTTCATTTTAAAACTTAACTAAAGACTGTGATAGCCTGTTTTAACTTCGTTTTTTCTTTTGATGTTTGTAATTCTTACGTGTTTTACGAGGTATTATAGATAATTTTCAGCGAAGAAGCAGCAGGAAGTCGTAAATCACCGACTATGTCAGTAGCGGGAACTCACATCATTCTCATTTAAATGACGCAATGATATCTATTAGAGCCCAGCCGTATTTTGGTATGAGATTTCCATTAAACACAAATTTATGGGATCCAGTTCCTGGTCAATTCAAAATAATTTACAAGTTTGTCGCATCAAAAACTTTGAATTTCTTGATCTAGTTCAACACGCATCATCACGTTTACCATAGAATAAATTGTTGATTACGTAATTTATTGCTTCACAGCTCTGCGGTATTGGCTAGTGGGAGGAACGTGATCCCAGTTTTTTAAAGAGGATGAAAACCTTGAGAAGTCATCAGGTGCAAACGCATAATTATAACAGTCGAGCTTTGGTTGTCTACAATTTTGGGGCGAGAAATTTGTTCAACTTGGCAAAAATTGTCTATAAGATGTATGTCACACTGCTTTATTTGTGACAGAACGAAGGTGAATTAGCCCAGCTTTCTAAACGAATATCTTGGAAATAGTGCATCCAAATCGCTGATCTTCTTTGGAACAGTGGTTCTCGCTAGGTGTCGGTTAAATCTCTCCTGGACAAGAACGTCGGACACGGTATATTTACGTCTCCATTTTATCTGACCCAGACTACTTCCGAAGCAATTCTGAAATGCGGCGAGGTATGAACGATAAGATTAAAAAACGAGTCCAACTTCTCAAAGGGTTTCTTATTTGCTTATCACCAGGACCTGAATGTCACGAGTTGAATTCAGAGATTCAAGGGTTAGTGAATGCTCAGTAAATAGGTATTGGGAATGCGTAGTCCGTATAAAATGATTTGTGGCTCGGTCAGTAATTTGTGCAGTCCCATAATTTCCTCTATTTATAATCATCCGCTATGTCAATTAGGTCGGAATTCGGTCAGTTAGATAAAAGAAACTGTCTTTCGTATTATCCTTTGACGAAATTCTATCAGTTCAAATGTACCTATGCATCCACTTCCCCTAACTGATGGTTATAAGCTCATGCGTATCAATCTCTAAATTGTCAGCCATACTGGTTCTAAAAGAGTATAAGCTATACGGATTTCTTGTTTATCAGCTTAAGAAATCGTGGTTTCCGATTGAAGCAGTGATCATAATTGATGTTTTTTGTTGATTGTCTTACCATGAATCAAAAATGGTCAGGTACCGAATGCTGAGAGTAATGTGCGATAGCAAAGATGCAGAACTATCATCGCTAAAGATCAATGATGATAGAAACGGCCGGCTTGGCATTCAAACTGAGGGGTGACTTTGAGAAGATGTTGAGGCCATCTCTTCGTCCTCTTGCTTCTCGACCATGTGACTAAAGAACCAGCCAGAAAGCTGTTCTTAGGACTCCAGTAGATTAAATCTGGATGACTGGAAACATTTGTCAACACTGTACTTCTGAACTAAGAGAATGTAGGAACTTTCCGACCTGTAACTCAGATGGTAACAATTAGGTTCCCTTAAACAGTATTATCAATATCGAGTTGACCCTCTCACTTAGGTCGCTGTTTTTGATGGTGAAAGGACATTTTATTAACTTCTGCTTTTTTGAAAGCACTTCACTCTCATCTCCAAAGTCACGCTCATGGCCCTAATTTGTACGGTTTACTATCCATAATTTACGCCTGGCCAACGATTGTGAGGAATGCGTGATATGATCAACTATGCTGTTGAGGTCCTTGCTGAAGTTATTCACGGCAGACAGGTTACTGGTTGCATAAATCTACAGTTGTTTCATAGACTTAATTGTGTGAAACTTTCAGACGTCTAGCTGAAACTAATGGTTTCTGATTAGGACAAGGCGCTCACAAAGTTGTGACAAAGAGTGCATTGCTAAATTATACCACTGAGCTCCTCTACGTCTGATATGGTTTAGACCAAAACAAGTCCAAAAAACTGAAGTAAAATATCAGATACAGAGAAAAAACGAGAAAACGGAATGCTCGCTAAGATTGGAACAATTGGGCAATTCATGCAAGACCAAGTTTTAAGCATCACTTGTCTGACTCTAGACGAGGACATTCCTTTAATGTCTACGAGTGACAGAATGGACGTCTACGTGTGTGGACAATGACACTTTTGCTTGAATGAACAGAAAAATTGTACGCTTTGCTCTGATTCACCTAAGAAAATCTAACTAAAAACGTTCGAGAGACTATCACAGAATACCAGCTGTCAGCTTTTTGTCCATTGTGAAATTTACTGGTATGGAAAACGGTTGATTCCGATTGGTAAACAAGTGCAATGCCTCTGTGGGTCCTCTGATTGATGGGTAATCACAGTTTGCTTATGAAACAATATTTTTGTTCTTGACTTCGCGGTCGATAAAGAAGTAAAAAATGTCTATCAGTTAACTGCAAATTGTAAAATGTTGTATTGACAAATGTCTCATTGATGGAAATGTGAAAAGGGTGGCTCTTAGCTAGGGTAAACCTCCCATAGGGAAGACACTCATTTTTTGATTTAACGGAGGTTTTGGTTGTTAAACTGTTGCTTTTATGCATGTATTCCGGTCTGCGCGATGCATTGTCCGCGGGCGTTTGCCGACAAAAACTGCTGCAAGGTTTTCGTCATGACCCCGGTTTACAATGAAAGTTCTGAAGATATGTTTCACCTTTGTGCTATTATTTGTATTCGTTTTCAAGCTTTTTTGGGATTAGAAGCGAATTGTCTCAAAAATAAACACAAAATCAACCTTTATCAGACTAGAAAATTCGCTGCAATTCGAGATCAAGAACGGATTGCATACCGGTGGAACTGAAGAGTTCAGGACGAGCGTTAAGAATGTCAGTCACTATTTGAAAGTGATTGGGTGTCAGAATGTAGGTGCACGAGTATACGCGTGAGATGGGGCAATTCAGTAAGTGGGCCCGGTGAATGAACGGGTCTGTAGGTCAGTAGTTTGATGTGAATGAATGTGCTTTTTGCAACCTTTAAACATCATTGGAAAATCCGTCCAAATTCAGTTTTTCAGAACATAAAAACGCGGATGAATATTCAGTTCAGTTTATTGCAGAACAAGAGAGATCGTATAGGAACACACAGGATGTACGGGCAGCCTACACTGCTGTCATTCAATTATCAGTGCGAATGTGTTTTAGTCTCCTTATTTGGAGTGAACGAACTTTCAGCCTGCAGGGGAACGTTTTTGACACTAACAGTCCAAATGATAGCAAGTTCGAGGAGAAGACCACAGTAAGTTATAACACTAAATGTGTTCCTAGTGTTACCGGAATATACTGTGGCAGTCCATGTTTATCAGTTTCAAAATCATCGTAAAATAACCAGACATCGTCATTAGAATGATAAGTTATTGATTAAAAATGGAAAGAAGCCCACCGAATGACTTCCTGAAGTGAATGGAGAAACTAACCAATCAAAAGTGAAACGGTCAGTCGTTTTCATTCGCCTTTCGCGACGGAGTTTGAGAAATCCATTTGTGGTGAGGACGAATCCAACGGAATTGAAAATTAGAAAGAAGGTGGAAATTTGTCGATTGACCAAACTCGAATTATTAGCACAAAATTGTCAAAGTAGAATTGACTAAAATTACCAAATCAGTACAATTTCGAACTGACCTGAGCTTTTCTCCGGTTTTTGTCTCGATTTGATTCATTTTTCTTAATTAGTTCCCAGGTCATTTAGCTACCAATGTCAGTGAGTGTTTTTGCAAACCCATTGAAACTCCTGTTGCCATTAAATAATTGTAACTGTTATAATATTTTGTTGTTTTTCACTAAAATCAGCATTCGCACCATTCCTTATTATTATACAGGATATGTCTATGCTCGCACCAATGTCACAGTAACTGACTGATATTCAACACAAAACAAGTTTGTATTCCCTACCTCTATTCTCCGAATTTCTCTAGTAATGAAATAACGAAGTATATCCTCATCAGAAAACAATTTCCGTCACCTGGGCGCCTCAAAATATGGACGTTTCTAGTATTCTGACGATTGGAATAAATGATTATGTTAAGCAAACCATATTCGGCGGCAAAAATAGATTTTGTTTAGACATCTGAGCCAAAGTTTTGTAGCGCATTCCAAAAAACTAAAAGTAAGGTGAAAGTATCCGTCGAATTAGCGAAAAAGTTGGCATGAGTTACAACGATTTAAAACCCTGTTTGTTGAAAACTGTTCGGTAAGTGGTATTAAGTGTTGAGAAGTTCCATCTGGTCTGGTCCAACGTTGCAGTTCATTACCGTTAATATATGAACAAGGAGTAAGTTGTCTTCGATAAACAAGTAAACCAATTGCTGTCCTGTGTGAACTTCCCACGTCCAAAATGGTTAATTTGACTGTGCTGACCGATAGGCAGAATTCCATTATTAATACAAATTGGAAGAGTTGTTTCATTCAAGAAGTCCTGCGAAATAGTAACATCATCAGGACAGATAAACAATGGACACACCACAGATATGGCTTGGATCATTGCGAAATCTAACTTGACGAGTGATTTGTCCTCAGGTTTCTTGCTGGAGACACATGGATCAGTTTTCTAGTGACTAACGGCTTTCAAGGAAACATGCTTTGTCACAGTTGATATTATTCAGCAGTATATGAAAAGTCTTGTTAAAATTTTGCATCAAATTAGCGGAACGACATTCAGGAGCATAAATCCACAAAAGTAGACTAAAATACATGTTTCGTTCTCACTAATCTGTATGGGAGAACCCAATTGTTTATTAATCACGTTCTCTTTGTCACAGTTGGTTCTTGAAGTCGAAATACTGTTATGAAACAACGTAATTTCGTCGGTAAATCATTCCCAAATGAAATTTCCTTATGCTCTTTTAAGCAGACGACCATTGGTTCATGTTACGTGTTCTATATATCCAGAATCATTATCAGACTGTTCATTTAGTGAAATTTGCGTGTTAGTTAGTGTAGAATACAACTAAACAGACCAACAATTTGCCATCATAGAGATTGTGATAAGGAGAATGATGCTGTAAAATAGCGGCCTGGTCTATTTTTCCTTATGAATCACTCAACTTATCGGAAACGTTTAGGACCTTTAATTGACTGCGTTCTAGATAAGATACGGCTGCGCTGATGGATCGATGTTAAATTCGAGGTAGGCAAAAATGTCAGAGTTCGGATCACGGGACCTCATTTGGAGAATTTGCGGAACAGAGAGGTGATATGCACAAGTCCTCAGAAAGGACTCAGTAGGGTTGTTCAGGTTTGGCAGTAAAACAGCAGGTGTTCATTTTGGTAACGGTAGAAAAAAATCAATCTTCAAACTGTAAGATTACAAAAAGGTAAAACTGGCTACTGTAAGCTTCATATAATTGTATGACGCATAAAACTTTACAGTAGTGATGCATAGAACCGCAGATTTTCAACGACTAAATCGGGCACCATATCTTGGGATGCTGATATCCCATAAATTACAATGAGCCAACACAAGTGGTCCAGGTGGTGTACAGTCTGGCAGTCATTTGTCTTGAGTTTACTTTACATGTTAGTGAATATTTATGACCGAGGATTTCTGGCAGTTACAAAACACTTAAACTGCAGTTTTATATGTTTTCAGCCCTGAGTTATTTGCTCAAATATAGGACTAAACAAATGATCAATAAATTTCATTATCTACCGATCAAATTTTTGCCTTTCCTCAGCTTTTCAATATTTTTCGACAGTAAACTGAACAGAGGACAGAAAACGACTTTAAGAAATCCAGTTACCTTTTCTTCTGGTCGAAGAGTCACTAGAAGTTGGCGTCAAAACTGGATGTCTGGGCATGAAAACCCGTCGCCGCTCTTCAATTTCTCGATCAGTAGTGGTTCATTGACCTCGAAGTCCGTTCCCAACCAATGTGAACTGAGAAAAAATAAGAAGACAGAGTAGAGATCGCCGGTTTTTGCGAAATTATTCGCAATGCGGTGTGAACGACCAGTGCACTATTAAAACCATGGAAGAACGGCACAAGTGCGCGGTGCATATCTACCGCGACGGAACGGAAAGGCAATCCAGGATGAGCGAATTTGAATTAAGCCTGTTTGGAGCTACTTTGGCCAGACAAGCTCTCGACGGGGTTTTGAGCTTTATCACCAGTCTGTTCATCACTGATTTGCGCATGTGCAAAATTCTGGTAGGTAGTGATGGGCTCCTGCTGATGGATGATGTCTCTACTATAGATATTATCGGATACATTACCCGAGTAATAAGCTATGATGGCCAATTTTAATTAATCCCATTTTGATGACTTTCATGGCAGTAAGTTTAAGTATTCGGTATCCTACGTAGATGGGATGTGATGTGTGCAATGATATAACAAAAGAACAGATTTAATAGACGCAGCAAGTGGGAGAACAAATAGTGGTTTAAAAACGCTGTATTGCATTCCTGCATCGACGCGCAGCCAATGCAGTTCCATGTGTTTCAGTCGAAGAGGAGAATAAAACAGAAAATCTTCGTCAGTGTAATCGCAAGATGGAATAGGAGCCCATGACGTGCACTGAAATTACCCAGGCTTTAATAAGTTTATAAAAATTTATTCTTGGGAGCTAACGCGCATTTGCGATGAAGTCACGTTTGTCTTTCAGGACAGAATACGGTCTATATTGCCGTCCTTCATGCCAGATGCAGAGTCGGACCAAACTCATTTCTGTGCTTGACACAGATTGGCCAGTCAATCAATCTGATACTGCCACGCAACAGTCACATCTGGGTGGAATGACGGCGTTCTCTCTTGCGATAGTCAAACTGGATACGTTTTCGGAATTCCCCGAGGTATGGAAGAATTTTTCACTTTCCTTTCAGAACTGCCAACCATGTCTTTTCATGTCAATGTTCATATATCCCACCGCGATTCCACCGCCTAGTGTTTTGCTCTGGTAAGTAAAAGTTTCTCAGCGTTTTCCACACTCACTTAGTTTCTTTGTAGGTGACGACTTTTTCTAATGCGGCAGATATATATATATATATATATCGATATAGCTATATAGCTGATGATTATGGTTGTTGGCTAATCGAGCATAAGCTCACTTGGAGAGTTCTATAGATAACTGGCGACTCGCCTAGTTTCCCGGTTGCAATAAAAAGGATGAAATTTGAACAAACTAACCCAAATAACAATCTTTCAAGTAAAATCAATTTATGAGTGGAGCCCATTCATGCAGCTCAAGTCTTATCACATTTGTTCTCATTGGATAGGATGCTCCTTGTTCAAAACATTTGAGAGTCATCTTGCAGTGAAAATCCAACGGACCTGTCGAATCCGCGGTCTGCTACGTAATCTTCTATTGTGTAGTGTTAATTTTGGATAGCATTTAATGTTAATCTGTCGATAACAAAAGCTCCGAGTACTCGCCATTTTACAGCATACTTTTGAAATTGAATAATGAGTACAAAACTATGAATTTCGTTAGCAGTGAACTTGTGGAATTCCGCTGTTTCACAACCCTGTTTTTCGAGCTAACATTTCTGAAACCAAGAGAAATTGACAAACCAGGACGTAAGAACATAAAATTTAAGGATGCCCGAGGATGTTTTGTCCAACTTGGCACTTTGTCTATGCAATAAAAATGATAATGATCTCCTTGTATTGCTTTAAATGAATCAAAATAAAATTTTCGGAAAATCTGTTCTTTGTATAATTTATTGGATTTGGTTGGAATTCATATGCATTTTGAGATTCCTTGACGAATTAAGGGCTCATTTGTTTGTCTTTCTCTATAGCTTCACACACAAGATAAACGCGTTATGCTTTACTAAGGCCACAGTCGAATTTGTAACCATGTGTGAATGAAAGGCGTATCGGATATTAGGAAAATAACTCAGAGATTTCCTCATACAAATCATCTGCATCACATCTTATTCGGAAATCTTGCATCACAATTCTGTCATTCAAACAATGCACTGGTGATAAAATTAAAAGATTTGTATGTTTGTTTCACGGACGTAAGTTATGATCTTGGAAAATGTTCAAACTTGGACGACTGGTCAGTTTGTTCTCATTTAACAAAAAACGCCAAATTGTGTTTCTCGTGAGCAGATCAGTGAACAGATTAATTGCAATTCTCATCCGTATCAGAGATAAACCGTTATAGGAAATCCGGCTCTGTTTATTTGCGGATATTGAAACACACTATGTTACCCTTGGATTGCATAGAATCGTATTGAGTCCATCTGCGAGTAGTTTTGTGCTAGGCTTCCGGTGAACATAAATCCATGCAGATTCTTTACCACCTACATCAGTGAACAGAGATGGATAACAAAGTGAACGGAATCGATGAACATCACCTGCAAATTCCTTCTTGGTTTTTCAAATCCAAATGCCAAATATGATTGCCCTTCTAAAGTGGAATCCCCGTGGCACGGGCGGTGCTAGGCATCCAGTAAAAGACCTTGAACATGTTTGTCTTTGAAAGTGACGATCAACCGAGGGGGAAAGACAAATCTGAACTATCAGATCGGGGCGTGGGGAGAAAAAACAGATTACAAAACAAACCGTAAAAACACAAGCCGAAGGTAAATTCCGCTTCTGGAGAAAAATCATGTGACCGATTTAGTGTCAGTATTGGCATTTTCATTGTAAAATGCGCATATGCTTTACCAGGGGACCACATTTGCCTGCACGCTTGATTGCTGGAATTCTCTTGGAGATACAATCTGCGTTTTGCAAAGTAATCTGACTAAAGGTATACTAAATGCGTAAGTACTTAACTGTATCTATCAGTATTATTAGGATCCGACGAAGCATATCAAAAGATGTCATCAGTTTATCGACCGTATTTATTCTTGATGTTTCTAGAGATGCCATAAGCACAGATTTGCACAGGCATTTTGAGAGCAATTGCCTGTGGAAAACAGGCCCATTTCGGGCCGTCTATATTGATGTAGAAAATGTTCGCGTAAGTTAGCAATGGAGGATGAAGACGTGAACCTCTGATATATATATATCCTCGGACTTGGTTGGAAGTGCCGTTTTTAATCCACATTGTAAAATTTTAGATAAAAAGAATACGATTCACACGGGTGACAGAGACCTTTAGGTGAATTAAATGGTCTGACCAGACAGAATTTTCTCATGTGTTGGGCGTAACCCGTACGCGACGAAGCCACTGTAGTGGATTGATGCCAAACATGGCTTACTATCTGAGCAATGAAGTCACATTGAGGCCTCTGATTACATACCATTTGACTGAATATGTATAGATGCATGTGTACACAAATATACCGTACATGTATATGCAGATACTGCCGTCTGTGAAGCATTCGAAAATTTTGTTTGTTTATACTGTGAAGGTTTCAGTACTTTCTAGGAAGTACCATTGAAGTTTACGCATATATTTGCGGATTATTGAGCTGAATTGGGTTGTAAGCAATCTTAAAATGAGCAGTCTTGAAGGTTAGTTTGAACTGTCCTGGATAAAAAATTGTAGTTTGAAAATATCATGAGCATTCTGAACTGTCCCTAAGATTTGCTCTAGTTTTCAGTGTTAAGTGATAATGAACTCGCTTGTCCAGTAAAAACACTTGGCTTTATCACTTATTCAACCCAGGATCATGCTAGTATTCGTGGGTTGAACTTGATTGTTCAGTAATTGGGATATTAAACTTAACTGAGCTCTAGTAGTCTTGGTTGATTACGAAAATGGAAATTTTTGTTTTTGTACCAAAATCTGAAAATTTTGAGCTGAATAGAAACCTTGACCAACTTGAATTTTGATGTCAAAGCATGCCAAGCTTGTAAACGGAGCTTCACTATAAATTAAATAATATTAAGCAAATAAAATAAACAAAATGCATGCCATTCATTATCCAAACGAAAGACACCTGAAAGTGACCATAGAATTACTTAATTTCGTAGAACAATATTTGCACCTATATGGATTGAGGGTTGGACGCCCAGTAAAGCGGGATGTTTGATTGTACTGTACTACGAAGGGAATTACCATACTGGTTGATTAGCAATTCTGTAATTTTGTAGATGGGTGCAGGGCATGTACTGACTTGCAAAACACTGGTAAAATGGATATTTCCAAAGGAAATTAAAAAAAAGATTTTCCACCTTTCTAACTTCATTCAAATTAATTACTTCTCCAAGGATAAGATAAGAAAGGCTTTGTAAAAAACAAATCATAGAGAATGAGGAACACATAAGGAAGGCTTTGTCGACCTGGCCTCAGAGAGATCTTGATTTTAAGAAATGAAGCAATACAAAAAGCGGTTTCTCTAGAAGAAGCCTTTTGTGTCAAGGTGGTGACAATGCATTAGCATATCCATTATCCTGATCAGAGTTCAACTTTACCGCGAAGACCACGCGCTGTTTGCTTCAATCGGTTAAGTGAATCAAAATATCACATGATACGGCCTATTAATACGAATGGCCGAAGTGGCCAGCTAACTGATTGATCACCGAATGTTGACTGCAGAAAACTAATATAAATGATTTGTTTTTGGCCTCATAGGTGAACTTTGTACCCGCCCGATTTACTTTTTCCCACTAGATTTAGTCCGAACTGGAGATGCCGGCTGCGAGATACAATTGATTGAGGGTTAATATCCGAACTGGAAGCGACGCATCCCTATCCCTCTATTCCGTTTTAAAATATCATGTTTCACTTCAACAGAATTTACTAAACATGCTGAAGACAGACTTGAGTCTAGTGTGTTTCACACAAAAGCACACCTGGCCTAAGACTTGAATCCCACTCGAATAGATTTCATGTCCTGACGTGCAACTTTAATGGGTTATCTGAAAGTGAATGCCGATGTCAATGTTCTGATGCTTGGAATGTATAAGGTAAAACTATTTTCCTACATCAGGCAGTGGAAACCGCATCACAATGAATGAATAGTGTGCTCATTGACCGTCATCACTTACTGATGCGGAATTCCCTGCGGTGCATGCATAAAACCCCGTTGATGAAGTTCCACTCTGTTCTACTTAGGAAGCTCGCAATGCGTCTTGGGATATTGAATAAATATCTATCCTATTTGTTTGCCAGATACCACCTAAGCATACTATTTATTAACGAAAAGGTTTGCTAGTTCTGTATGAATAATAGAAGAGCAAATTTAAGTTTACATCTTGTCCGTCCATTTAGTGTATTCGCCAGGTGTCCCTTATGATCATAATTCATGGCTGCTTTATTGCCTGGTTGATTCCTAACCGAAGCAACAGAGACAACTGTAAATTTGCAAGGATGACCCAGCTATGGAATTAAAAGCAAAGTGATGAACAGGAGGAGACTGCATTTTACCAGAAAGCTGGTGATTATTCGCTTTGAATTTTTTGACTGCTGCCAAATGAACGAATGTTTACAGACACCGAATTCGGCGATTTGATATTCTGAAAGATAACAACAAACAAGGTTTTCTGAAGCTAAATTGTCCAATCAGACGGGGATTTTGAGTCAAGCGTTTTGGGGGATCTTGATTACAGAGTAATTTATTACTCTCCAATAGACCGCAATTTGATCAACTTGATTATCCGGTGGCTACTCAAGGTCACACTGAGTAAGCTAAGAGCGATTTATTTATTAGATAAATGTCCCTTGTTTCACACAAAAACAAAATTCTGCAATAGTTTGAAGTTACTTATATTTTCATCTTTCAAGACTACTAAATAGCCTTCCCGCACAGAAGTGATGAGCACACTTAAAAATCCTCGAACAAACCTTTGGATTTTCACCTATCTCGATCAAGTTTCGGAAATCCCATTGCAAAAGAACGATCATTTATCTAAGTCTTCATCACTTTTTTGTCGATTGCGCAATAGATCTGAGCTCTTGCATGTCGTGTTTGGCTAAATGTTTGCTGTTCGTTTTGCTGACATGGGTCTTGTTCTTCTATTCCAATTGTAGGCTATGGTCCAGGGCGTGCTGCTATTATTTTTTATTATGTGATTAGTTTGAGATGAGTTTAGAAAGTGCTCTTTTGATTGTGATAATTCTTTTGTGTTCACTGCATGGTTCTGTGCTTTCAGTTTCCACCAGTCTGCTTTGTATGCTCGAGAGTAGGATCTTGCAACAAACGTGATTGAACAAAACCACTTTCATTCACTGACAGGTATCCAACATTCTCGATGAAAGTAACCGGTTACTTATACGCAACGATAAATACTTTTACCAGTATATTTAAAATAACTTATCATCTTCCTTTTGAGATAGTCTTTGCAAGCTGCGAGGATCAGAGCTGCGTGCTTTTTAGCTAATCCACAGGCATCGATTAGGGTAACCGAAACCTTATCGGTGATAAATTAGGTAGGTTCATATTCATCGAATTATCTATTGCAATGTGAAGGACGTGGCAGAGTTTTGCCTGACAAGCGTGGTCTCTTTTAAAAATGCCACGAAATTCCGTTGCTGACACCATGGCCTGCTAACACCGTCCGCTGATTAATAAAGAAATAACCTGCATCCGTTGTACGTGAACACAAGCGTATGCATCGATAACTCCAGGAATGTGCCGCATTCCGGGTTCGAACTGATCCGAAAGAAGGTGAACTAGGCTACTTGTCACTGGCTCCCGATAGTTTAAGGATTCCCTGTTGCCCTCTTCTACCTTCTAGATCAGGTCGTTCTACGGAAACCTCAAATGGGGCTAAATAGGACAATTCAATACGTCGCTCTGAGCTGCCATATGATGACAAAGCATACTGAAAAATTACGGATTCGATGGACAGTCGATGACGGGGAGTGAACTGGGACGGTTGGTATGTGTGGTGAATTTTAAAAAAAGGTTTCTTTCTACCGCAGTATTGTTCTGTTGTTCCGTGGGAACAATAGGGAAAGTTTATTGTCAGAGGTATGCAATGTCTGATTGAAAATATCCAAATGATGTGTCGGCTGGCTCGCGTCGTTCAGCAGCACTGAACCACCGTGACAAATAATCGTCCAACTATTCATATCAATAATGCACATGAATTTTGAAAATACGAATCATGAAGACTTGACGGAACAATCTAGGGAAAACCAAAGTGGCCTAACAAGTTTTGTGTAAAATTACGTTGGACTAGAACAAGCATCGAAAATAGTGTGACTTAATTGCATGGCCATTTACATAGTCAGTTTATTAATAGGTTTTCAAGTGACTTATCCAGAAATGACGATGTCTGGAATTCCGCGCTAACCACCAAAATAAGAGAATAAGAAGTGTGCCGCTTCGTTAATTTCATTCAACCGTACAGCGTCAGCCGCTATGCATCAAAAGAGCGGTAATACCGCTCTGATTAACAATTGTCTTGCTCTACTCAACGCCGATATGTTCCGTTGGAAGCGTAACGTGTTGCAACTGCGTGATGGTGACATTGTGGAGAACCACCTTTTATAAGCGGTTCATGTTTTGTTACTCAAAGGCAATCACCATGTTCCGATACGCAAATCGATCGTCAGCTCATTTCTGTCACTACTTTATTGTGAGGTCTTTTAATGTATAATTTGAAGGTAACGGTTCGGAAAGTAATCATCATTAAAAACTATTATTAATGAAACTTGCTGTTCCATTGTAGATTACCTACGTTTGTGGTACAGTGCAGATAAGATTAGAAAAGGGTGATTCAGTTGTCGATTGACAACTTCAAACAATTTCTTCTATTAAGCCGCAATTCAATACAATGTTTCCACCGAGGAACATTATGGTAAGAGTGTAACATGTAAACAGGCATCAGAAGGCGAAGGTAACAATTTTTAACATCATTGTTTCCGGAAATCTTAACATCAACGAACAGTCTTTGGAAGAAAAAATGTTGTGCGTAGTATCTGTGGTAATAATTTTCCCCTGCAATCGTGATTTATCAAATTTCTGCTAAATTGCTACCGTAATTAATTAAGCCGGTAGTGGTTTCAAAGCCTATTTCCTGTTTGAACGAAAGGAAAACTCGCAGTTTTCTGTCCTAAAATAGCACTACCGAATGATTATTTTGAACAGAAATGCTTTGTGATATGTGGTCATGTACATTAAAAAATATCACTTGTCTCTTACCGCTTAATTCGACAAGATTGTCACTGACTAGTTTGAAATTTATCCTAATCGACAGTAATCAATGGTTTAAGTTATTTTGCAATTTGATGGGGGACTCCTTCTTCATTTGAAATGTATTGCGGATTATTCATTTGGACATACATAAGTACACAAATGTGTCATTTCATTTTTCTAACTTCCGATGAAAACTCTGACAACTTGCTGCAAACAAGCCGCTGTCAGGAGAATGACGTTTCTTTTCGGAGTTTACCAGCGGCCAGTGGGTCTGAGCACATTCGTAAACATCTAGTCATGTACTCAGTTGGTATCTTGCATGTGGTTTAGAATAAAGTTACGGTATTTGTAGCAGAATATCATTTGACGCTACCTACAATATCTGAGTCACCCCCCTTTTTGTTTTGTTTCTGCTTTTTGCTACTTTGGTTGACCGACTCCCCTTTTGAACTGCGCCTTTCATAAGTAAACTCAAAATAAATTGAAGATCAACTTTGCCGTGAACGGAGCACTTAGCAGATTACGTTAAATGACGAAAAGCTGGCGTTCGCTTCATTTTACTATTAAGATGTTGCACTTACTAAGGGGTATTATTAACAGATAGAGGCAATCAGTTTTGTGTGTAATACGGTAAAGCACTTCCTCCCACTTTAGCTTGAGGGAGAAGTATCTCATAAAGCTAGTTTGTTTCATCATTTAACTATCCCAGTTTGTTGACAAAATCAAAGCAGCTACGGATTTCCTTCTCAAGATATTCGCAGCCGAATTTCTAATAAGTTTTGAGACATTCGCAGATGAATACTCCCTTACAAACGGTTGCACGTGACTAACGTGTATAATCCCATAAAATATCAGCAAAAATCATGTACTGACTAAAATTACATCTAGTTTACACGTTCGACCCAAATTCAGCCCGTTTGATTGAAGCCTGCTTATGACTTTTACAAATGTCTTGTTGTTACTCATGCATTATCAACCAAGCTTGGTGGATTCATCTATGAGACATCCGACTCACGCAGGGTCCTGTCCCGGTGAACGTCCCGTAATCCGACAGCTCCCGTCAGAAAATTCTTTCTCAGTAACAGAATTTATTTAATATTTCCAAATCTATCATTCTGTTTATCATTTGTGAGAAACACTATTACCGAATACGACCTTGCTCAAACAAAGTTTGATTGGGCGAATCGCACTGCACGACAATTTGATTGTCATCTCCGAGTACTGGACCTGGCTGCTAGCAGTAAGTGACAGATCCTGTCATCGATTGTGAATTGTTAAACCAAACGCAAAGCGAGTTCGGTAAGGTTTTAGAGCACAGACAACGGATTATCTACAGCTCGTAACGACAAAATGAAATGCATGATGTACCGATGCATTGCAGACATCGATCAGATCTGTACTCTGAACGATGCACAACGATTCAAATCCCTAGCATCCATCCGCCCAGTAGTATTGTCGAAGATTCCAGATTATCAGTCAACGCACGAGATCAACCAATAAATCAGATTGGCTATTTCACGATCGGAGTTTTCAAGGAGGCTGAAAACTCAGATTTGCATTGCGGTTGGCAAAAGCGGACAACATTTGTCATTAAGTTTTTGCCTTTGAATGGCAGTAGTATGATCAGGCTAACAAAATACTTCGCGTTCACATCAACTGCATACTCTAGGGTGATGCCACTTTTCGACCAAATCACAACAACACGATCAGGGAGGGGAATTAAACTTACTCAAATTTAAGAACTAGGATAAGAATGATAACTCTTAGGTATAAGCATGTCGACTGGATATCAGTAAAATTGTTACCGAATATCTGGCAAAATCAACTGCCAAATAATTTGATCGCGAAAGAATTCAATTCTCTCCTATGGAAAGGCACAATGCCGAATTCTCGTTGTAAGTATTTTGATTAGTGCGCATAAACATTACGGTTACACAAATTTCACAAAAAATTGCTTTGGGTTTTGGTGGGAAATAAACTGCTTACCTGATGAAAACAATGATGCCAGGTTGAGACAAGAATGCCTCTTCGGATCTTGTGGAGTCATGCAAATTTTTTATGCATGCTTGAGATCTGAATGGGAGGCTATTTTAGGAGAGGAACCTCCCCGAATGGCCGCGATTATTAGGACCAGAAAAACAAGTGATTTTTCTTATCAGTCCAAAACAAACCTCAGGGGAATTAGGACTGGTTACATTCTATAAAGTCTACTGCTTGGGTCATTTTTTTGAATTATTTGGGCCCATAGTTTCAAATTGTCATTAAGAATCGCCTAATGTCCTTTGGACGTTATCGCGCCATTTTTGCTCCGATGTTTAGGGAATAACACCACGCTTGTAACTAACCAAGTAATTTTTTATCTATTGATCGTAACTAGCGAATAACTAAAATTAAATCGACAGCTATAAATTCCATTTTGACCAGTAGACAACATTCATCCGATTGTTTCTGCAACTCCAACCAAAACAGCAGTTTTTAACTGATTTCAATGGCTATTCGGTGTGGAATTAGAGGTCAGTTTTGATTAATAAAAATAATAATCATTGTATTTGTGATAGACTTTTGACAAACATAATAACTTACCAAATAACGATGAAAATCACGAGGCCGTTGTCGAGTATCGT
Source organism: Fasciolopsis buskii (assembly GCA_008360955.1). NCBI lineage: Eukaryota > Metazoa > Platyhelminthes > Trematoda > Plagiorchiida > Fasciolidae > Fasciolopsis > Fasciolopsis buskii. The sequence continues at coordinate 67,470 of LUCM01000315.1, forward strand.
ATCAAGTTTTCTAAAAATCACAAACGTTACTTTCTAACGAGCTAGAATAGAATTCTTGACTGGGCTGAAAAAAGCATGTTAAGTTTTTCCGTTGGTGGGTTTTCCAAGATGAGTGGTTCAACCGTTTGTTAGGAAACAACACAAATTATTATTGTACGTATCGTGTGCAGTTTTGCTCCGAAATCACAGCCCGTGAAACAGTTGATAGTCCGGCCTTGTGACCACCAACCAATTAGCACAACTGAAATTAAGTCACTGTACTGCAAGATTATTGATTTCCTTTTCGATACAGACCTGGTACATCTTACATGCATATCAGAAGGCGGATGGGTCAATACATTCGTTGAACAATTCTAGTGTCAGCGACAGTCCGCGATAAACGAGAGTGACTAGTTGATCAATAATTTTGTCATCTTTATCGAAACCACTTTTAAATGGTATCGTTTAGAAAAGGAGGATAGGAACTCAATGTCGAAATTCAGTACGATTTCCAAAGAAATGGAGAGAATCACAAAGCCTATCCAATACATCACAACAGCAATGGAGACGGAAATAATATATAACCGCGCGTAAAGTTCACATTTATTCAATTGAGTCAAGTGCTTGGGAAGATAGATATCTTGTCAGTTATTTTGGAAGATCACTTTAGTAATCGAAGCTGATCCAGACTTAATAATTTCGCAAAGACAAGTTACGCTGAATCTTCGAGTCATTAATTAACCGGTTTTGGTGAAACGTATTCTACCATCCAAAATTCCATCCTGCAGAAAATTGGGCTAAACATATCTAGACAATATTCAACATTTTTCTTAAGACCAGGTGACAATGACCTGTCTAACATGATTTATAACTGTTGAGCGGAATACAAGGAAATATACACCCGGAAGGAATGTCCCAATCCGAAATTTTCCTCCACTACCAAGCTGTGTATCTGACACGGAATGTGCAAGCGCGTTGGATAGTGAATCGCCATACTGAATACCCAAATGAAAAGTTCATCATAACTGCATCAGATACAAATTGATTGCGCCAGTGAAATAGATGAACAAAGAATAAATGTTGGGCAGAACAAACATTTATTTCTCACCAGCGGAATATGGAGTTTGCCTGATATGGTTGTTCTCTACAGAGTTAGTGGGGATGGCTAGCAGGGACTTGGATATTGAATCCAATGACGATCGGTGAGTCAGTATCACGGCGCGCCATCGTTATCTCGGTCTTAAGAACAATATGAATCAGCCACCAGAAAATTCGCATCCCCATACCAAAACAGTTTTCTTCACATTGATTAGTCAGTTCTTTTCGATCTACTTGTGGATGGACTCAAAGGTAAACTTGCCAGGCTGTAATTCTATACGACGTTAAATGCGGTATGAGGCCTTATCATCATTCGGATTGCAGATATAAGTGAACAAATTATTTGATACTCGAGACCAGAGATTGCTTGTTTTCGAAATGCCTACATCGGAAGAAATGCTTCTCGCAAGAGATATGTTTGCCTGGAAAAAATGATCAACTTGGAATGTTTAGACGTGAATGTAGTATAATCCAAGCCAAACATCTAGGTTCTGAGCAAGAAATACAGCTTCAATTATAAATTGATCGAACCACGTTGTTTACAAAGGAACAGGATCCCTCTCTTGATAAAATTAAAATTTGTGACCACAATAGCCTGGTTTTCACGAGCTCTCATTAGTCGGTGGATGAGGAAGTGACGTTTGAATGGCAGCACCGCTAATGGCCAAATAGATAAACCGTCTGCCAGTTCAAAAAATAACGTTCAGAGTCTGTGATCCAAGGTCTGTCGGGCACTTCGGTGGCAGATGACAGTCCGCTGGCAACCTATTCATTACCATATCTGGCTTACGGGGACTTACGCAGTTCTGCACCCTTCCAAGTCATGGATACCGGTTTTCTTTCCCTCTAGTATGTTCTACCTTTTAAGGAGAGTTCCCAGCTGCATTATGATCCCATGTCCTTCATAGGACAAAAATCGCTACGGCCACTCGAGCGTTGCTGTACTACCTGGACACTGCTAAAATGACAGTATATCAACGTGTGCGGTCAATTTCATTAGAAGGGAAGCGCTAATATGTGTCCAGTGGTGGCAAGATGTGCCGGATCCATATTTGCAAATAAACATGACCACAAACATTGTCGACTCCAAAACTTCAGATCGCTTTGATCTTATAAGTAAATGAATCACCACACAGGTTACCACCCACCATGTTGTAACCTTCTATTTGTCATATCAGTTATCAGCCAAAAAGTGTGCCTTAAACATCGTTTTCAGCGGTACATTTCTGAGAAAGAAAATTATATTTTCTGCGGTAGGGAATGTTAGTTTTTATATTTTAGAAGACACCCTAAAACTCAGTGCAAATGCAAATTTAAGCGATAGTCTAGAGGAAGGTACGGAGAAATAAGGTCCCTCAATCAAAATCTGAGGTCATTAAGTTAGTCATTTCACAATCTTGTAGGTTACTTAGAGTAATGTGTAATTGCTCAAAGCCATCAAGCAGGTTAGAACAAATTTGACCTTTGTAACTTACTGTTTGAAAACCCATTATTGAAGCCTGTGTGAGCCGCTGTTCCGTCGGTGACACGTGAACGGACGCACTTTTGAACCCATCCTGCTTTTCCAAGTGATCTTGTGGTTCTCAGGTTATACAGTGTGAAGTAAGTGCGACTGCTTTTAGTTGTATTGTGACTCACCGAAATGACAAGGTTGAGGTTGAACAAAGTTATTCAATTACTAGAATAGACATTGCCATAGCAACCAGTGTATGAAAAATGCATCTAGCGAAATCGGGGGTCGCGCAGCAAATTGTTTGAAGAACAACGTCAAATAGGTTTTGAGGCGGTGTATGTGAAGTTTTTCTTGAGATTAAAGAAATGCATTTTATTCAGTATATAAGTCCCATTATGAACGTCAGAATAAATTGGTTGCAGGTTCATGTTATCCTCATCTATTCGGTTGAAAAAATTTGAAGATCAAACGGACAGCACCAAACAGATGGAAACGATTGCCGGGAGATTAAGATGGCGGATCTACTATCAAACACCCGCAGAACAAAAATAAGCAGATTCTTATTTTTATGCAGTTGTTGCCCATAAACATTCGGTAACGAAACTCAGATTCATATCATCCAAGCTGTTAGCTCCGAAAATAGATTTGGAGTGATTTGAAAATTGGGTGGGGCACCCCGGATGACCTTGATTTTCCCTTGACTAATTGAACGCAGTAAGATGAGTTGCATTCACCTGTAGAAGTTTCATGATTTGAGTGGATTCGGGAAAGCTGAAGTGTAAGTGAAAGACTTCGGATGGGCCGAGCGTCTCCAAGGTTGGGGTACTTGTGAAAATCCTGGGGACTTACGTATATGCAGATTGAACAGTTGTTGACGTAGTTAGGCTAATCGCATTTCCTATAGAGCCAAGGTAATTTGTCCAGACCTACGAACTCAGAACTCATCAGTATATTTCACCAGACAAGGTGATGAATCTGTGCACTGGGCTCCAGCCTCAGTGGAGCCGTGTAAGCCCACCATTTGTCCTTTTCAATTGCAAGGATGCTATTAAAATTTTCAAATCATTCCGGTTTTTCGGGGCTAACAGAGCCTTGATAAGATCACAGCAACCACGTCGTGAGTTTCAGTACCGAGTTTGTGTATGCGGCAATCGAACAAAGTCATTATCTATGATTGTTTGCCTTGGCGATGGTCGGTAACAGACTAGCAGTCCCATTCTCTCAGCAGGCATGTTTTACCCGGAGGATATCATGTGTATGTCAACATTGTAGCCTTTGCTCGCTGAACGGGATTTTTCTACCACTGGAGACTTCTGCTTTGAAGATTTTCTTTGTGCAACAAGATTAGAGACATTAAAGATTCCATCGTTCAAAATAGCTGATTTAATAGCTTATAGAGCTGCAACATTCTGTCTCAATCCAAGTGATTATGTTTATCGTTATTTCGTTTTTTTCGATTTCATCCTTCGTAGTTTTTATTGGGAATTTTAAGCATAGAATGAGAAAGAAAGATCCAACTATTAATCCAAACATTATTTGCTGAAACGTAAAGGCGCACTCTTCGCTGTTCACATGAACTCATCTGACGTCAAGCACTGAACGTATCAGTTTTTTCCAAAACGTCAAAACTTAATATCTTGAAGGAGAACAAACAGTATTGCGAAGTGGCAAATATTGTAATCCTCTATCAGATATGTCGGTCGCAGTTCGAGATCTGCACGTATTCATGGTATTTTGATAAATCATCGTTCACTTCAATTTGGTTTTTTGAGGTTTCAAGACAGATTTGCGTACCTGATGGCAATCCTGACTAGGGTTAGTAAAATCTGTTGTTATGACATTCAGGCATCTCTGTTCGGAGCAACTGAATCAGAACACACATTTACTTTTCCCCTACCACATAAAGTCAGTCTCGGTGATGCAAAAACTACTCGTCGTTTTCACATAGGGATATTATGAGTCGGATCACGTGGGCGACTTTTTGCCGATCGCACATTGATCGTGTGCCCACGTGGCTAAAATAAACAATGCAACTCTTAGAGATAAAAATTCGGATTACATAGTTGGTAAAATTTTCTACTGGTTATTGTGCAAAGCTTGTCGAACGGTAAATGGATACCACTCTTGGATTGGTACTCATGATACTTGCAAATTATTTTAGGCACTAAGTTATCTTCGTTAGATTGAAAGCGAAACGTTGGTCAATCGACTTCTCTAAACATGCAAAAACATTAGTCGGCTCTTTCGAGCCGAAAACTTCTCGATTAATCAGTTGGCATGCATAAATAATAACCCAGCGAAAGGAAAGCGACATTTCAGCATTCACTTTAGTTGTTTTATAATGTATATGCAGTATAATCCTTCCTGATATTCCTCAGGCTGTGCAACAAAGATGGTTGTGTATCGGACCAACTCGATCTATTTCCGCGCACAGCTGGATGCCCTTTATCATACAATAATTCGGTTGATGAATATGACGTGAAAACACCAGGCTGACCTGGGCACATAAATGGAAGACTTGTGCACACTTCAGATGTGACGGAATTAACTAAAAAAGCCAGACCAATGTGGGAACGTAATCGCGACGGAAAGATGCTTTTGGGGAACCAAGGTCCTAAAAAGGACAACGTGCTTCGAGTTGAGTGTAATTTTTGATAAATCGTTGTGTTGTCAATGATGAGAGACTGAAAATATCTTGGAGGAACACAAGCCGCGAATACTAACTTCCTTTGGTAAAATAATTGTGGGTCACTAAACAGGACAGTATTTTGTTTTATATTTAAGTAGATTGTACTGAATATTGTTTTGTATGACTTTTTTTCGCGATTCATTCCCCTGCACAACCGTTGGCCCATTTCGATGTGGGCATTTCATCCAGCATAATTGTACAGTTCACCCTAAGCAAACCCTAGTCAAACGTCTAACGGTATTAACTTGATAACATCTGAAATGGAATGAATAATGGTTTGAAAGGCAAGAAGGGCACTTCGATAAGTCGCCAAACCATTGAATATTGATAAGAAATCTTTCATCCCTAGACGCACACACGTAGCTGGATAGGAAAAAAAGCGAAAATGCGTGCAAAAACAGACTTTAAAAATATGTCAGTTACTTATGGACAGCTTTCCTAAAGGGTAAGATTGAAAGTTAACTTTTAAAAGTTTCTCTTGAACGTGTTTAAATCACAAATCCAAACTATTTACCGGCTATTGACATCATAGCGTGAATCCCTTGTTTAGGGATAAAAAACCGAGTCACCGAGAGTCACAGTATTTTGTTTTTCTCCGGTTATCAAACAGGATGGCAACCGAGCAAGTTTAGTGTTATCCGAAATCCGCTAATGGTATAAGCACTAAATGCTACGATTCTCGGCCTACTATGACTCAAGAAATCCGCCAGCGGGTTGAAATATTCGCATCGAAAATCGCATCGCCAACCAACTAAGATGAAACGGTGATTGGTTTTGATGTGAGGAGAAGAAGGGGTTAGGAGAAATAAACTAACCTGGTGTAAACATCATAAACTTAAAGACTGTAAATCAGATGTAATAATCAAAATGGTCATAAACTGACTGACAAAATATTTAAGCTCACTTTCTGATCTTAGGTTTCAAAAGAGAGGCCGTTGATGCCAGCTAATAGCTTTATTATCCAAGGATATCCTTCGGTTCGTCACACATTTGTCTGAAATGGATTCAACTAATAGGTTTTGATACGCGCAATCTTAGTTACTGAATAAGTTTCGTCGATATAATGACCGAAGGTGGAAAGAATGTGAGAGCAATGGAACAGTACAAGGATAAAAAAATAGTCAATACCGCAAGAAAACTCTTCCGTGGAGGCGAATAGGCTTTCGAATATGCAGTAAGCCTAGTTGCTTGAAATACAATCGAAAGTTGTTTGAGCAGAACCCGCGAGAAGAATCACTTAGGTCCTACAATGCACCAAAACAAAAATGTGTTTAAAGACTTTGGCTAACGGTAACCTGTGTCTTAGCTTATGCACAATTTTGTTGTTCAAAGTGACATGATCATTATGCTCCCGGGTTTCCAGCTGGACTGATGACTGAGGAATTCATTTCATAATCCGCTATAAAATTTACAGTATCTTCTGAGAATGGTGGTGACTGGGAACTCATTTAGCTGAAGAAGACATACTTCCCCAAATATGGTCTGCATAGGATTACTGTGACTTTTTATGGGCTGAAGGCACACAGGTTACTGAAGCCACTGGTGCTGGTCAGCGGCATGTCATTTATCCAGCCTGACCTCATTTTATTTAATGTTAGCCATTGATACGCTGTCTGATTCTTTATGAACTACCTCGGACGAAGTCGGACAGCGCAAAGATACACCTCCTTTACCCACTTCCTCCCCATTAGATAAGTGGTCTTTGAGACAATCACGTGACAACCGCTCAAATCGTCGATGTGTATTCTTGATAGTACCACGCACGATAAGGAATTTCTACAAGAAGCCTACGGAGCGGGAGCATTCCAGATTGATATCCTTTCATCCGTTAATTCCTTTATTAATGAAATAACAAAGTCCATCATTTTTCAGGAAGAGGGCCGCGGCCAACAAAGAGCTGCCAAGTAGGGAAGTTGACCTGCGGTGGGTGAATTCGAACCTTCTGCAGTCCAAACGCCACGACTTTATCCTTTGGCCACCGCCGGCCCGCTTTGCGGGCAGCGACTATACCAAAATGTTCAAATACTGGAAGAGTTTGATTTTGTGACAGTGTGACTCTAAACCTATGACAATAGGGTGTAATATGACGAAACAGAACTGGAAATGAGCAGGTTCAACTGACAAATGAAACGTGAAATTCGCAGATTTGGATTGCCTCACCAAAAACTAATTTATGATTAAAGTATCGGTTATATTATTTACAAAATCTTAAATGCATAAGCTACTGGTAAACTAGAGTGAGTATTGCTTTTCCTTCGCCGGATGTCCCTCGTAACTTTGTTTTCCTTATTCAAGCTTTCATGAGTGCGAATAAATTTGTTTCCATTTGGACCACCTTGATCCATTCGAACTAATCAAACAATTGAACAATATAGTTAAAAAATTGACCACGATGGAATTCCACATCAAATTTCTTCTACACTGTTTAATCAGAATAATCAAACAGCCAAGATTTCCCGCATTATCTAATTGATTAATCCGTAAAAAATGGTTACTATTGTTTACACTGACTATCGGAACAAATGCCACAAGAATAAATATGTACTGTCAAATGACAAAATAAACAGCCCAAGTTAATTGCTTTGGCAGGATTATTTGTTTGTTTTTTAAGTAATACAAATACCGCGGTTTGAAGGGGATCAGTGAGAAGCAAACGAACGTGACCGTCAAGTGGGCCAACAAGAATATTGGCATTTCCGGAAAACAGTCACCTTCGACTGACGCACAGAAGGTTGGTTTTCCCCGAAATTGTCATTATTTGTTAAATCCCATCTAAAGGAAAGTGGATATTTTACCATGCAAGTTACATTTGTGTGTTATTGGTTAGCAGAAAGTTTGGTACAATTTCCTCAGATGATATAAGAAAAAAATGTTCAAGGAAAATCGTCGAACCACAAGTAAAAATATTGTAGTATTGGTGACAAATATTGTATCGGAATCATCAGCATCAGCATCAACACCGTCACCACGAACACCACTGACAGCATCGTCAATATCATTATCCTAGTCATAATCATTATCAACTTCATTATCTTCATAAGCGTCATTCGCGCCATCACCATCGTCATTACGATCATCGTCATCAATGACACCGTTGTCATAATCCTCGTCGTCTTCATCACAGCAAAAATCGTGATAACCATCATAAAATTCTTCAGTGTCATTAACATGATCACTGCTCTCATTATCATCATTAGTATCATCTTCAATTAGCTCATCAACTTCATCACTGTCGTCAACCTAACAATCGAACTCACCATCGTCGCCATCTACATCATCAACGTGGTAAGCAACAAAGTTACCAAGGTCTTCGCCGTCCTTATCTGCCTCATGTTTTCACCGTCACCGTCATCTTTACCGTCATCAACGTCATCGTCGTCAACGTCGTCTTAATCCTCACTACATGCAGCGCTTCATCGTAAACATCAACACCGTCATTCCATCTACTCATTGTCATCACTGTCTTAACCCTCATCGCTGTCATCAACATCATCATGGTGATCACCGTCATCTCGTCAATTGCGATCATCAGCTTCATCACCCTCGTTGCCGTCATCATCGCCATCACCGTCATTATCAAAATTATCTCTGGTATCATCGATATCACTGCCATCAACGTCGTGATTACTGTCATCAGTCTATTTATGGTGCTTATCGTGAATTTCCTCTTAATCGTCATGGCCGTTTTCTCCCTGATTACAGTCTCCAAGCTGAGCACCAGCTTCTCAGTCATCATCGTCTCCATCTTCATCCGCATCATCTCCTTCATCATCGTTATTGTCATGATCGTCACCAAATTCTTCTACATTATCATCGACATCACCCTCATCATCGGAATTACCGTCATTATTATTATTATTATTATTATTATTATTAGTATTAGTATTATCCCCATCATCATCATCACCATCGTCATGTACATCAGCGTCATCACCTTCATTATATTCATCAACGTAATGACCTTCATCAACATCATGATCGTCAGTACCATCATAAAGCAAACCACGATTATCAACTTCATTAACGTCATCGACGTCATCATCGTCAACATTATCATCACAGTGACTACGGAAATCAGCGTAAATAATGCTACAATCACGGTATCACCGATATCATCGTTATCACTGTCATTGTCGTCATCAGTGTCATCATCGTCATGATTGTCGTTTTCGTCATCACCGTCGCACTCGCATTATCGTCTCTATCGTCATTGTCATCATCTTCAGTCCATTGTCAGAATCATGCGGATCAGCACAGTCTTCATCATTATTGCTCCCCGAATAAACAGAACGCTCATAAGATTGCTCAGCATCATTTGCATTGAATTCGCCACTATCGCCAACATCTTTAATATGTGGGTCATTGAAATTCGCTCCGTCATCTTCATCTACTGGGTAATAATAATAATGATGTTCAAACTATTATTAATGCTAATACAGATATTGTTAATGATTGCCAAGTCATCCTCGTTCTGATCCGTGAAGACGTCGGACTAAGATGGTACAAGAGCGCAGAAGACTCAGTTCTTTGAGCACATATAGCTCGGTTTAACAAATATCCCAGAAACATGGTCCTTCGTCACCACCATGGTTGAGAAAATGTGAAAAGTAGAGTGTCTTGCAACCTAAGGGACATTCCTTATAAAAATGGTGAATATCCATACACATCCAAATAAAACTTTGAAAATTTCCATCTGGTTTTTTACACAAAATAAATAAACGGAGAATTATTTGAGAACCTACGGAAAGTAAGCTGCTCTGAGAAAACAGTAAGGGGACACCCATGAGAACGGAAAGGTTTGCTGCGATCAGATTTAATATTCTGAATCATTTTGAAAGCATTTAGTGCACTTTAATAAGACAACCGAACTAAGCTTTCAAAAGCTGATGCTATTTATAACAACTTTTTTATTTAATTGTTATTATTCGTTGAAGACAAGGAAGGATTTATTCTTACGAGACATCGTTCTTGATGCAATACCAAAATTCAGGTTACCATTAGTTCCGCCAGATTTGTGCTGGTAGAGTTAATGACGTTGCCAGTACAGTTGTCTTAGGCACTGGGAAAACGATCTTCGACGAGACTTGAAGAGTATTCAGGCAGAAAACCAGCATTAATCATTATTCAGTTAGGTTAGAATAGAAGCCAACATTGACGTGATCAAATGAATAAGGCAATCAACATGCTACAGACTGTACGACGTGAACACCTTTGGGCCGTTTCAGGGTGAAACCTAAGGGCCAGATTATTGCAAATGGACTGAAGCACTTTGAGGGCTACGTTTGCAGTGCTGAAGTCACCTCAGCTGTTATTGAGACGTTTGCTACCGGAAAGTAAAGTTCAGAAATTACACAACCTTGTTTTCTAGTTCACAATTTAGGATTAAGGGGTGGTAAAACTATTTTTAGGCCTGGGAAATATCGAAAAACAGAGAAGGGGTGGTAATATACTTGCACGGTAAACAGATCACGTTGCTCGACATTCGATTCCGATGCAAGCATCAATACCTTTTGATTGCAATGTTATATCCGATCAGAAGTAAACATGAGTACACATTTTCTGAAACATTACCGTATTACGGGACCCGACCTACTTAATTTATGAACAAATTTAGGAAACGCAATGATCTGCGGATCACGTGATTTTATGCGATTGAGCAGAAGAATAAACCTCAGTATGTTAAAATATTCGGACGTATTTTTTCTATTCTTTCTCGAGTTTCAACGTTCACACGTCAATGAGATTTTCGTGACCCACACTCGGAAAAGAATGAAATCCCATTTTTGGACAGTTCAGATGTTGGCTACGCTGTGTACCTGTTTATTTCCAGTCGAAGGACAAACTCGCTTCTTAGTGATCTGTCCTATCTATATCGGGAAATTTTCCATCCACGATGAATTTAAACCGACATGCTGACCATCTATTACATCGGTGCACACGGACTGTGGTGAAAATTACCCATGCCGGAAGTAGGTGTTCTAGGGGAATGGAGGACTTTTACAATCAAGGATTCCCCGTAAACACACCACAGGGTCCGGACCACCAACTGACCGATGACAACTCAGGAAGCATCTAGCAACTCCGTCAAAGTCAAAATTAGCTGAACGTGATTCAGTGCAGCCTACTAAAAACTGCCCTGTTGTTCGCGTCAAGTTGCATACAGAACCAGATGATTCAGATGTGCCAGTTACACCTGACATTACAAACGATCAGCTTTGGACAAGCTATTTGAATAGAAAGACAAATAAATTTGGCGTGATATCTTTTATCTTCTTATCCTTTACTTTCTTTTATTAATCAATTAACAATGTATATCATTTTTCAGGAAGGCTGACAGAGGGCTGTCAATTTGGGGAAGTTGAGCGGCGATAAGAGGATTCCATTCGGCCACCTTTACGTCCAAATGCCGCAATCTCATCCCCTTGGCCATATTAGCATTTGGATCTAATGTTATCAGTCGGTTCCGTAAAACAACCTTATAATTACAGTGAATACCTGTGGCGGTTGTGAATAACGGATATGTGGTGAAAACTGCATGTAGGCTGGCAATCAAACCTTGGATCCAAGATATTTGAAATACTTTAACTAGTAGTTTCTAGGTCCAAAAGACGGGAGTACATGACCACGTCATGATTACCTCATTTAGAGCTAGCATTTTGAATTGGTACTGGAAAACGTTATCGATTTCACCAATCATTTAGAGGTGTGACTTGACGTCCGTTTTGGTATCTGACTTTGTGCTCCACTGATGAAAGTGTCACTATATTTTCATGGGCAAAATGGTATACATGAAGAAGCGGGATTCTTTAGGGATGACATTTGTGGCCCCCAAGACCAAGCCTTCTGGTTGATGCAAGGAACTGGAGGTGTGTAACTGGGAGGAAACTAATAAAAGCAGACGCAATCGGTCATTTTGCAGGTGGGCGCCTGTGTAATATACTTTCAGAAACATCATTTATCTTGGTGATAATTAAAAAGGACCACATCGTAGCTATTTCCGGTTGTAGACTTCAGCAAACTTTTTTGGATAACTGTACTGTTGTCTGCCATATTGTTGAGATCCAACCCGGTTGTACAGAATGTTAATACGATCGACTGGCAATCTTTCGTTCCGGATCTCAATCCGCTTCCGGCCCAAGGATGCATGCCGCTGAATGTTCCTAACGATGATGGAGCATATGTCATGTTTTTAATGTTGCGTCATAAATTATTTGAAAACCCACATAAAAATATAGGTGAGTAACAAAAGGAAAATACGCAGAATCAAGTAATCGCCATCCTAAAACCACTAAAAAATGTAGTCTATCATTGATATATTATGAAATGGACTGAGGATGCAAATTAGTAGTCACCTGAATCCGATCCTAAGAGACAAAAATGTTAATACCTTATTTTTCCCAAACAATCACGCATGCGTTATCTGCATAAATAAATGAGTCGCTCTTTCTAAGTATAATATTTTGCTTGCCCAGATACGTGATGCATAATTCATCGCAAAAACAAAGCTGCAAATAGCAAGTAGGTTGTCAGCTGACAAAAAAAACCAAACTTGTTTGAACTAATTCCTATGACTGGAAGGTATTTAAAGATGTGCCTGTTTTGATGTTTGTGTGTTGATTGGTTCGGTAGTAGTGGGTGTTTCTTGAATGAACTAAGGCACAATAAATCTTTTATATTGCAACGTCCCATCTTCGTATGAAGCTGCAAATCTGAAGACCAGAGTCCACGACAAATATGAGTAGATGAACACCACCGATGATTCTCTCATAATCCTAATTCATTTTGCTGTTATGCTACGACGTAAATCAGTAGTTAAGTAGTCCAAAGATGTAGTTTCACGTAATTTTCAATCAAAACCTAAAACAATGCTCGAATTCTACTTTGGTCCCTGATTCCAGTTGACGTTCTTGTTTTCAGTGATGACTATTTTCGGTTAACTAATCAAATCAATCGTAAGCGCATTTATTCAATCAGCCCAGGCGTCAATAGCCTAAGCAAGATTGACTGGCCACCGTTACTTTAATTTAGGAACCGCTAAATTCTTCTGAAGGAGGCAAAATGCAAAGCGGTAGACCATAAAATAGAAAACTACCTGATTACTATATCAATGGAGTCAGTTCATCTTGAGGTTTGTTTTAATCAACGCTGATGCAAGTTGGACACGAATTCCTATTGCATAAAATGACGAAATGAATTATAAGTATTGCAACTTGTATCACACAATCGTGAGACGTTTTGCACTCTTTTACGGTGCCGAAAGTACCAGAGAGTCGTACATTTGACCCAATATCATCTGGTGCAAACGCGAATTGTTTCGCGTCATTTTAAATGAGTAACTTGCATTTAAAGGAAATTGACCATAACTGGCGGTAAACCGCTACCGTCAACAGTGTATTTCTCGTCTTTCAGTTTGTTCATTAATAAAATGGCGGTGTGCATCATTTTTCAAGAACAGAGCACTGGCCACCAGAGGGCTGCCGAGTGAGGAAGTTAATCGGCAGGTGGGCAATTCCAGTCAACGAACTTCACCTACAAACTCCAGGAAATAATTCGCTTGGCCAATGCCGGTCATAAGTTGCATGTGTGAATAGTTTATTTCTCTTCCATACTAGTCTTCATGCAGAAGGATCGATAAGTGTTCATCAAATCAAGTTACCTTAGGAGTTTGTGTGTTGTCCTTCAATAGGAAATTTACTGTTTTTAGAAAGTGTTATTCAGCATCGGTAAATTAATTTTTTCAAGTACTTTCAGTAGCCAGAAACCAAACTCTGTCACCCGCTTCCGTATGGCAGTATTAATATTGTTCTGAATTAATATAACAAAATGACGTCGTGTAAGTTTGAACAACTTTGACTCCCTATGTTTGGGAAAGAGGGTATGGAGAAGAATTACTGCGCTATTTGGTTGTCGCAGTAGTTTTGGTTAACGTGCACACCAAGTATCCTGTAGCCATATTTATTGCTGACATCCGGTACGTTAATCCATTTCTAATCTTCAAAAACCAGAACATTGTTATTCGTAAAAAGAGAAATTTCGTGCTTGTGTATTATTTTGAATAAATTTAACTTATATATTTAAAATGTTCAAAAATGTTAATTTTTAAGCGCCGAATTTATTATGTCCAGGATGTGACAAAACACACGGAGTAGCGCTTGGTTCATGAGATTTTTCTTTCGATCGAAACAATAAAACACCGTAGAATTGGCCTGCCGACTGGATGATGACAAATGTAGAATTGTGTGACAGTAGCGTATTAAATGACAACTTGTTCCACGTAAATTGTTCCTCGCATGTCCACTTCTAACACTGGTTCCACTGAAAACGTTGGTCGGGTAAGCGTCATTGATTATTGGCGGTTTTTGAAATACAGGGAAAATCGGTCTTCATAAATCAGCGGAGTAAAGCTTTACACCTGTTGAAACCGGATCACTTTCACGAGGACATAATAAAATCAAATTATTTAAAACCTCGTTGTTTCCTGATGAAATAACCAAATAGCGAGCACGAAGCCGTTATATAATTACCAGTTTACAACGTTTCCCGGAAGTGGACGTCAGTAACCGGTACGTTACCAGACAGTATTACCAAGGATTTTAGATCCACAAAGGAATCTGAGCAAAATGATGATGAGAGCTGTTTTCTTCTGTCCTTGGTCACCGTGAGTTGGGAATAAATCCTATAACCCTTGCAAAAATCAGAAAAAGAACCTGAACAGTATCACGAAGACTTTGGGAAACTCTGCCATAAAAGAAATAACATACCGAGGACAAAATTAATGAAATCATCATGTTGTTTAGCATACCATGGAGAGGTATAGCGTTTCTTGACATGTGATTCATTAGGGATTTAGTGCTTGGTAACCTTTGCCAATTCTCTGGGAGCACACGATTCTGATTTGTAGGACGTATCTAAATTGGCTTGCATTTCAGCCGTGACAAATCGCTGACTGTCAGCTTGGTGCGTCCGAATCAAAATATTAAGGTTAAAATTTAAGTCGAATTTAATATTGTTCCGTTGAGTAAATTCGTAAAATGAGCACAAGGTTAAGTGTGGATAAGCACAATGTAGTCACAACAGATGGTATACTGTGTTTTGTTTTGTAATAGCCTTGAAGAATATTGCATAGTCACTGTGCTAATTTGATTACTGACTTCTAACAAAATACTGTCATAATTTCGTAGAATTTTGATTCACGTATTAATTTTCGGGAAACCGGCAAACGTACCCGAAACTGATCAACTACACATGCAGATGTTTGAAATTTCACGCTCACAGAAATCATCCGGACTAGAATGTAAATTTTAACCAGTTTAGGGAACCATCAGTTGGACAGAATGGACGCTTTATTCCCCTTGCGCCACTTCGTGCAGTGGCTCACCGGTCTGACCACTGTGGCCGCCTAATATCCCCGAATTACAGGAGACGCGTGCCATAGTGAGACAATTGAGTTCCCGCAATGCCCTGCCGGGAAATCGATTTTACTTTCTGTTTTTGGCTAACAATGGCTATAAGCCACAACACATGGGATTATCTTTTGGGTAGACCAATTTACCAAATGTCTACTTAGTAACTGAGAATAACCGATGGCTCGGTTAACAGCTGCGCTCACTATCTCTAGTGGCTTTTAAGTGACCTTAAAAAATCAAATCGCTTTGCTTATTCAGCAGCATTTTGCGCCTGATGATGCAACAAAACGCGTAGCCACTTTTGCTTTTGAGATGTCTGACTAAAATTAGCAAACGGACAAAGCCGCTGGCTTTCAAGTTTTCATACGTGACGCTAATTAGAGACACTCAGTGGATTACATTTGAAGCGACGATCAGAATGCCGTGCGTCTGAATGTAATAGTTAAATGCCACCCAATTAACTGTTGGTAGATTAATACGTCACAATACGCACGCTTCTCGGCGGGGATTCGTTTAATCTAACATCCCCCGATTAATTCCCTACCGACTACTTGACACTAATCCGTTCATGCAATCTAGGATTACAAGGTACAACGAATGAATTTTATCCAAAGCCTATGGAGAGCGGATTTAAGTTGGCCATCGTTTTTTGCCCGTCACGCATGAACCCACCGTACCAATACAAGGACAAAACCTGAGATTTGGTAAAGACTGACGGTGGAAATAACCGCAGGTTTTCAAACTAACTTTCCCATTTTCATTGGGGTTGCAACTGCTAGATCGATAATCCTTGCCTAATTAAAAAAGGGTGTTTCAAATTTATTTCTTCGAACAGCTATTTCGGCCGTCAGTTTCAAAGAAAAGAGGGCCAACGAACAACGTACCAAAAAAATGGAGCAGGCTGAATAATTGACTTAATGGATTGTGTGAAAGCACACGTATGTGAACGTAGTTTTCTAAAATGTTTCATGTTACTGAAACGCGAAATATGCAAAAATGAATTTTCATGAATCACACTTTCGAACTTAGTGGCGAATAGAAAGAAGAGTCAACGTGAAGGAAACATACATGACAGCGTCGACTGAGATTTTCCCGCTGCCTTGTTGAGTTGCCGGAGCTTGAAAATCGTTCCAGATTTTAATCGCTGCTTGTGTGGCCATAGACTGGTTATGACCTATGTGAATGGTGGTTGTTGGGAGTTAAAAGACATCCGGCAGTGGGGCTCTCCATCACTTGTACAAGTATTACAAAACAGGGCAAGTTTGCTTTTCGTTAGGACTGCGTAGCTTTTCCAGTTCTGTCTGTGTGTGCCAAGCAAATTTCGTACACACCTCGTCCAAGGCCGTCTTTTATTCTCTATAAAGGAAGATCATTAACCTCCAATTAGCAACATTTTTTATTCAAGCGAATAATCTATATGGGACTGACGAAGCACAAAAGATAAACTACGCCTGAACAGCTGCTTCAGTTTATTGAACGCAATTTTTGGTGGTTGTCACTAAGGTACTCCCATGCTTCTTGAAAGATTTAAACTTGCAAAACATGTAAGGAACAAAAGGAACGATCTTGCTTATTTTCTAGAAATAGCCCTTGAAATAGAGTTACTGAAGTTATTGATTGCACGAGCAATCAGTACAACGCTGCTCGTTGTTTGGTTTGCTCCCAGTTACCCGTAATAAGTAATCATGGACACACTTTATTCATTCGAAAGAGAAAAGTCATAGACGAGAATCTCCAACAGATTTTGATTTGATTGCGTTGACAACAAACACCTGTCAGGGGTTGCGAAATATGCGTACGTTTGAATTGGAACTGAGAATAAAACGAACAGCGTTACCGAATGATATTTGCGTTAATGTGATTTCCAACATGTTTTGGGATGCGAAAGTATATCATCCGTGCCGGACCCGGTGCCACGAATGGAGATCCTCGGGAGCTGGATATTCACATCTTTCATGATGCGGATAGATTAACAAATCACTACATTGGAAGGTGCTATAAGATGGTTGGGGAGGAAACAGGAGACTTATCAGAAATCGAATGCAATATCCGGTATGGTCAAATCATTTACTATTTTTTATTTAGTCAACCAAAACAAAACATTACCGCCAGTCGCCGAGATCGTAACACGGCAAACAGTGGACGACCTAGCGACACTAAAAGAACGGTTAACTGATGAACAATATCCCAGTTGTGTGGCAATTGAATTTTTATTCTAATTTTTCGTTGCGCGACCACTATCAATTCTGGTGTGATTTACACGAACAGTAAAACTTCTTTTCTCCGAAATACAACATTTTTGGGCAAGAAAAAATCTTATCACCCTTATGGCTTACTCTGCAGCGTGATTTTGAAAATTACCGTTTTAAAATCCTTAGACTCATATCCGTACACTGGATTTGTTTTATTGTTAAATTAAATAGTAAAACACGTTTTTGTGTTTAAAATTGACATGAGAAACAGACGTCCTTTGGCTGCGTTCTCCAACGATTGGGTTTCAAGTATGAAGTCATTCTCATGAAGAAAATCTGGAGGTCATCCGAGAAAGCAAATAAAGAAGCCAAATGGTGAAAAAATAAATTTTTCCGCGTTATTAGTCTTCCCATGTGCCTATGAGAATATTATATCACTTGAACAATAACGGTCTCTTTGACCACCGTTCGTGAGTGATCTTTGTACAACAGATGGAGTTTCGTTATCATCAGGTAACAAATTTGTTCGGTAATGCATAATTTTCCAGTGTCTTAGATCTCACTGGGCCCATTTTGTATTCCAACCCGGGCGATACCTTACCATGCAAAACGTGGCTCCAGGATAAATTGGATTGAGAGGCATTTGAACTTACTGATATCCCTGAGTGTCACAAAGGTCGGTCTGTTTAACAACTGAAGTCCAGCAAACGCGTAATCGTATGTATCACTAATCCGTGACAACAATTAGTTAGGCCGGATTTTATTTATATAAAGGCATGCTGTAAGTTCTTGATCAAGGCATGTAAAGGTCGAAGTTAAACGTTTCGTTTGCATGTCAGAAGGATAGCTGTCACAAGATTGTAGAATCTGTTTCGTAAATTTCGACAAACCGTACTTGTATTTTGTTGTACAATGTTCCGGGTGATGTTAATTATCCCGGTTTCAGTTCTTCTGCTTCTGTCGGTGAGGCACCAGCTGTCGATTACTCAGATGCATAAGATTCTATCCAACATTTCCTTAGCCGGGATTTGAAATGCTTTTTCTTAAAATTTCATGTCGATGTCTTCTAAGTTCATCTGACTATGCTACAATCCAATTTAGCTGAAGATTTATGCTTGCAGAAATCAGTAAATTTTCACTCGAAGCCTCGGATAGAAGTTTGCAAAAGGCAGACCTTTTGCGATAACAGTTTGATAACTATTGAAGAAATTTTTCATTCTGGATTTTTCTCACTCATGGAGGCTGATATCGCTATTTTTTACGTTCGTCCAAGCACGGATCCTGATTTCACATTTAAAATTTCTTGTTTCGTTAAGGTTGTGCATTTGTCCCCAAGGATTTCTTATACTTTCGTCTCAAAGGAAATGACCACAGAAAAGAATGTGCTTTCAAAAGCAGGGTTTGCATAGTGGCCTATAGATCGACTGAATTAGGCGAGATGGAGCTTCCACCAATTTGCAAGAAAGAAAGCTAGTGTGAGGTGCTGTTCATCAGGTTGGGTGAACTTTCGTTGTCAGTCATCAACCCGTAACTAAACAAACATGGACAGCCTGTGAAGCACTTGGCAGTATGCTTAGTGGATTCTGTGGCAGAAAGACGCCTCGGACACATTCATGAAGTCCGGTTTCATGCGAAGGTCTTCTGATTCAAATAACCTGTTACTGGCCTCAGTGCGTTAGGAGGTCTTCAGCTATTCCCGATGTCCTGTAGGTGAGGCCGCCTGGTTGGTACTTTAGAAGTAGTACCGTTTAAATTATCCATGTATTTCCATTTTGGCAACTGGGTGAAAGCAATCCCACTGGGGAGACAGATTCCTTCGGATAATCGGTTATTTGAAAGAGTTGGTTTGTGCATGGTGAACTTTCCACAGAGTCCATGTCTGTTTCCGTTTTCACCTTAATTATGTTTGTAGTTTCCTATGGTTTTGATGATATCTAATCCGAAGCAGATCTGTGCAATACGCATGTGTACCGGGATTACCGAAATCCAAGTACCCATCATCAAATGAATAATTTTCGCCCCAGTAGACTGGAAGAAATTAGTAGTCGACTTTTTCACATACTATGCGTCAACAACTCGGGATTCTCCTTGATCGTGGGTTGTTAACCATGATCTTATCCAATGAGCAAATAGTCTAGAAATTTAGTCGATGTCCAGTTTCAGCCACCACATGCAGATCTCCAACATAAATCGGTATGGATCTGTCGGGGATAACAAAGTAGGATATATTCACAACAGTTTTGGGTTTGTATTGCTAAGAAATCCGAATCAACGAACTATGGTAATTGAAGGGCGAGGTATTATTCTTTCTGTTGTATTTTGATTTTTCTGATGTGACATACAGCAGCTCCGACGAGGAATTACTCCTACCTCATATTCCAAGGAGATTTGGAATTTCTAAATCCGTATCTCTTGTTTGGGTAGCTTATTAAATTGCCACTTCAGAAGGTGAAACAATTTGTATAAGATCAATATTCAAACAGCTGTTTGATTTTATACGAAGCCTACACTCGACCGGACTAATTCTTTTTACCTGATTTACATCCATCCAAAAGAAAAACCTTCTACCTTAGATATCACGTTTAACAAATTCAGGTGAATTGAAACACAAAATCATTCGTGAATATACTATGGTTTTTGATATTGTCTAATTTCCAAGAATCAAGGTTATATCTTCCTCGCCACAACGACAAGTTTTTTGATCCTTGATGCACATGAATATATTTTAAAATAAATAAAGAAGTTAATACGCATGCATATCTCTTTACAACAGCGCAATTTTCCCCTTTGTATCTTCTGCCATTGGTGTCCCTCATGTGGGCCTGCTTTTATCGTTTTCATCTCGAAGTACGCGTCTAATGTGCCCGACAGTGATAGTGCGTTCGTTGTCAAATGTGCACGCGTAAATCGTGGTTTAATACACACTTGCGACTCCATTCTGACATTTGAAATTTGCATGATAGAACCTTCGAGCATAAGTTGTTTATTAAATTCCATAATTGCGCTGAAATGCTTGCAAAATGGGCCAACTGATTTGGAATTATCGGCGCATGGTCAGATATCGATGCAGAAATAGATCACTAAGATCAGGCAAAACACTTCGGTGTGATATTGAACTAAAGGCATGTCTGGTCTGGTTAAGTGAGCCGCGGACGTATGACTTCGCATCTGTTGCATTTTCGTTTCCAATTTGTACCATTTAATGTCTCGTCAAGAGCACTGGTTTTCCGTCTTCAGTCACTGGCACTAACCGCACATGCGACATTCTTCAGTTCCGTTGTCACAACAGCTTAATTCAATTCTCAGCTTCATGTCCTACCCTGTTGGGAAGCTTAAAGTTTAATAAACTTGGTTTATCTATTCTCAACACAATGAAATTTGCCTACAATTTTTCAAAATTATATTCATGGTATCGTGTTTGTCAGACAATATGGAGCAGCATTCTCCCCTTCCTTAAGTAGATGTGATGTAAAACTACTGCGAGTAACTCAAAGAATGATCGAACTCGAAGCTCGCAGTTATTCAACAAGTTGTGCACTGTTTTTGTTACCTTTTCGTTTTCAATGTTCGTGGTTCTCAGCGTGATCGGAAGGGCTTTGGATGACACCGAAAAAATGGTGTCCATATGCTGTGTCAGTTGGAATTATTTGGGATGTAAAGGTGTCGGCATCAGGGATATCTCCTAAAAGCTCTGATTTCAATTACAGTGGACAACCTTGGCTTACTGTAGACATTTTCGACGAAGCTGGACTTGTGCAAACGATGATGTTTGGTTTTTATTTTCAGTGGCATGTTTCGCATACGGATGGATGAACAAAACTGCTGCGGAGGCACACGACCGGTTTTGCAGTTGTTGCCACTCTTCAGTTATGCGTACCCGGTACTTTCCTGTCCAACTATCCGTATACTAGTGCACTCCTTTCTAAGTTTCTCATTAGAATATCACATGAATCTTCAGCAGCATGAAGGAATGATTTAAGAATCACATAGTGATTGGTCGGAGAAGTTTCGTCGATCAGGCAAGGCTAACATTGAGAAAGGGTCTCATGGTCCGATGGTTGTGAATTTTTTCGCAACTGTGTGTTTCGCATACAGGCGGATGAAACCCCCCCCCCGGAAGCAATAATTAATCCATGTAGCCCCATTACTTGTAATCGGTGGACAGGACAACAACGGACTGGGTGGCCGGACAATCTACCAGAATTTCATGATACCCGATGTCGGTATAAAGAAACGTGTGTGGAATTTGTTAAGGCTGCAATTTTGGCATAGGTGCAAAAATAGAATGAAAATCCCCATTCAAACAGGTACACGTCCAGTCTATCTTCACACTAGTAGGTGAATTCTACCATTGACGTTTTTACCCGTGTTTGTGCACGCTTACCTCGTGGACCACAAAATTCCAGTCGGTTGTTGTCTATCAAATTTGTCCACTTTCGTTCATCCATTATAAAAGGCAGACAAATAATTTCCAATTAGCACGTCATTTTCCTCATTTCGTGCGAAGCAAAAATGCCATTGTTGTACAACCATGCTTACAGATTCAACTAAGAATGCCCATACATTCCATCGAAAATCCATGTTCACTCTCGGACATATTGTCACTTATTAAATGGACATTAACATGTGCCTACTGCCTACTTTTCAAAAGCTTAACATATTTGCAACAAACCAGGTGAACAGTATGCATTACCAGGAGCATGGACTGGGTTGAATTTCGTAAAATGTCCACACTTTTTGACTTGAATCACACAAATCTATCCTGGAATATCCCCGTAATTTGATACGTTAACGCATCAGCTTGGCTGGGAGGGCAAGAGCATAAGAGAATGATTTTCTGGTTAGTAGTTCACCGTGTTTTCGCTTACCGCCACCGGATTAATTGCAAACGGTTTCACTATTTGAGATGAGTCAAGCACCATGATTCACAAGTCATCTTAGTGGTAAAAACCGGCCGCTTGTTGAATTTTCCATTGAAATACTGATGTTAGCTTTCCAACTTCAAAGAGCTGGCGCTTGGAATGAAAATTTAGAGGACATACAGTGAAAACATTGTTGGCTGGAGGATGATTAGCAAGGATGATATAATAGAGTTTAAGGAAAACTAACATCGTGGACTGCACCCAACTCTATAAGCACGTGCACCGAACCGAAGAAAAGAAATGCGTTTCTATCCGACGGAATGTTGAAAAATGGAGCACGAAGAATCAGTCATTCGCTCATAAGTTTGCCACTGTGCATATAAATATTGAATTCCAAGCTTTACTTCTAATTAAAATGAGGCATGTGTTAACGCTTGAGGCGCACTAGAGAAGTCTTTCGTGATAATACTCAGTCAGTTTAACCTCAGTAATTTTCAGCCGCTTCTAACGCAGTATGAAGATAAAAAGACGTTTGTGTTAAAAATATTCCTTGTTCTGCACTCAAAACCGGAAATCGCCATACTAGCGTAGAAAGGCTGCGGTAGACGAGGAAGCATCCACGAAACCGAGGCCATTGGAATTAATCGTTCTACTTAATCCACTGTGCCTACCCAGTATCCGGAAGATTACGAACCTGGAGCTAGGTCCATGAAAGAGCCGCCCAGTTTGTCACATTCAGCCGAGACATTCCAAGATACAGGGAAGTCGAGTTTTGCTACAGTCAGTCTGTATTAATCGGTTAGTTGGCAAATGTGGACACAAGGAGCCAGTCGACAGTTGTGGGAATTGTGTGCATTTCATATTTCATTTATTGCATTGATTTGCTACATTTATTATGATCCTCGCAGACTGTGAAACAAGCTTTTACAAGGGTATGTTCATGAACGCTTGCGTCTAGCACCAGTTTTTGAAATGGAGACAAATCGTTGAAGTCTGTCATTTCGCTCTACCCGTGAATCCGTTTGCAGCTTTTATCGAAGATTGTGTGCAACTGTTGTCCTGTCACAGTGCTGTGCAATCGGTACTCGATATATAATGGTCATCGTTACCAGTAAAAACATCCATATTTTAGGAAGAATGAAATCTCGCAAATGTCTCAAAAAAGCGGTGAGGTAAACTGTGCAGCCTAGTTAATTGGGTTTTTCGCCCTCAGTACTCATTCGTTAACTGCTGTTTTACATGACACTGATTGGCTAGGAGTTCTGTGAACAAACTTATATACTCTGTTGGAATGCCAAACTGCTAAAGTTTGTGGCGAGAATTCGTAGCCCAGCCATAACGATTTCATACTGTCCAGTCTTTCAGGAATGTGTGGCGTTGTTCTTTATATTAATTCTGTCATCCGAGTGGAGAGAATGACGTTGATCGATTTCTACCGAGCGAGCAACATACAAGCAGGAGAAGGGAAATACAAAGACAGAATACTGAAACGGACTGAAATAAATTAATCCAATAATTTTCCAGCGTGACTGTGAGTGAACTTCTGGGACTACAGCAATAAAGCCCGATAACGGATTCATCAGCCTGTTGTAGTACACTCCACGTCATTCGATGGTTCGTTTATTTTCCACGTACTCTAGGTGGTCCGATGCAAGAGTTATGGATTTATAACCAAAACAAACAAAATCAAAGTCTGCTGCAAAAATCTGACAGGAGGGAGTTTCGCACGCTGTTTAGAACACAAACACGAAGTCAGTGAGCTGTGAAAAAGCATTTGAGATTACTGTTCACAAGCGTACAATGTGTAAGCGCTGACAGCGACCTGGGTTACGTTAAACTAATGTAATGAAGTGAAATCGATTTCAAGCCGAGTGGCTATCGTCTTCCCATGGGCTACTATAATAACAAAAACAGAAATGTGACAGTGCCCTAAGGTGGACTGTGCACAAACGCCGACTTGTTTGTATATACGTGTTCAGTGATAGAACTTTCATAGAACGGAAAAACGTTTGGTTGACACTACTAGGATCAAATAAAAGATAAACTTTCCTTGTTCAAACACTGCGTCTGGTTGAAACGTCTTCTTTGTACGAGGAACTGGAACAAGCTTAGTACAGCTGTGAGGCACTCAGGCACTACCAATTGTTTAAACCTTGGGAGTGGAGATCAACCGTTCGGGGCGTAAAAGAGAGCTCATTATAGATAACAATCATGATAGATGGCTCTAAGAGTGAACTGTACAACCCTAACCAAATGATTATTTTGCAGCTCCTGCAGACTACCCCCATTAGGCTACTTCAATAGGGCATTTAGTAACCAAAGGAGTTAGCTCTTTAGGGCCACCCAAAGGTCTATCAAAGCATCGTTGGGAATTTGTCATTCACCACTGATTTAGACTGATATTTCTCAATCATGGATATATTGGGGTAGCTATGTTCTGAGTTCTCAACTTGGGATAAATGTTACAAATACACTGCAAGGGTGCAACTTTCAATAGAAGTTTCTGAATAACCGCTTTGGATCTACTGCATTCTTTGTCAGCTACTTAAACCTTCGTCACCTACAGTGTAGTGAATCATTAAGCTCCAGTAAGAAATACGATTGGTTGGCTTAAAGATTCGCACAACTACTGGGATATTTAAAGTTCCAAAAGCTGCGTGTGTGCGCGTTTTCGTAAAATATTACATGTGGATCTGGTGAACTAGGACAGAAATAATGCAGTTCCCAGGTGATTCGTGTTTGTGTGATTGGTTCGCTTGAACACAATAGAACTAACCACCTTCTGTCCTTTGAATGTCAGTTCCAAATTCAAACAGCCTGTCTTGTGCTGTGGGTGAGTTTTCGACCTTTTGTATCCGGAAAACGCAAGAACTTTGCAATACTCTGACAGACCATTTGCGAATATCGAACACAGATTCATATTCTTCTGGGAAATCGATTGCATATATATCCCAACAAAAAGCTAGTAAGGAGAATGCATATTATTTGCACACACGTTTGTGTGGATATACACACGTGCATGTATATACAGATACACACACATGCCTACATAGATGTATGCACACATGGATCACAATTGATTAGCGGAGGTTTCTTCTTAGGATGTATACAAACCTAGCCTTCTAGACTACTATTGCTCTACTCGCAAATTGTTTGAGACCGCATTTAATTATGACGTCCAACTTATTCATTTATCAACAAAAATGTATTTTATGGCTACGTTTATAATCCGAAGGTTTCATAAAATCTTCAGGTGGTCAACAGAATACAGATGCATGTATCCCTTAGTCATGCTTCAGGGTGATTCGTAGTAAATATACCATAAATAGGTCATGGACAACGATAGTTTAAACACAGAAAACACAATTAGTCAGAGGCTGATGAAGCGTGTTAGTATAAAACCACTCCACTTAGACTAATGAGAGTACTAGTTCCAAATAACTTGAATGTATAGCTCGTATTTCGATTTGTTTATGCCTAGTTTGTCAAATTTCGACTCTGTAAAATTGTATTCATTTGAGGAACAAAAAACGATGGTTAAAAATAAGTCAGATCTCCAAATGCATATCGTTCTGTCAACACCTTGAAACTGGATGAATTTCAAGGTGAAAGGAGAGGCCAGAAGTTGTATAGAGTAAGAAATTTACCCGCACAAAGCACATCCACAAATCGACGCCACGAGCTGGCACCGAATAGGCCACATTCCGCTCTGTTGGTCAATGGTAAACCTCCAAATTATTTGGCATGCGGCTGTCGTACATGACTTGCGTCAGTGAACAATCAGTGGCGCGCAATCCACTATTCCAGTGGTACACGGCAACTAACCTGGTTATAGTCATTTGAGTGGCTTCATCGATTAAGTTCCAAGGCAAGCAGTTTCCATTTTAGCTCAAACTATCTATCCAGAAAGCGGAAAATAGCCCGTTCGATTCCGGTTCCGACATATGAATGCATGTGTAACAGGATTTCTCTCTTGAAACTCCCTGTATAGATAGACGTATTCGGATTAGCGTAATGCGAAAATAATAGAAATGCGGGCGGTAATGCATCTTACATGAAAACACGTAACACGCAAGCAAAGTGATTTGGATTGATTTACATTATTGGTTTGGTGATGCACTCCTAATGGGGAGATACTGAAAATGTCCTTCAATGCATCATCTGTAAACTACACCCGAAAGCTTTGAACGAGACAGTCTCATATCCGGCTTTCATTTTTACATACACTCTGATCCTAACCTATCATCGAATTACTACGTATGGGTAAGTGGGACTTCCTCGAAAAGCCTTTTAAGAGAATTCGTTAAAAATGTTTCTCCTCAGTTTTATTGGTTGCAGTGGAATCAAAGTTTTATATAAATAATTCCTCGATTATTTAGGCTAAAATTGATAGTAAACAATATTTACTGATCATGCCTTAGGACTGAGAAGTCCAATCATTTTGAACCTGTAACATTGTGAATGATCATTTACTTGGAAAGTGATAAGGTTAGCATTCAGAGCTTAATTATAAACATTTCCGTTCAACTTTCCCATCTGCAAATTCTTATCTCAAAGAATGTTTGGACAAAATGATGATGTATCAAAACATACAGGTGATTAGCCGGGGTGTTTTAGCGGTCCCTTTTGTCCAGAACGTTCTTCCCACCAGTGGTCATTACTTCTGCCCTGCTTAAGATTCTCGGTCGCTTGCTGGGCAGATTCATCAAGAAAGCATTGGAAAAATATCCTGTGTGGATAGAAACTCAAAATTTTCTCGTCTACAGAAAAAAAGCATTTTCCTTGGCTCTTGGACTTAACCACCACCCGAGCACTTTGTTCACAAAAGAATATTAATTTCGTCCAAGACAATCCCTTAAAATCTTTGTAGATAATGCATTTAGGGTTGGACTTTGTTCACTCTAACAACTGACGCAAAAACTGTTCGGGTTTTTGATCGTAAGTCAAAGATAAAATTTTCCTTACTAGTGAGAGCATTTTCGAGACGGGTCGGTTCGATTCTGTCCCCGGAAGTGCATGCCTTTAAGGAGAATATTTAGTGCTGGGGTCCATATATGGACCAAGAAAGGTTGATTATTCCAACGCATTTCGTCACATCGGGAAGATAATTTTAGGCAGTAAAATTGTAGTATCATACTGCAGACCATACACATTTATGAAAACATCCAATCACGACTTCAGAAAATTCCACAAAACTTATGGTGACCTGGTGAGCAATCAAGTCACCAAGTGAGTTTCAAGCTTTCGTAAATGGCTGAATCATTTACTCGGTTATATTGATCAATTTCGAAATAACAGTGAATTGTCTTTTTGGTACCTTCAAGCAAAGTAACAAAAGCTGCTGCAGCTTAATTGCCGAATTGTAGAGGAAGTGTTAGGGCTGCACTGAACGAAGGAAAAATGGGTCTGAATTAGAAGATAGGTAGCTTACTGGCATGAAACAGCCGTGCGCATGCTCTTCGTTCCATCAATCTGCGTAAGCTGGCTTGCAGACAAAGGTCGGTCCGAGCAAGGGAGTTACAAGGAGCGATTCACAAACACCTTCAGTCACACGGCAGCCGACGAATTCGCAGCAGAAATCGAATCGCCCTAACCCTATTATTACTGATGAGCAGCGAAGACGGCATATAAATATGATAAACTTAATAAATATTTTCTGGTCTTTTGTCTTTATTAGTGAATATGTTGTGTACGTTTTTTAGGAAAGGGTTTGCTACCACCATAAAGCTGCCGAGTGGAAAAGCTGACCGGCGGTTGGAGAACTCGATTTCGAGACCTTCAAGTCTAAAGGCGAGCAACTAATCCACCCGATTACCACTAGTCACGTATGCAGCAGAGGTTCGAAGTTAACATACTCTGTCTGCTTTCACTTGTATGTTTATTGTCGACCAGAAATCAGCTGTCTTAATCTCGTTTCGTTTGGAACAGGATACGTTCGTTGCAATCCAATCCGTTTCTACTTCATGTATGATGCTGCTTGCTGCAGCGCTACCCTGCAAATTTTTGTGCGTCCTAGTGAACATCCAACGCTTTTCTTCACGAAAACACCGTAGCTGAATCAGGCAGTTTCTCGAACGTGGGCCGGTAAGCGGCATTTATTCTACTTACCGTATCAGTGATATCTGTAGTCTGTACTGGATCCCGCCTAAACAAAATTCTTCTGGGTATTGAGTGTGCAGCAGTTCTGATGCTTTCGATCTTCGAAATGTTTTCGTGACTCTGAAATCTGATCAACTAGAAAATCTGAGTTGGTTCAGTGGACAGAGATTTTTCAATTTTCGGTCGATGTGAAATCATGAGCGCTTTCGGTAAAGCGACACAGCATAATGTTTTCGGATGTTTTGAAATTGTTTAGGACAACTTAGCTGAACACGGCAAACTCACCAACAAAGTGCAATTCAGATGATTACTATCGGATTTCTGTGCAACCCCAAACAAACCTCGTCCGAGTTAGAAACAAAAAATGTGCACGTCAGTAGTTACGAAAACTGTGATCATTTGATTAGTGCAATAACAAAATATTGGCGGTTTGCCCGACGCAGTTGATTACCCCGATCCGCCAACTAATGAACCGAAAGAAAACCCTCACCTATTGGATAAGTGAACTGCATGCCGAAAGTGTGGTTCGCTAAATTTGCCTGATACCTTTTGTGCTGTTGTCCGTCGGTGCAAGCCGACAGACATGAAAAGTGGACTTACTGAACGTAATAAACCTACTCGTTTTCTATCGTTGATCAGCATCGTATATAATTCGTAAGTTGATTAGTGTGAGATTTGTTTGAAGTTTTCTATCTACTGTCTACCAACTGGGGTTTTCCTTTGTAGGGTCAGATCGAACAATCATGATGTAAAAATCTCATCATACAGACTGATATTTGGAAACAGGCTTGAACGTGACGAAAACCTGCAGCTGTAAATTTTCCAGCCGGGTTTGATCTCACACCGCAGTGGTCGGTTTGCTCTCAGTAAGAACATAGCTATTAGTTATACAACTACCATCTGACTGTTTTACTCGCAACTTCAAAAACAAATACTATGTGCTGATTTCGTTAGCTGTTGTGCGATTAAAATTGGCTATTTGAACGTGATAATTATTAAGGTGAGATATGAAAACAAAAATGGACGGTGCTTTCGAGTTATCCTGTGCAATGACACGCGGGGACTGGCTGCTTTTTTACTGATGGGTGTATCTGGTGGTCGTTGAAGTACTCAAAGTACTGATGATCACGGAATCGATAAGTGTTGGTTTCGTCGCTTTCAGTCGCAGTCAGTCGCTTCCTGGATACGCAAAATTCTGAGCTTACGGATTAAACCTTTTCACCGACGTAACAACGGCCGTACGTTCAGGTCTGCATTTTAAACAATGCGAAAAGTCCCCTAGGGAAACTGGAGAGATATCAATAAGCCATCAGTTTAAAATAAACGGTGCATTAAAGGGAACGGATATTCAAAGAAGACAAAGTGGTTTGCAAATTTGGTACGTTGCAAATCCGAGGATAAACAAAAGCAGGGAGAGGGAAATAGAAGTGTTACAATGGGACTTCATTAGTTTCCGGATGTCAGCAGTTTGCAATTAAATGGTTATCGAAGTAGTCAACCCGGAATGAGATGAGACCGGTTTTCCTGCAATTGTGTTAATAGTCGGGCCCACTGATAGCTTCCGTTCATCCAGCTTTCAATATTCGTTTGGTAGTCCGTAAATACAAGTAGAAACCTCTGTTAGAAGCAACTGAGACGAAATTTTATCCGAATTTGTGGGTGCCGAAATCACACGACGTAAACGTTTTCCCTGTACACCGAAGGACTTTCACTTTTACCAGTTATGAAAATTTGCCTGAAGTGGCCCTTGGATCGAAGAACCGTTGATTGCCCTACAACCAAACGTTTACAACTCAGTTGATTTGGTATCAGTCGAGTGCAATGAATGCTACCACTAAACATGTGAATTGATTTTTCCTGAAACCATTGCCAAGTAGGAATGCAACGTGAGTTTTGCTTTTTGGCCAACAAAATCACAAAGTTGAGCAAAACAGTTTTTTTCCAAATGAAGTCTTTTCTCGGTTCTATGTTCAAAACGATTTGTTTCCTATTTCGTCGAGTTTGCGCGAAGTGAAGAAAGCGTTCTGCTCCGTCTTCGGTAAGAACCTATTTCATGTTTGCGCTTGTTAATGAAGCACCAGAAGTGCCCGGGAACGTAGTTCCAAGTATCACCACAATTTTGATGAGTTCTAGACACATTAGAGCGGGTCCGTAACGAGCAGGCCTGTCGAAGTGCAAGATAGAACCTTAAGATAAAAGAAGATTAAGACTTTGCTTCGATGGTCCAATTCAAGCTTTCAACAATATTTATCCAACCACTAATTCATAGCGAAAACCGGTGGGAATGACGAAACTGATCTGGTAAACACAAGCACTTGTAGATGAATTACCAGCTACATGAAAAGTTGAAAATTGGTCTGCCACTGTTGACTAGATCAGTCAACAGTAAAGATGTTAGCGGAGAAACAGGAAAGTACAGTACTAGTTGTCAAGGTAATTATTGGCACTTCAACTCGCCCGACATCAAATTAAGAGAGAAAGTTACAATACGACTGTCATAACCGTATTTCTGAGCGAAAAAATTATTTTACAATGCATCCATCCATCTAAAAGTGCACAATTTCTTCATCAAGAAGATAAAAGATAGACACATCCTAAACAATGTTGTCTATTGAATTCAAAACCGAATCGGTTTGGCAAGTGCTCGCAAAATATTCTTGTGATGCTGAACTAAGCGAATAATTTGACGAAAATTCTATTCTCCTGAAACAATGTTTCAAATCAGTACATCTGGATAAGACACTTAACCAACTGTAGTTTTTCAACAGCACCGCATTGGCTCCATGCACGTGAAAAAACTTTTTGTCTAAATGGTCGTGTGAACAAAGTGGACCAATTAGCAAGATGATTAATTTTTGGGTGCATTTTTCATGTGAATTTACAACCAGTTTTTTGAACTGGACGGTTACCTATACAAGCAAAATGAACCCAAGCCGATCGCAAGGACGTCGAGAGTGCGTTCAATTAGCGCATTTGATAAATCAAACATGAAAGAACTTGAGGATTGGGAAATCCCAAAGTGTTGTTTTCATTTGGGGTCTGTACAAGCTGAAGATTAATTAACTTGACGATCACCGTCTAAGAATGATCTGCATGTTACACGAGTCTACAATCAGCCGCAGTATCGCTAAAAGTTCGAAAGGGAAAACCATGTTAACCAACGCCAGTCATTGTTATCAAGCCATGCAGTCGAACCGTAAACAGTGATAAAGTGTAAACATATGGAAGCCTTGAGCGACATGGAAAGTAGACAGCTAATTAACAAATAGGCAACTAGACGCCATCAATGCGAACAAACGCAGGTTAAAACAGGAAGGAAGACAATTTTACCCACATTCTGAATATGCATACTGATCTGTGAGAAGACTTTGTCGATCAGTAAGGTCACTATACAAAAGAATTTATAAGCTTTATTTTTATCTGACATTATGTCGATCCATGCTGTTGTTGGCCTGACTTTTGAACTTATTGCTGCCAACCAGCAATTACGTTTCGCGTGCCTACAGAGTCAGCCAAACATTTTCGTTCTTTTGAGTTAGGCGTAATGTTGAAATCATTGCCCAGGTTAACTACTGAGCGAATTACTTGATTTGGGTTTGAAAACGACAAAATATTCATAAAGATGCAACCTCAATCGGAGATTTTGGTGTTGGACGCCTAAGATAAACGTTTGTGTCCACTAAAATGTCGAATCTCGTTTATGGTACTGGGAAAATTGTTGTTGGTGGAGGCCACAATCAGTCGGTTTGACACTTACCGGAATCTATAACATGAGACGCCAACAACGGCGTCTAAGAGGCTACAGTCATTCACGTATTTGTCTTTGTGCCAATGTCATATATGAATGGAAATAAGTTGCTAATGGATTCGTAAAACCAATAAAAATGGACCAGTCCGCGCAGTGACACTTGACTTAGTTTGTTGACCTCTGCTTTACAATAAACACTTACTTAGGACCTACTGGAATAAAGGACCTCATTAGCATTCGTGTAAACGTAATTGCTTTTTTCAGTTTGCATATGGGACTTAAATTTTTCGTGTGAGGATGGAAAACCCAAATGGCTTTCATTTTTGATGTTCCTCAATGCCAATAGGTTAAGAGAGCGATAGAAGTAAATAGACTGAAACAAACTAGAAGATGGAATGGAGACTAGTGTCTTGCCGCCAAGAATAAATGTATCAGGAAATGGTCCTACTACCGCATTTATTTGGTCACCTTGAGCAGATCGATGCAACCACAGTCAAACGTATTGCGGGTCTAAGTCACTAAACTCAGAATATCCCAGTTCTCCTATTATATGCTGACACAAACATCTGGATGACTGAACCGGTCTTAGGTAAGGAGCTGCTCTGTTTCGTACCTAACAAGAATGAAACGTCGCACGCATCGTAATTAGAACCCAAAGCAATTCGTTATCAGCTACTCGGAAGCCTGGTGTTGGGGCAGCTCAAATGCAAGCTTATCTGGTCAATATATCTGAATATTTACCATAATTGATTTAGGTGTTGCTCAAAATCATCCAGTTACCGAACCGTGCAATTTTAACAAAACAGGGTGAAATGGATAGTATTTCATTGGAAAAATTCCTGCCACGATATTGACAACTCGATTCGGTACAAAGTAGAACCGGCGTAATACAGTACGATGCTGGAGGATTTAGACCAATTTGGATTGTTGGATTCTGAACGCGTTGTGAAATGCTAACAAATCAGACGTCAAGGGTGCATCGAATTTAGCGGTCAGATTTTAAATGTAAGAAAAAATACGTTTCTTATAAGAAACATGTCAAAATTGCTTAAGTGAACTTATGACAAGTACATTTTACTCCCCGAAAAAAATGACCGTTACAACCTCTTGTGTATGGCCAAAGGTTAGTATCTGCACCTTTGAAAAGTGTTGTGAAATTGAGCCAGTTGAGTTTGAGAGTAACGGGTGATAGGAAACCTTACATAACTACTGGATAGTCAATTCCGATGACGTAAAGTTTGCCATGCTTGTCACAAGTTGCTTGATTATTACTTATGGCTAAATACAAAAATTCGCTTAATCTCAATGTAGCAAAGACAGAAAGACCAAGTACATCAAGGGTCAACAAACTGTTCAGTAATGTATTGTGAAAGATAGCCAAAAGGCAGAAAATCTTGAAAAGATTTCACAATTCCGAAAACTGTTCCAGACATCACAATCATTATCCACATGTTGGCCCCAATTTTGGATAGAAAGTAGAACATACGATGGGTAATCGAACAATGTCAAATGTGACTATTCTGCAATCGCTTTCAAAAAATTCATATGATATTAACACTGCATAATGCGACAACCAACAACTATTGTCTCTTCAGTGATATGGCTTCAATGCCATCTGTCATCCTCTTTGAGAGATGAAATTGTGCAGAGCGAATAGTTTTCAGTTTGTGTCAAACCGCTGTGGAAAAGTTGCATGGTATTCGGTTTTGCTTTGATCTTAGAAGCAATGCGGCTAAGCCTTCCCAAATTTAGATTCTGCTTAAAGTTATTCAGACTTACTGGATAAGTCCTTCAAATTTTCATCCTCATTGGACCGTTCGGAATTTAGGAGAGTTTATTGTACGCTGACTGAGGAAGACAACAGTGTTTAGTTCTGATGACCATTTCCGAATGCCGAAGTGTGGTTTTGGAGAAGTTCGCACTTCTTGTGTCTACTTAAATATTCAATGTGGTATTACGTCCCGAGGAACCGCAAGAAACGGACATGTTGGCCGACACTTTATCTCGATACAATGTGCAGTAATCTTGGCTTGGATGGGCCAAGTGCAGTTTTGTTTACAGTCGACCTAACCTAGTCCAGATAGTAATTGATGAGGCGAAAGTAGGGACAATAGGATCGGAATATGCCAACCACACCTAAGAATATACGTTGATTTAAGTCTACAAAGGGGAACCGTTTCGCTTAGGTCGCTCAAAAACTTTTTCTTTTGCGGTAATTAGCAAAAATATTTTTTTCTTTGTGGGGATGAATGCATCAAACGAAAATATGCCCGATACTCAAAAAGAAAATTGACCGCTCATTCATTTTGTCGACGAGGAAAATCTTGATTGTTTGGATAATCCAGACAACTAGAGATGCAGCATTTGCTAATAAATCTTAGTTTTTTTCCCGTAATATCCCAATGAAATCTAAGTTCCTGAAGAGAAGCCTAGTCAATGGTTACTCATGTATGCAAAAGACAATAATTCGTGGCCAAACAGTTGGAGGTCCTGGGAAACAATTTTCAGGAAAAGTATAGTCATTGAGTGCACTGCCCTTATTAGGTACTGCCGTAAATCCTACTCCAAAGGTTATTCAAAATCCTTGCGTAGTCAACAGTTTTATTCAATCAAGAAATGCAACCCGCTTATGACAGTTTACGGAGTAGGATTGCGTCATTTCCTAATGACCTAGTAAATCAATCTTTGCAGTATTCCTACCTCAGATGGTTAGTGTTTACCATCGGTTCTTAAAACCAAACGGGAAGTTTTAATGTGACCGCCAGTGCAATGAGGAGTTCTTCATTGGGCGAAATTACAAAAGTTTGTGTGGTCATCCAAATCGAACTTTTTTTAGCATAGATTGGCATAACTAAATTTGGATATGGTCGTTTATAAGCCCATGCGTTTGAATATCCGCACAAATACGCGATAAATCAAGTTAAATGAAAATGGAAAAATAGCGGAAAAATACCGAAAAACATTTCACGGATAAATCCTTACGGCCTTAAGGCTCTTATGTTAATTACGCCGACACGTTTTACGAACAATCAAGGCTAAATTGGGTAAAACATTTGTGCAGTTTTCTCGGAAGCTTCCCAAATAATCAGCATCTGTTCCATTTCCTTCGAAAATTCCCGGTTGTCACATGTCACAGTCTGTCCTGCCATAGTACCTCGT
Organism: Fasciolopsis buskii; assembly: GCA_008360955.1. NCBI lineage: Eukaryota > Metazoa > Platyhelminthes > Trematoda > Plagiorchiida > Fasciolidae > Fasciolopsis > Fasciolopsis buskii. Next base: position 103,155 of record LUCM01000315.1, read on the forward strand.
TACACACGGTCAACATCGACCTCGGTGTTTGTGTCGTTCGGTCTAACTATTCTAGTGTAGCGCATATATTTATTGCTTCCATGAGTGCCAAGGCAAATTGCACCAAATTAATGATTTTGTTGAAAAGTATATAATGGATAAATAAAATTGGAGGGAATTTTTATTGTATCTTTTCTATATCACCATAGCCAAAATTTTCCCAATGAAATGATAGCGAAAACCGATAAATCCAAGGCAAGTGCATGGGTTAGGTTGAAGCTGAAACCCCGTAATGAAAATTCTATTCCTCGCACACTTCATACTTATAACAATATATCCCTGAAAAACTAATAAATTCGCTGGAATCGAGTACTGAAAGAGCAATGTTTGTGGTTTCGCCCGAGGTTGGTAATACTAAGAGGAAGAAATGCAATATTCAAGCCAACTTGGACCCGGGTTTGGCGACAAACGAGGGACCAACTAAAATGCACAAACACTTGAAAAGTCATGAATAAAACATTCGATATGAAATTTATGTTTACTATTTGTCGGCCGTTTGTACTTGTGATCATAACATGTAGATGGAACGTCGTTTGACGCCTGATTTTACCAAACCTCAAAGTGATTATTTACTTATTTTGCCTTCTGTTAGTATAATCGGGTGGTTGCGTGTCTGAACCGTCGCACCGACGGCCATCTCTGCGGTTAATCGTAACCCCTTGCTCGAAGGAAACAAAAGACAAAACAAACATTAAATATCGCCTTTACCTGGAGGTTTGCATACCACAAATTTTTCTAACCATAGCACTCTATTTAGATTGCAAATCGAGGAGTATGAAGTTTTGCTATCGCTTCTTTCATGTTTCATTTGTCCATTTTTTAAATTAAACGACAATAAAATTAGTGTGCATAATGGGAAGTAGCACCAACTCACTAAAAATTTGGCCTGGGACATTCGTAGATAGGGATCCGGTGATGTTAATCTTATAATCATGACTTAAACAATTCTGAGTTCTAGTCATCTTGTGCCATATCGGGATTATATCAGAACAGGATGCCTAACATTCTTATGGAAGACATGCTTCCTTCATTAATAAATTAACTTTTGCTTTTTTGGAAGAATGCCACTTGTTATACTTTGCCATATACTGTTTCATTCTTCACTTTGCAAGCTGACTGTAATCGAGATAGCACTAGTTACCAAGGCGACAGACTGTAAGACGCTAAAAATCAGACGGCAGACAGGTAGCGAGTACATTTCAAGCTGGAATATTCCGGCTCTCTATAATTCAAGATGCAGTCAATGAGACTTCAAGCTTGAAGAAAGGAAGTGGCTAATGCACAACTTCACCCCTCTGCCAATGGAGGTGATTTTGGCATTTGCCAATTCCCTTTCTAACTGGCAACACTCGTTGAAAAAATGAAACTGAACAATTTGTGGAAATATTATTGTAATTGGTGCGTCCGTAAATAGTGCTTTACGTTGCAGTGGTAGTTAAAATACCTACGACATTCTACCTGGAAGTACCTTTTGTCTGAATTAACTGACTGAAAGATTTTTAGAGCAACTGAAAGAATGTATTTTAATTTAATAAAACAGAATTTCAGATAGATAACACCGGAAATTCTTTTTGTCATCCCTCCTTGGTCTTGACTATGGGAATGCACAAACCCAGGAGAACCAGTGCAACAGCAGTGCAGTTGGATAACCTAGAAGATAAAAAAAATATCCAACTAGAGTTATTCCTATGGTTGTGGGCAACATTGCGGTCCAATAAACAATATCTCTTCAAAAATAATTCTCCACGAGCCCCCAAGGAGGGCCTCATATTAGTAGTTCATCAACAGGATAGACCACTCAGCACGAAAATTTCATTGTATTTTAAATTATTTAAAAGGTTCGCTCACCAGTTACGTTTTCCATCCGTTGGAACCATAGATTTTCGGTGCAGACCTACTAGATTTTTAAACATATCAACAATTCGTTGCAAATAAGAATGGGCTCGATTCGGAATATCGTCCAGCCAAAATCAGAACTGGAAATTTTATTACATTTTGTTCTCAGTAAGATTAGAATAGTATTTTCTGATTATTTTATAGGAAACTCTTACCGATATTTCCCAGTAAAGTGACATATACATAATGAAAACGTACTAACCTTGAGTTGGGATTGCAAACTATAACCTACTATGTGGTCAGAGGTGGAATCTGACTGATCCGGAAGAGTTTTGATAAAGCTTCGGTTTTACCGGCCTCTCGCTTTGCCGTCATACGAAAACATTGGAATGCATTTGTATGGCTCAGATCGCTGGGATTCATATTGATATGACTATGAGTTCATGTTGTTGGAACCGATAACTAATACTAAAGCGTTGGCACTAAGTGAGATGACCTGCCTCACTAGGGATTAGGTGCGCAAAATTTTCAGCAGTCCGCCAAGAATCATTATTCCGGTATTGATTATGGGATATGCGTTCATCTCGTTATATCAAACAATATGAGGCAGACAGGCGGTAAACGGCTTCGGCAAAACTCGTAGGTAGGATGTAATTGGAATAATTAGAACTAAGCTTACTGGAAAACACCATGTGCAAAAGTGACTGCAAATTAGAGAAGATTCATGCTTGTTAACGGTGAAGCCCAGGGCGACAATTTGCATACATATACCGAGTTTCGATAACCTGAGTGATGGGCATGTAAGATCTCGTAGGTTTCAGCATCTGTAACAAGTTGGACGTTTATTCCATTTTGTTCTTTTATCCCAAATCATTTTGTTCTCGTTTCCCGCCATCGGCTGCGAAGATAAAATTATTATCCAAAGCGTCACGTCTGGATGGAATTGATTTCCTGCTGTGCTGATCACGTGCACGACCCTGTGTGCGGACAACTTTCATTTTCAGAAAAATATACATATTGCAGTTCTTTATCTACCAAATGATTATTTTGATTGGTTTCTTTAGCCCAAACCTTATTGCCTCAGTTTGACAATAGTTAACGGTTGATTCGTGGTCAGTACCAACGATGGTTTGATGGAGACGGTTATTCGGATTAAACATATATCGAGGCTAAAGAGATGTTATTCCAGATTGTTTATGTTTTCTACATTTTGACCATGTTGCATATAGTATGGAGTTCATACAGGACAAATTTTCATGGGTTACCCGTATACATTGCTCAGGCGGAACCTCTTGGAAATATTGGGATAAAGCCGGGGGTCAACACGCACCTCAAATTAGCCAACGGGCAGCCGAAACAGATTCATTTAGCCAGTTTGTTTATATCAAAACGTTTACTTTGGCGCATTTTATGACCAAAATTAAGCATAAATTTTCAGGGTGAAGTTTTTGTGTTTCTTTTCTTCTGCTTGCCACAACATCTCTGAAGTCTAAAGTGGACCGAAACCGTGAGCGATTTATTGAGATGAAACAAGCTTGCTTGCACTTGAAATCGTAAGTTTTGTGAAATCAGACAACAGGTTTTTAAACAAAATGATGGAGTCTAGTGCATCCGTCGGTACTCCTGCCCGCGTTCTACATTTATCGTCAATGTTGAAAGCACTTAAAAGGAGAATCGCGAGGCTATCAGGAATAGCATTATGAAGTCGTATATTTATTTGACTGACATGAGAGAATGCATTTCTGGTGATTTGCAATAAGTGACGACTATTTTTCTTCGGTTTGGGCGAATTTTTGAGTTTTATTTTGTTTTTATTTCAGCTAGGGTTTTCCACCCTCTAATCCTAAACTAAACGAGGATATATTCTAAATTGTAACAAGGTAATAACTTGAAAGTATTCACTAATCACATGTACATATTTGATACCCTTTACAGAGAAAAAAAGAGAAGGCAGATTCCGTATTACTATTTATCACAATGCTACAAATCCACCGTGGTCAAATTGAAACCGTGTGTTGCTTTCATTCATTGATTGTTGGGAAATCAGATAAAATTTGTGGAAGCAGTGTTACTATGATAAATGAGATTTTTTCTCGGACAGCAAATATACAAATAAAAACAAGGTAGCAGGTTCTGTCAGGCTAAAGGTTAGATATTACGTTCAGTTCACTCCAGTATCGGAAAAGCAGTTTCTAGAATTATTTCGCAAACACTGGTCACTTACTTTCCGGCCTGGATTGCTAAATGTTCAAAGTAGGGGTTATATCGAAAAACCCAACAAGAAGCGCATTTAATTAAAGCTAAAGGTGACTTTTATTGCTTATTCAACTATTGCATTAAGGCGGCGTGCTACTGGATACAACGCGTAACCCTACGAGGCTCAAATGTTTCCGTGCTAATCCAGGTTCATGGTCGCCGTTCTTTTTTCGCTTTCTTAGCTTGCAGCGACTCCCGCGCTTCTCCCAGCGCATCCACACGTGGGGCACGCAGCATAAACATGAGAGCAGGTTAAACGAAATAAAGTTGCATTTTTACAATATTGATCATTGTCTATTGCATAATTCTGTGAGTAATTTAGTGCACGTGGATGTGACGTTTTCCGTGTACGAAAGTTGTGTGGGGAAAGCCACGCAGCAAACCGAGATTACATACGGAAAAATCCAGGAAGGACAAGGGTGTATGTTTGCCATTACATTTGTATTACACCGCAACTGGAGGTTAAATACCAAGTACCTTAACACAGTTCGCTTTGGGAAACAAAGAGCTGAAAAACCAAATTCTCGTGACCATAGCGAATTTCGGTGAAATGGAGGATTGTGCCTAAGGTATACCTGTTTATAGATTTTTATATATTCACTTGAATGTGATTGGCCTTGTTTGTCAAAGAAAACCCGCCGTAACGTGAGAAGTAAATTGCAATTGCTCACAAAAACGCATCAACTTGTTTGGAAGGCTGACCTTAGTACAAGTTTTACGGTGTAAACTAGCTCAGTGGTTTGATGAAAACTTTCATTTTTCCAATATTTTAATTCCTCTCAATCCAGCACTTACAAACTGAAGTTAATTACTTAATGACTAGGATACTATACAGTTTACGCCAACTGCGATTCATTCGGAATTTCCCTTAGTAATTGCGTTGCTGTCCCTCTAATGTTTAGGGTAGTTAGGATCTCCACGAAATTCGGTGGATTAAATTTCGTCTTTTAGTTACTGAAGGCGGCTCCGGCCCGTGTTGTTAGTGTAAATTACACGCTGCTGGGTCTCGTGACAGTATCGGGGAAGCGGGAGGAGTTGCAAGCAACCTAATCTGAAATACATAACGTGGAAAGAAAACATGTGAACCGAAGCCCAGTAAGCGAATCAGCCATTGTCAACGTTTACACAATCAGAATCAAAATGACAACTTGTAGCCAGCCATTTACACCAGCATTTGAACACACACCACCTTGGCAGTCACAGTAAACAATAAAAACCGTTGAATGAAGATCCAAATACCATAAAATTAAGAAAAATGACCTTACGGTTTGTGCTAAGTTATAGTTAAAATCACTAATAGGCTCATTTGTTTTGTAGAACTTGTTCTTCCTATCAACTTCCCACCGTTTAATTTATGTTTCGGGGGGTAAGGCGAAGTGTTCTGAGAACTTGACAACACATTGATAAATAACAAGCTATGTTCGTCAAAGGGATAAAAGATAGACTTGCGGAGAGATGATATCCTAATTTACAGGAACGTGAACCTAGGTTATTTTGGTGAGATACGTTTCTTTCTTGACACTGGACCCCAGCACCAGCGATTGCAAACCTCCTCGTTTCCTCCCCGTGGAAGACATGAGTGAAATTCCGAGAACCAACAAACTTGAATCTCCCGAAGCGAATCCTGCCGATTGCTTCGACGTAAACAAGAATACAGTTTACCAAATGATGCATACAAAATCGTGCACGAGAACCGCTTGTTGAGTTTAGAAGAGCATCACCACGAAACATGAGGACAGTTTAATCAAAAACACCCACAGTGTCAAAAGTCCTTGTGTCCAGTGGAATGGGACGGTTCGCCGAATCATTCCTACTCCATTCTGCGAAGGAAAAAAGAAATTTGATTTGATACACAGGTGCGTATCAATGTTGCGTAGTAATTCTAATAACACGATGCACTTACCTGAATGTCATTTTTTGTCACTGCTGAATACATCTTCTGCAATTATTCTTGGGGAGCTCACAAAATGTCATTTGTTGAATGAACTTTCTAAGAAAATTCGCTTCACTCGATCAAGAAGTGTCGCATCCACCAAGACTTCTCATTGGGGCCGGAAAGAAACATGGAAGAACTTGTCGTTGAAACCCTGCCGAAGTTCCGATTCACAGCGCAAACTGCGTCTCGATAGTAATGGGCATGTCCTCAGAATTCAGCAAATTCATGTCCTCTAGGAAATTAATCATCGCCCAGGACTCTGCCCCTTGTCGTATGTAACGAGAGGTTAGAAGATATGTCAACTCATTAGCATTAGAATCAATGCTATTTCCATTAGCTCTGGTTAAATACTTCAGAATTCCGGGTCCAATTTAGTCAGTTTTTTCTGAGAGCTCAAATCTGAACGTTATTTTATTTCACATGGGTCGCGGAAGTCCAAAAAGCAGTATGTGATAGACCACAAAATTGAAAATGTCTTTGCAATGAAACTGGTGCAAACCTTGCAAAAAAGACTGGGAGACGTACTCGGGAACAAAGGAAAAACTGTTGATTATTAGTGAAAATGAACAATACAAACCCAAAATAACACAAATGATGCTGCTGCAAATGAGTGTTTTTTTTCTTTTTGTGTTGCAATCTTTCAAATTTAAATGGTGGAAGGTGGACCAGCTGTTTGAGATCCGTGATCTGTGAGGGATTTTCCTCATACTTGCCATCCGAATGCTTTCTGATCACTAGATATACCGTTTCATAGTTTTACTAGTAATTGCTGATTCCGATATATATATATATATATAAGCGCTGCTGCCAAATTGTGGCTAAGAAATAACATTATAGAGGGACATTTTAGGTGAATGCAAATTAGCTTATGTTGAGTCACCAAACACAGCACATCCACATCGGAGTCATTAATAATTTTTGTGTTTTACTCAAAACCTGGTGAAGATTTTTTGGCTGACTTATATAAGTTTTATTCATAGTGTTAGTCACCGTTTGACATTCACAATTGGTTAAATTTGAGGAAACCTGTCTAACTTCACGGTCCCTATGTGGAAGAACAACCAAATAAAGTGATTCATTCTGTGACTGCATTGATAACTAAATCGCATATGAACGTTCGTGATCACGTCCCCGACGATTAGACGTTCACCGGTGACAAAGTACAAATTGGCCTACCACTTATACATAATTAACGTTTCAATAAAACCCCGATAAGTGTTGAATGTGGGAAACAAGTCTGTGAAAGCAATCTTATTTTTCTCTTGCTTATGTGAGAAGCACTCCACAAGAGACTTAACCGTGTTATAGGAACCACAAGGGGTTGGAGGGAAATGAAGCTGTTGGCTCCAGGTCACGAACAAAATTAGGTCCGAACAACTAGCATACCTATACATGAACGATACGAGTGCACAGTTGTTTGGTATGCTAGGAAATGTTACAATGATCGTTTTCGTATATGCGACCAGAAATCGATGATGATACTGGTAACATGTCAACATCAGGAATTGTTTATACCTGTACTGGCCCGAAAATGGCACCAATAGAACCAGATGTTTTGACATTTTTCCTATCAAATGTAATCATGCAGACCGCGTGTTTTGTTTTGTTCCACGAGTCTAGAGAACCCGATCAGTGAATGTTTCTGCTATAAATTGCTTAAAGATCCAATCATAAATTATGTGTTGCAAATTCCTATTCAAGTTTTTGGGCGCAGTGCAGTGATGTGATTTTCAGCTCTATTGCGGTTGTCATGGCTGTTCTTCACCGGACACTGGTCTCTACAGTCGGTTCCGTGAGCAGTCAGATAGACAAAGCCAAAGGCTGCCGAAAAAACATTTAAACAAAAGATGGCACAAACAAGTTCCGCGCCATTGTCTGTTCGTTTTGTTCACACAAAAACCTCAGTGGAGTTCATACTTGAACAACACTTGAACATTCAATTAGAATAATTGTAAAACAAGCCCAATAATCTGCCAACCTATTATAGATGAGCTTGTGTCTGTGTGTGTGCCTGTTTGACTAGTGAAATGAGATGTATCATAATCGAAGCCTGAAACAACTAGACAACAGAAATAAAATTTTATCACATCTGTATGATAATCTGGCATAAGGAATGGAATGCTTGGAGCAACCTGATGGCAGAAAAATCATATGCTTCGCGCAAGTAATGAAAGACCTTTTCTCACTGACTCGGTAACACATTGGAATGTTTTGGTAATAAGAATTTACGACTGACTGGCTGAAATCGTTCCAAAACAAAGTTATTCATTTGCCTAGTTTGGGATTAGGTAGCCACAATTCGTCTGTGAGGTTAGTGCTGAGCTTAGTCTCCGTACCCTTCCAAGAACATACACGAACGGGAGGAACAAATGTTTCCCTGACTACGGTCTAGTTATGATGATTTTGGGCCACAAACAGTGCTTTAAGACTTTTCATAAACACACCGTATTGAAACTACAGTCGATTCAGTAAGAGGAAACGAAGTGTTTTTCTGACTGATTTCATCAAATACTTTTGGTTCCAAACACAACTTAAAAATACATGGTTACCACACTGTTGTTAATCAGCCCGAATACACTAGTAAGAAGATTACCCTACTATCGTTTTTTTACAAAATTAATTTGATACCTAAATTATTTGCACTCCCAGCACATGTATCCCGGTGGACTGAACTACAGTATAGCTCAATCAATGTTGACTAATTTTATTTCAACACTTGTGGAATTCATTATGATGATTAGTCATTCTGGGAACGAACGTTATTACTACATCATTTGGATGCACAAGTGAGCTGCACTTACGTTTTACCTAAAAAGAAAAATATTTGTCAGCTGGTCACGGCCATCAACTCACACTTGTTTGTAAGTGACATCAATGTCACATTTGTTTTATGAAATAAGACTATTCAGAAAAGACAACGGGCAACGCTTTGATACAAACGTTTCAAATTTTGTCGAGTTTGAGCAGATGAAATTGAAAATAAGCAGCATCAGTAATTCGGCTGTTGAAAATTAGTTTACTGTGGGATAGTAAATTATAATTAACCTAAGCTTTTCTAGGGTGTATTTTTTTAGACTATATTTGTCAACTAGCCGAGATAACCTCGGCTTCAGTGACATCGGGTTGTCAGAAATTAACTATTTTTCCTTGCAACTTTAATTGCACTGATGTTTTCCCTAAATAACACCTCATTCCCATCGAAGATTTGGCTTCGAAGCATTAAACGTAGTATGATGATTTAAGACAACATCGACTCATTACAACCTGCCTCAGAAGTCATCGCAAGGCTTTAAAAAATATCCTGTTTCTGATATGTGGAACAATGACCTCTTAAATGTGATATTTGATGTCCTTCCACCAGAGTAATCTATTATAAGCTCAGTTTCAAGCGGCTAAGAAGAACGATGCTATTCTCGAAATGAATGCATTTCCGGTATAATTTTCCGAACCTCCTCAAAGAGCTTATCAGTAGATGCAGTTATTCATTTGAAATAACTTTTGATGCATTTCAAATCAAAAATTCTTTCGGCGATTTTTCGAAGCATTAGTCCATTCTGTAACATAATTGTCATTATTTTGTTGTTTGGAAAATTGAATGGCCAACTTTGGTTCTCGGTCAAGGGCAAACTGTCACGTGCATTTTGCGGTGCTCCTTCGGTTTGCTCATTTTCGCGAGTGAACAAAGTGACCACGCTTTTTGATTTTCGTCCGACTTCAAAATCCGTTGTAGGGATTTTCGTTGTCGGTATTGGAATGTACATAAGTTAGTCACGCGAAAATTATCTGTTATTGGGCTATTTGGATGAGTCACTTGAAATGAGATTTTCCTTGTTTGTGTGAGTGACTGACGAGTATTGAGAATGAAAGTGTGCAAGCAGCATACGCAAACTTTTGGAAATTCTTAATAGCACCTTCACAAATCAGACGTATGGAGAGTGATATAGTTGTTCATGAACACTTTACTTTTGTTGGGTGATCATCACGATTTTCTGATGCCACCAATGCAAGTGAAAAAGTCAACTGGGCACCTCTTCATTCCAGGAAGAACTAGTGTGCTTTCAAAAGAACAGACAAACCAAACAGCTATCTCCCGGTTGTTTATTCCATAGTATACTAAAAGTATCAACTCATCATTCAAACTCAGACAACAAACATCTAGACACGACTAACTGCTCCGTTCGGCAATGTAATTTACTGCTTTCACTTGATATTCTCTATCGTCGAATCGATTTCAATAACATCTGATGTGATTTAGGGTCTTTGGAAATTCAGCATCTTAACGCCGATGATTTGGATGAGCAAGTGGTATAGTGACGTGATACTCGGAAAATACGTTCGTCTCTATATACCGCCTGAGAGATCGGTGGTGGTACGCTGCCCTAGTACTGATTAGCGACATAAGATTTTATGCAAACTGAAAATTAAACCTCTCAATTATCTCCATAGGATATCATGTCCCTATCGAATAATGGGTGCAATCTCAGTGATATCTGACTGAACAACAAACCTACGGGGTCTCGGTCAGTGACCTATAGAATCAATAAACTTGCGTTGCTTCATGCGATGTCTCCAAGGCCACTTTAAATTTGCTCCGACAATGTGATCGTGAATGATCATCAATCATTAAGTGAAACCGGTAGACACTTTGTAAAACTGTGAGAAGCGCATCGGTGGTCAGTTGTCTCAGACAACATAAAAACGGTATAAATGTTACTGGCATGGAACAAAGCTTTTAACAGATTGTTAAATGACATTGTTCCACTAGTCTGCAGTTAGTTACGAACAATTTTGCGAACAACTTTTTCAGTCTTGAGGTGGCTCTTTCCATTCTGATTGCTCAAGCATATTCTGTTTGAAGTCAGTTCTGTCATTTTCAAAATACCAATCATAAGCAGCAAAAAGGAAACGATCAGCCAACTGGATTGTTAGTGATGTTAACGGGTTGACCGCAAGTATTAATCTACCGAATAACCAGCGAATCCGGTGATCGGTCAGAAGATCAGTCAGCAAAACTTTGTTTATCGAATTCGCACAAAAAAATGAAATTCAGAGTCATTTTCGTGGCACTTGAGTAGGACTTTCGTAAAACCTTGCAGCTCATGAAGATTGCATTTTCACGGCTGAAATGTAATATTTGCCCTGTACCTAACCGCTCATGTTATCAACGGCAGGAGCCAGACTGCAAGTAAACATCTCTATTCGCTTGCATACATAAGTCGAATTCATGATAGCCTGTCAAAACCATTTTGACAGCAAAGACATTTCGAATAAATGACCAATCAAAATGTAGTGCGGCAGGACCTCAAATACAAGTCCAATTTTTTTGTTTTGTTTCGGGTAAACGTCTAATAAGTGCCGCGTTCATGGAATATGTCCATCAATTTTCGATCCCGTTGATTATTGCTACGCTTTTAACGAAGCTGTCTTGTCTCCTGTAAACTGCTATGATTAGCTTCACTGGTTACGCTAACCAGACTTGTCATTCGCCTAGGTCCGTTAGGTTTTTTTAAATCCCTCTACATGGCAAATCTATCTACGAAAGTTTGACTGATCTTGAAAGTTGTTTCACCAGGTACTCGTGTTTGTATTTCCGGCATAGCCTTTAATAATTGTTTCAAAGTGTATATGTTAGATTTTCTCGCCAATCAACTTCGGATATTTCAGTCTTACATGTCCCCGAATTGGACTCACCCTTTTCCTGCAAACTAGATCGTGGATACCAAACATTTGTATTCCTTTCATAGATTACTGATGCACAATTTAATCGTTCGACTGCGCAAGCAAAGTACTGTGACAAAAGCTGCATCGATCGAACCTGGGACGAAATGCGGACACTCGAATGCATTAAAACCAACAAGCTCCATGAAAATCCGATCCCTTCTCTTTTCAATCCGTCCACGAAAATCCAGAAACATAGAATTTAATAGGAATGAAGTTATCATCCATTGTGTCACGAGCACTCCAAGAGGCAATGAAAAACAATATTTTGCTCAAGGCGTTAAAATTTTGAATCGATTATCAGTCACTATCTGCAGTGGAAATGTTGAATTGTTGTTTCAAGACCATCGATGAGATCCACATTCAAAGCGGCAACAGTTAACAAAACATCAAGCCTAAACCTTTGATATCTCATGAAAATTGCCTCAAAAATCCCCTTTGCAAGCAATCAGACACGTAAGTGTTCGGTTCTTCTAGGTCACTTTTCGAAGCACTATAAAGGGGAATTATTCCTCATGCCAGTTGTTTGCAGTACCTGCATAAAACCATTTTCTCACCAATATCAATTCGCTTAAGTCATCTTTGAAAATTACCGCTTTGAAGTGGTTGTTTAATTTTTCGTCCCTCTAAAGTCGGTACACTGGCAATTCGATGATACCCACATTCGGCTAAAAACTTTCATAAACGAACTTCTGAAAGAATTTTGGCAACAGTTGTAATTCATGATCGACGAAATTTTATGCTCACAAGAAGCCTTCTCTCGTTGACTAGCTGCTGGGAAATCTGTCGGTTAACTAACAACCCAACCTTGCCTAGCGTTGAGATTAGATGCACACGAGTGCACTGGTTCATTGCCTTGTGAATGAAGCAGTCTTTTATATCAGTGGCTTGAAATCAACTAGTGGTTTGTGATTCGTTCATTTCTAGCTTCTAGGCTTTGGGTTTGATGAGAAGGAACACATATTACCGGGTTCTGGTAGCACATCGGAGAGCTTTGGTAATGTAACAAAAATAGATGAAAATGCACACATTGGTACACGTGCATGCATTTGAAAATGCAGAACTCAGTAGTAGGAAAAACTCCGGTAATCCGTGCCATGGAAGCTGGAACACTGGACCCCAATTTACCCAGTTCAGACGCGCTGCAATGGTTAGACTGTGTTGATGCATGGATGTTCGAGGCCTGAGGACCACGAATGAGTGTTGTGAAAAATTATTTACGCTTAATCAGCATGTTTTACCAGATATCTTTGAACAACACTAGAAAGGAATCATGCTTATTCCCGTCTGAGATAGCAGAAGGAAGTCGTTTATTCTTTTTGTTTGTTTATTAACAGTTTGGTTTGCTGTCTGTTGTACGTCTAACGGGAAACAGAAAAATTATTTGTCTGACCAGGAAAACAGTCTACCTTTTTAAAATGTTTGAAAAAGCAGTTCTTCGCTACATATTTAAGGGTAAAATGACTGCGTACAAAGTTCGTTTAGAGTTTGCTTTGGTCGTTTGGTATTATAATGTCAACTGCTCCTACTTGTGACTGACAGAAAATTAAATGAGGGGTTGATTTAGCTTGAAAGTTTTACGGCTGTAGTGATTTTGCCGTTGACAACTTTTCGAAGAACATCTTTTGTCACGTCGATTTTGTTTTTTAATGCACAATCAAACCAGTCGGCGTCAAAGACTGAACAGGGGTATACTGGACGTTAGTACGCGACGAGCAACAACCAGATCAAAACCGGTCTTGCACCGGCGGGGGTTCTATCCATCCATTCACATGTGATACATACTATTGACAACCTAAGGCAAATATTATGTATAGAAATCACAAATGTAACAAGGAAAGGCTCACTCTGGTTATTCCGGTTTTTGATCGCAATTCTGTGAAAAACGTTGCCCGCGGGGCCCAAAAACATACCAGTATGATCACTCCAGGCACAAATAAATACCACATATTCCGTTGATAGAATCGGTCGAAACAAATCAGAGAACAGAATCGGGATTTGTAGAATGCAAGATAGCATAGTCCATAGTGAAACAGTAGAGCTATTAGCTTTAACTGATTTGAAGGATAAAGACAAGATCACGGAGGATAATTTTCTGACTGTTTTATATCCTAAAATTCTGAAACATCTGCAGGCGACAGAAGTAAACACGTGCAAGAGAAGAAGGAAAATGAATTAGAAGCAACCGAATGGATCAAATAAACTCGTTTGTACCAAAAGAATTATACTTGATGAAATTCGAAAGAAAACTAAAGAATGTTAGCACGAGAACTAAATTATTCCAACATAAGTTTGTATGCGGTGCTATCGCTGAATTGACTAAAAGTGACTGTTTAGGAACAATTTGCGAAAACAGCGCGACACGGAAACTTCTACACGCACTGTAGCAAAAAATCCGTGAAATAGACCTAATTAACGGTTTGATTAATTGGTAAATAAACTGGCGGCAAACTTCATCATTTATCAGCGGCTGTTTTAACCGGCATTTATGTGCTGGGTGGATCCCGAAGCTTACAAACATATTCGGATTCTGGTTGAAGGGAAAATTTACTAACAGATCAAAGAATGATGGTTTAGGCTAACATGCAGTATTTCTTCCCATGTTCACGTCTCTACCCACAGTATTATGTAATGCGCACCGAAACTGAGCGCCGGGATTGAAAAATCGCCCGCGTGAGAGGCGATCAACTTTTCCACATTCGTAAGCGATTGTTTTAATGGCATTCACTAGCTTACAATAATTATTTAAACGCTAACGCTCTGTGAACGAGGGGCATTTGGGAAACCATTAAACATAATCGCAATTCAGTTTTATAAATTAAGTCTTCACTAAATTTACTTAGCTATTCGCTCAGGAGGACAAAATGTGTGTCGCGGTTAGAATTTCGAATGTCGGATTTCGTAATCACAACAAAAAACGATTTTGCATAAAATTAAATCGTGACACTCCCAATTTAGCGGTAGTGATGTCCAAACCGTTTGTATCCTCCGACCTGGGACGTCGACCAACATACACTCTTTCTCAAAAATTTTGGACTTCCATACTTACTTTCGGCAAGTCACTTTTAGCCTATCGGATTTCTCATGAGGTTGCAAAAGTCAGTGATCTCCATAAAGTGACGTGATTTTTGCGAATTTGAAAGAGTCCCGGTTAGAGGATTGTCCGTTTTGCTTTCACAGTACCTTTTCGTCGCCATTTTTAGTTGTGCCTAAACATCCTCAAAGGATTTTGTCCGGTTTTTCCTTAATATTACTCCTGATCCACGGTCAGATATTTTGCGGTGCATGACGTGCACTGCTACATGGTTATCCTGAACGGTTTTCATAAATTTGATAACTCTACAAGGCGTGCAAAAATCAAACCAAGTTCACCTGTTTTTTGTTCCCTATTCAGTAAATTCTATAAATTCCATGTCTTCTCGTCATCCTCTGCGGTCTATTTTCCATTCAATTCTAAACTGTTGGGCCTTCATACGCATGTAGTCGGAGGTGCAGGGATGTGCTGATCTTTGTGACATCGGAATGCAAACGAAAATGTAGGATGTAATGGTCGGTTAAAATTTTCGTGCTTATATCTTCATTTGGATGATATTCGCCCCTCAGTTCTCCTACTATTCCGTCGAACTGTATCGGCCAGTGCGGGGATGAATTAGAAGACACCAGATTATTCAATGAATTCTCAAAATGCTTGCATTATAACTGGAATAAAAATGGATAACAACGAGTAGACTATCATGATAAAACGTTACTTGGCATTATGATAATTTGCACGGAGGCCAAAATTTATGACCGTACGTGAATGATGTGTCAACGGTCATTTGCCACTTGTTTACATAAACTTTCTCCGATATTACGGCCCTTATATTTGATGGGAGATTGAATTTTTGATCACGGGACACCTGGTTGAATTTCCTGAGTACGGTACAACGGATCAGTGTACCACTGGAGGAAATAATAGAACCGGACCAGACGGAACTAGTCCGAGCTGACGAAGCTGGTTCTCCAAAATAAAAGTCATTCTCTGAAAGTCGAGTTTTGACACAGAGCAGGCCAATCTTCGAGGTGTGTAAGCGGGTGAAATCTCACAATTTCAATCAAACGCTTACTTTATAGATTCGGCTGAGTCATATTGGAGTGCTAAGATTTGCCTTACTGCTCAACCTACTTCTTCATTGTTACCGAGAACGGGAAGATTTATCAAACCTTAATTTATACCTTAAACCGATCTGAGCACAGTGGAAAAACTCACGGTTTCAATTCACTCAAAATTCTGCGGTTCATCTAAACGTCCAACCAGCTTTGTTCGAACTGATTCATCCCGAACCAACGGCATGGATCCTCGGGATCACTTAAGAAAGGCGTTTTCCTACATAGACATTGTAGGGTTACAGCCTATCGATTAAAACACCAGCGAGGTCAGCACAGATCTCCCGGATGACAATTTTCTCATTATCCAGCTTACTGGGTACACAATGTTTGGTCGAATGCAGATGCACATTGGGATTTGTTCCATATTCTAACTTGCAGCGTACACTGATCATGCGGTCAATATCGTGGTGTTTCATTTTTTGGTCACCAGTTCAAATGTTCCCAATAGCAGCCAAATTCCCCACTTGGTAGATCTCCGTCGGCAACGACATCATTTACAAAATGATTTACATCGTCATTACATTAATGGAAGATGCGGGAAATCCAAAACGATACTTTATCTCACTTACGGGTTTCGCCTAGGTCTACAGTTGTCTTCAAGGGATCAAAGCATAAAATTTACGCTACTGTATTTCAAATCTTTTTAGTAATTGTTAATCCCATCGAAATCTAGTCCAAGTTTGGCTTGCTCTGATCCTGCTGACTTAGCAAAAAACCCGCTGTCCATCATTGTTACTTGAGCAAGTGGAAACTGACCGAAGCACAATTTGCGGCACGGATGAATGGAACATTTTATGTTCAGTCAAGTTTAATTCGATTGCCCGAATTTTAAAGAAACCGGTAAATTTATTCTACGGTGATTGGCGTTTGGACCGCAGCGTCCACGGATAAACCGCAAACTATTCGGTCACTCTAGCACTAGGAAAATCTCATACTCAGGTCTCGCTCTCTTTAGAGCTCATCAGTGGTCCACACTTTCCGCCACATCCAGGATTTGAAACCGAGCCCCGCAGATGAGAGAATTACGCGTTACCACTGTGCCACTAGCTGTCTTATTGGTCGATCGGAAATACCGAAACACGTTTGTCCATTTGTCGCCCTCGGCGGTTGGTAAAACTACCGGAATGTTTCAAAAAAAAACAAGAAGAATTTTCCGGTAATCTCACTCGAATATCTCCTAACAAGTTTGGTCTTCTCTTTCACAGAACGGACAAGTGTACCAAATGGCACGCCTTTTATTTCCTATTCACATAATTGGGAGTCATCCAAACTTAGAAACACCAACTCCACATAATGTATGCAACCACATGATATATATATATATATACATATATATATATATGACATTATACATATATATAACTGTGTATATAAAGTACTGAAGCAGAAAATGTTAATGGTATGCACCCAAAATCAACGCCACCCTTCCGTTGCAAACGAAGCAGCATGATGGCAAGAAGTGGTTCAGCCGCTGCTTTTAGCACTTACGTAGTTCACGTGACTGAAAAACTTGCAAACGTACCGGTAATTTCCTGGTATTATCTTTCGGGTTTGACAATAATATTGGAAGTTCTCAGTTTGATCACTGCAAACGGTTGGCAAAAGATCCAATAGTTTTGCATGTCATCGGCGAATTAGGTTTGACAAAGCACTAATAGGATCAGCTTGGTGACATCCACAGTGATGCAGCGTACAATTTCTGTTTTCGAAAACCACCTTGTCTATCTAGATTGGTTTATTTCTTTAAAAAGCTTGATAACAGTACGAACAGTGTAGTGGGCAGGGGATTCAAAATTTATTCCGACCGACATTTGTAAACATTCAAATTTTTAGTGTTACTTTTTTGTCATTTTCGACTACATGAAGGACAATCGATTGTCTCCTTTGTTCCACAATCTACCTGTCATTTATCTAGATGTTCATGTGAGCATCCATTGGAGACATTAGGTCATATTACCACTTGGAGTTTTCTCCTTGGTACACGACATAATACGGACTGCATGAATCACGACTGCACTTCTTCAGTGCACCTGCTCTCAAGTGTGAGCCAGTTCCCCGAAAACCTTCCGTCAGATGAGTTTGCACGTGTTTACGGGTTGACGGCGTGGCAAGTGAACATCACCTTGGATTTCTATGAACCCTAAAACCAACAAACTTAAGTCTGACATAACGACTTTTTCAACCCTCTGCATAATCATGATACATATTCAGAATCATTTCGTGATTTCCCCAATCACACTATTTTGTATGGTTCTCTGTGCAAGTTTCGGCCGATTCCGCACAAGCTTTAGAGTGACGAAACCACCGGTGTTCATGGTGAGACAATAGCTGCTTCTAATATTCCAACCTAAGTGTTCCATTAATTTAAAAAGAGCTCAACATTAGGGCGGTTCACTTTTTCTGACATGAGTAAAGGAACAGCGTAACTTGGTTTGCAATGACCAATTATAGGGTGGATTTTTGTAGATCACAAAACAGTCCATGTAGTCACGAAGATGCAGGCGACCGACCAGTGTTTAGACTGGGCTCACTTAGCTGGATAGCATTCAAAGGCAGTAAGCTCTTCAGCTGGTGAGGTTCACGCAAAGTCCATGGTGGTTTTTCTTGCTACGAACAAGAAGGCCTAAGGGGACTGTCCGGATGAATTGAGACTTGTGTCACATTCTATTCTGAAACACTGGTATTTTTGATCTTATTAGGCTAAATATTTGGCGTTGAACGTGAATAAATAAGAGTTCAAAAATACTATTTTACCGAAATCAGATCTACTCCTCCATTTATCAAGGCTTACTATAGTTAGCTTTACTCATGATCATAGTATACCCAGTTTCTCATTTCATGGAACCCATGAATCTTATTCTAACTAAGAACGTTCCTAGCGCTTAAAGTAGTTATCATCTAACGAACGTAATTAATAATTCCAAAGTAAACTAACCCTGTGAAATCAACCACTGTGTTTTATTTTGTTTTTTGGGAGTGCAAAATCATTTCATTGACTTTCGTTATCTGTAACGATGAACGACGTAGAATTACCAGATTGCAAAGAAGCTGCTTTTTTGTGCTTATCAGGCAGATGATACTAGGAACTACAAAGCAACTCTACTGTTATCGAATTGTGACTCAGTTTTCAACATTTTGGTGAGCAACTTTAATTCCGCTTTGTTTGTAGCTAACGTTTATTCAGGACGATAGCCTGCGGCTTACCAAAGAAATCAACCGCTTTGATCATTGCCCAGTTACGAGGCATTATACATGTACACATTTGAATGTTGATCATTTTTGAATTGCCCCACTTTTTCTGATTTGTCTGCGAGGCGGAATGACGACGTTGGTTCCATTTAGATCAGCCTTCTGCAAATTTTCCGCGATGTACTGGAGTGAAACTGATGAAAAGAATTAATACTAGCCGCTCCTAATGATGAGTATCGTAAGCATTCAGGATTTAGTTATATTAGAATTTAATAATACATATGGTAGACTATAGGTTGTTGTTTGGGAAAGAAATCAGGCTTGGGCATTCGCGGTTGGCGCATGCCTCACTGAATATGATCAGATGATTATTTATTTCTCCGGGAATGCGTTGGATGGTTGGAAATGGCCGGGAATGCAAAGTAGGAGTATTTTATTGACTGCGCCCTTCACATCCAGGCCGGAGAATACAGTGAAGATGATCAACGTATTTCATTGAAATAGTGGATTGAATTAATTGCGGTAGCAAACCTTGAAATCGAGAGCCAAAGCAATCAGTAGTACACAGTCAGGCGATCGGTCCGTTAGTACTGAGGAAGTGGATGCAGTTACAGTTCCGAGGCAAGTCGTGATGAGATTTAAACTGCTGCCGAGGTGGACCAATCAGAAGATATATGGAGGGAGAAGCCGAATAACTACTTGTTCAAACTACGTTTTGGTAGGTATGGAGCTGTACTGCGAAAGGGTATTCACATGAACTAACTCGAGTAATTGCCAAGCTAAATAGGATGATCAAGGTATCCGACTACTATGAGACTGGCGGTGACACAAAACGGAACGAGTGTGTATGTTTAGAAGAGGGCGGAACACGGGGTTAAACGAAACATGCCAGATGTTCGAGCGAGGAAAACAGTGAGGAAATGCGTAAGTTTAGTCCTTGCCATGATTAGAGGGAGGGCGACAAACGAAATAGCCTAGTTAGGTGTGAATGATAAGCGTTTAAATGACAATAATAGTAAAGACCAATGGGTAAATCCTTTCTAAGCAGTTGACCTATGAATGAATGTCAGAAGCAAAAGGAGATTCGGGGGAGGGGATTGAATCACGGAAGCCCTCCTGGCTTTTGACAGAGACGGTATTAAGACAACACAGAACCCGGATGCAAACGAATAAACGAACCACATGGAGTCCAGACAATTACGACAATAATGATGAGGGCAGTCGGATCAGGACACGAACGATATCAGACGTGAATAACGGAAGCAATACAGGCTTAAAACTTGTGGACAGGAAAATTGGTAATTGGTCTGAGTGGAAATTTTCATCAACGTGACCGTGACTTTTTATGCACACTCCGTAAATTAACAATGTTGCTAAGGGCATCGTGGCTGTACACGAATACGCTGCGTCTATTTGGTCGTTTATTAATGTGGATGTCTTATATTAGAATGGAGACGCCCCGTAAAGAAGAAATAAGAGAACGGTAAAAGTGAATCGATTTCCCTGGAGGCACTTTGTGAATCTGGTCAAGCAAAACTGTAAATCTCTTTAGTTCCACATTTTTGCTTCATATCACTCATATATGCCGCTGTTTGGGCACACATGTGCACAAAAAATGATCGCAAATAAACAACACTGGCATAACATGCTTCCGCAAAATGATTCTAATTTGTGAGAATTACCACCGGGAACCAGACATTCCTAGAACATCAAGGGAAAAAACCAAGAGATGAGCGACCCTGCCTGAATATGACACGTATACAGGTCACCAGATAGATAAATGATATTGTACGGAAGCGTTTCCCGCAAGGATATGCCACTCGATTATAAATGCATGTTCATCCAAGTTTGAAATTTGTCCGCTCCGCTTTTCAGTAAACAGTATTTATATAACAGTATTTCGAAATCATCTCTCAGTAAACTTGCAGGAGCACAGTATGAAACCACATTTCAAAATATTGCAATTTACAATAATGGTCAATCCATTCAAGTTAAAAAACATTAGGATGAGGGGATGGGGATTTCGAATTTATTGCTTCCAAATGTACGATCAAACTGACCGTTTTCCCTAATGTGTTAAAATATCAACTTAGACAAGTAAACGGATAAATGACAAGCATGATTTTCGATTTTTTTAGAATGCGTTGCTTTGCTGTGTGCGTTATTGCCAACTGGAATCGAAGTCTGCAGTAATCGTTATGATGCATTCAGTTGAGATTAATGCGAATCTAGGTTGCCATACAATTCGCTTTCGATGCTGTTTATATAAATATAAATGTATATATATAACGTTTGCTTGAACAGCTAACGCTGATTCAATTAATCCCGAAAAATAATCTTTTAAAGGGAAGTCTCTTACCAGTAGTGAAAAAATAAATGTAACCATATTTCCTGATGCGAGACCCTAAATATTATCCATTCGAAGGTTTCTTGATCATGTGAAATAATATGATTACATTAATAGACTTCCCAGTTCTGGATCGATGAGAAACCGTTTTGTCTTACTAGGCCAGTTGCACTTCGGATAACCTAGTTCACACGAAGCGAGGTCATTCAGTTAAATCTCGCTAATGAGAAGCACCGAAACTAGTTCTCCGTCTTTTTGTTGCTCATCAGAATTGTCTGCTGCGATTCGTGATCTGGGCTTACGGTATAAGAGCATACATATTTCGACTGACGCTGTCTCCTTCCTCGTGAAATAATTTGAGAATATGAAATGAAGTTCCATCTTGAAAAGTGAGAGTAGGTAGGTTTAGAAATGACCACGCAAAAGAATTCACATCATGCCAACAATTTGGAGGCACGATAATTGTTGGGGACGGCATATTACACACGAAGGTTTTTCACCAATCATTCCACCGTAGCATTCAGTGAAATTCCATTGTCCCAACCAGACTAAGAAACGCTGAATGAGGCTCCACTAATTTTTTGGTTGATCCTTTCAAGATTCCGCCGTTTAGCGCGAATGAAATAGTGAACTTTTACGTCTACAATTGTCTAGCAAATCGTGTTTTGCAATTTCGTTATTTTACCAGAAAGTTTCCAACTTTTGGCGGCATAACTTACTTTGCTATCTCCATAGAAACTCTGTTGTTAAAAACCGCATGGTGTGCTCATGTCGTACTATTCTTCGCACGGGCGTCAGGTGATATTTCTCAAAAACCGCGAAAGCAATCGACAGCCTATTAAATCTACTAACTAATTTTCTACTCATTAGGCGACAAAAGCCGTTCAGTGGAAGTCGATTGGGCTAACCAGATACGTTTTTGGTCCGGACTGGGTCTGAAACCGATGTGTGGTTTGTGCAGGCCACTACAAATAAACGAAACGCAAATCAAGATCATTCATGATATACTTGTTATTATTGGGGCACATCCAGTAAAAGACAGCTTATTTGGCAACTGAGATTAATACTAGTAACCTCCATGTGCATTTATTTTGACAGTCCGAAATATCTGTACACCGTGCATCACCAAGATACGGGAATGATAAATTTGCGCGCAGCCATAAAACTAAGCTTACTGTTTTCTCTGGGTAGTGCTAGTCTGTTGTTTATTTGCATGGATAAACAACAAGATCCTGCCAAATCTGGATGCCATGCTGTACCGTGATTGGCCACTTGATGTGATGAGAAACGATTGGCACAACGCTCTGATTGGTCTGGTTTTATTCCGTGTTCGACTGACTTCCCTGTGGTACCCTCGGCCCACGGAATTTCAAAATATGCATTTGCATCTCGTATTCTGAATACAAGGACTTGATTACTGCAGCGAAGAGAAAAGAAGATACCTTGTGAACTGTTTGTTCCAACTAAATGCATCCACTGGAAGTTTTCATGGAAAAATACAACTGGTGTGTTTTGCTGTTCTAGGCAATGACCTCATGCGAATTCCGACTGAAATTCCCAATTATGTACATTGTAATCGGTTGTTTGCTCCCGATTATACGTAGTTCATTCACATATTCAATCGACAGACGAAACTTTTGGAGTGGAAAACTGACAGACATCAAGAAGACCGGAAAGCGAAGTGTTAGTGCAGATTTGGCCCGCCTGAATACCGCTCTAAACAATGTTTCGCCTACAAAGTTTCTCGAAAGTAACCTTTGGTTTGACGTCAACTTATACCGCAATAAAACACCCAATTATGAAGCACATTTGAACGATTCTTTGTCAGGAGACAAAGTAGACTGGAACGAACTGAGTACAAATCGCACGCAACTAAATCTTACTAATTATCAGGCCCAGTCAGATTCTGGGATGGTGGAAAGAAAAATATCGGGCGGAGGAAAACACACAGACAATGTTGTGTCTGACACCGACGTCGACGATCACCGAGAGTCTAGTTTCGAAATAAGGAAAAACGATGCCAATTATTCACACGTAGACACCTGGACGGTGCTCAAACTCGTGGTTGGAAGTATTGCATTACTCGTGCACTTTGGATGGCTCAGCTGGCTTGTGGTTGGCCTGATGTCACATGGTCATCAGTTAAGATGGATACATTCCGGCTGCAACAAAAATGACTTTACGAACCTAGAATCCGATAGCAGGTTGTTTTATTTCAAAAACCGTGTTTACCTACGAATACAAGTTCACCTGGGTGTTGTTGGAATTTTGTACGCAACAGCTGTGATTGGGGGACAAGCTGCACGATACATAGGTCGATCAACCGTCGTAATAAACCATTATGCGAGTCTGCAGCAGTCGGCCAACGGGAATTGTGACATTACGCGAACGTTATCTTCACTTATATTGACCGTTTACTGGCTCAACGTTCTTCTGTGTTGTGTTCTGTGTACGCGCTATGTGCAACGCATTTCTAACAAGCAGGTTGACAATGGATTCATTTGGACGAAAAATCAAACAGAAGTATTTCTATGCTACTTTCATTTTGGAGCCTCTTGGATTTATGCAATCCTGTTGCACCTATGTGGACTAATGTTCACTCATTTTCCAGCATATTTATCAGACAATTTATCCAGTGACGAATGGGATGAGTTCCGATTGAGGATACTGTCGATCGATTGTCAGATCAGACCATCTCAGATGATGAATAATTTATTTCGTCATAGCTGTGATTTCTCATTGTCCGAATATATTTTTGCATTAATTTTGTCATTTATGGCTGACTTAGTCCCAGTTCTGGGTGTCATCCCTTTTGCGTGTTACTTGATTTTGCTTGCGAAGCGGGCTCACATGAAACCGATTTCACCTACTATAGTAACTTCGAAATTACAGGAATCCTCAAGGAAAGGTACGAATTCGGATATGGCTTGCCCCACTACGCAAGAGCTAATTGCATTGTCAAGGAATACTCTATGGAAACCTGCATACTCAACAAAAAAGGGAACACGCCGAACTGCGATGAGCATCTTTTCCGGTTTCGGATCGTGGACATGTGTTTTGGGATTAATCATGTTTATGGTCCACTCTGTACGAATCAGTGTACACGCGTATCAGCTTAGACTTTATGCAATCGAATGTGAACACTATTCTACCAATAGTCATTCAAATTTTGTCGGACAAGCGTCGGGTACAACAATCACGGGGAATTCACATGAACGTTTCAGACTAGAATCTTGGCGACTTTGGCCATTTTGCCTCGGTGAACTCACGGAAATATGTTTGGTTTGTTTAATACCAACAGGACTTTTTCGTCTTACACTTTTATTGAAACAGTGGTCGAAATTTTCTGAAGCGCAAGATACATCACAAAAAGATATTTTATCTGTCTCACCGGATGTGAACAATAGTTTGCCCTTGCAAACTTTATTGACAACGAACTGCTTCAGTCCAAGTCATCCATTATTAGCCTCATCAATTTCACCAGTTCAATCCTCTAACAACATCGACCGTTCAAATGAAACTTGTTTAACCAGTACCCGTATGTTATCCTCTATGGAGCCTTGCGAGCTTCTCAATTTGAGCCGATTTACGCGAACGGAGTTTGAGCATGTATCCGGAAAGCCGACCGTACAAACTGATTTGAGCTCAACACCACCAGATTTGTGCGCAGATTTGTGTACTGATTCGGTTTCGGGTAGTGAATGCAAGACAAATGCCGTAATCTGTACGAATTCGAAGACTAGTTTGGTGCCCATCTCTGTCCAGGTTGTCAGTTTGCACACATTCTGCTGCCAGACCGATTCAGGTTCTGAGACCCAACCAGTAACAGAGACGGAACTAACACCACATATCCAGTCAGCTATGATTCATCCATATCCACAAAATGATGATAACAGCACGCTGATCAAAGCCTCTTTGGACGATTGGGTAGCAGCGAAAACATCAGTTGGCGTTCTGTTACTGCCAGATGATTCTGCCGGATCGTCTGACTGTTCTCATCGGAATAATCTTTCAAAGACTCACTAAGGCTGTGAAACAACATGCACACTACACGCACACCAAAGATCGGACAAAGGATCTTCCGTATCAGGTGATGTTTGTTAGGATATGAAAATGTACAAAGTTTCCTCCATTCATTTTTCAAACTACGGAAATGTCAAACATCAATAATTTTATGTATTCGTACATCTGACTTCGTGTGAATCATGTTTTAGGAAATTTATTTTTATCTCAAGCACCCACTGCCCTGCTAATTATGATGACAAATGAACCGATTTGTGGCACCAGTGCCCAAATGAACACATGCTGCGTTGTATTATGTTTATTGGTTATTTTTTCTACCTAAACTGTACTAAGCAGTTTCTCGTTTTCATTCGTTAATTTATCGCTTTCTTCAGTTGTGCACACATAAAGTGTAAATAGAAACACCAAATTCATCCGTTCTCAGAGTTCTGTGAAATCGTGTCCACATTTCACGTTTTGTTCCGAGTATATGACTAAACGGAAGTTTCCCAACCCCTCTTCCGTAAGCGGCCTATGAATGATTGATCGTTCCGTTACCTGCTTCTTCGTTGAGCTCTCGCAATGCCAAATTTATCTGAGATTTTGGTTATTGGTCGAAATTTATCTTTCTAAAACCCTCTGTGGAAAACAGAATAGATGTAAATGGATGTTTGATCGATAGTCCCAGATTTGTATCTACATTTAGGCCGGCAGTCAACGTCACCAATTTTGGGGAAATGAAAACATGAATGCTTTTCCAAGGAACGTATTATTCGCAATCACAGGGTAACTGGCTATCGGACTTGGTTCATGTGGTCTTGCAATGAAATCTCTTAGGTG
This sequence comes from Fasciolopsis buskii, assembly GCA_008360955.1. NCBI lineage: Eukaryota > Metazoa > Platyhelminthes > Trematoda > Plagiorchiida > Fasciolidae > Fasciolopsis > Fasciolopsis buskii. Next base: position 129,467 of record LUCM01000315.1, read on the forward strand.
TTTATGAATAGGTAGTGTTGCAAAGACAAAACCCCGTTTATTCATACGCGACCCTTCACTAGTTACCCTTTTGGAATATTTGCTTCAATATAGGAAATATTCAGTTCCTTAGCTAGTGTGATGCTTCTGTACTATCTCATTCGTGTCACCAAGAAGCATATGTAAGAGATTGATGCTTGTCAAAAAATCCCGCCGGACGATTCTTCTTTCGGATTACTTCGATGACGGATCACTTGGTCAGATAATAGTTCTGCAGAGTGCATTCGCGCAAATAAATGGTATCATTCATGGTTATTTGATGACCATCCCATTGTTTTTTTGTCGATCGCCCTGAAATGTACACAAAAAATCAGGTCCCATGAGAGGCTGCACTCAGTGTTTACCGGTGTCTAGAATTGAACGGAAGCTAGGATGCTCTCACTTGGATCGATGGCACGGCTAATTAAATATTTTCGCTCTTCAATTTGGAAGACCTCATTTTAAGTCCTGACGGTCAAACGGCAGAGGGGTTTGATGCGGTGCTTACGTGGTCAGAAGGCTGAGGCATTAACTCCCAAGAGGACTTGAGCTCGAAGGATGTGACCTGTTTCCATGAAGAACCCGTTCCCCTTTAAAGCCTAGTTTTCTGTTTGCGCCATATTCTTACGGTAGTCCCACGTAACGCCAGTCAATTTGTGACCACGCTAGCCCGGTTTTCCAAACTCTCCTTGGTGAGAAACGAGCAGTATTAAAATAGTTGAAATCATCTGGTTCAGTCAAATGGGTTCTGGTTTGTTTCATAAATTATTTGAGACAAGAAATCATGTCTGATGACTATGTCACGGACAGTCAATGAGTGTCGTTTATTGTCTTCCATTTTCATTTATGCGGTCACTTTGCCATGTTGTGATTTTGAAAGAAAAATTACACGCAGAAATAACGATTTACGCAGTATGTACTTGCTACATACAGCTTCAATAGTTAACAAATCATTTTTGATTAAAAGTTCACAAAAATATTAGAGAGGAAGAGGTTTTGTGATCGTGATTTTTCCAATGCTTACACGAATACGCTCCTTTATGGTTGTCAATTTTTGTCTGTACATTTGTCATCAACGAACCCCATCTGATTTCGTCATTTGCATATAAAAGCCGGTCTTTGCAACTGGTCGACTAATTTGTTCCCGCAAATTCCGGCTCTGAGAATCCACAACAGATCAAGTTTTCTGAAATTTCCCTTCCTTTTTTGGAATGAAGCAAGCAAATTGTATTCAACAATAAGGTTTCAAATCTAATGAAGGTATGACCTGTTGGTTCGGCACAAGATTCCACCGACAGTAGATGAACGGAACAGAAAAGTGACGCACAAGCTGTCGGTGGATAGTTTAGCCTGACCATATTATCCTTGGTCTGGTTTTATAATAGTCCGTTTGAAGTGGATTATTCGATTTGATTTCCTAGGCTGTTATGTAATCGTATCGATGGTGTGGGCCGTTTTTGTAATCATGGAAAATAATTCATTGACATAGTCAAACATTCTTAGTTTGATTTGGTTTACGCAGTCGTACCTGGTTTTGACTAATAAGGTAGAACACTAACACACCTAGACAATAAAACGCTAGTTCTGTTCGACAAAACTAATATGAGGAAAGGGATGGTAGAGTTCTGCTAGTGCTCATTTTTGGAGAAGTAGACCGGATTAACAACTGGTGGATGAATTGGATAAGATGATGCAATAGCCGAATTTAGCAGATTCAAGGCACTAAAAATCGCAGGGCATGAAGGTATTATCAACGAAATGATGCCAGCAGACGCGTTTAGGAAATCAGTCTACTGAGGTGACGGGTTCGCACTTTTAAGTAAATCACATTGAAGACCGCCCGGTTTGGTTTAATTCCTTCATTTGAAGAAATTAAGCTAGAGCTTATCCCGTGTCCAAAAATATAAAGGCCTAAATCTAAGCGCTCAGATTCAAGTTTGTTCTTTCAGGCACACCTCTCATTTGTCATTCGCATTAGTCGATTGTAAGCACCATTCCCATATGGTAAATTGACGCGTGCGATTCCGCAATTCCCAAAGGTGAATATGAGATTCGAGCAATTTTTCCAATGTGTCCCACTCATAGTGCATGCAGAAAGAGGCTAACAGTAAATTGTTCAAAAAAGTTTCAGGATTACAGACATCCTTGAGTGTGCGATGTCAAGTGGAATTAGTCATTTTATTTCCTGCCTTATCCTAGTTGATGTATTCGTTTCGTGATTTCATCTTGTTATGTCTGACATCAACAGTTTGACGTAATAGGACAGTCGTCTGCTTCTACTGAAAAGTAACATACGAATTCTCATTAGAATCTCATTTGACACGTTCGGAGCGTGAATGAATAATAGGTCCATTTAAGAATCACATGGTGGTCCGTTGGGGGATTTTCGTCGGTCAGGCCAAGCTCACCTTCAGAAACTAAGAAGGGAGAACAATACTATGGGGATGGTTGGACAGAATAATACCGGGAACGCATACCTGAAACCGGTCTTGTGCTTCCGGGTAAACTGTGTTCATCCATGCATAAGAGAAACATAGTACTAAAAAAATAATATACGGATTATTCAAGCTGCATCACCCCCGTTTATGTCCATTGTTGGTAATCAGATGTGAAGGATGCTTTTGATGTGAGGAACAAACCTTTCAAGAACCAACCAGGTAAAGATAACACATTGTTAGGAATAAGTGGTGAAATACGATACACAGATGGATGGCCACATTTACAACCGTTCCTATGAGCACAAAAGAAAGCGGATGATGGCCGACTTGATGTATCAATTGGACGGTTGGGGAATAATGCTTTGTATCTAAATGCGTCCAACGGATCTGTCACTAACGCCTGAAAATTTAATATGACTACGGGCGAGCTACAGTATAATTAAAAGCTGCACGGGGATGTTGATCGGGTCAGAGGTTAAAAACTGGATGCCTTTTTTCGTGCAATTTAAACACTATTCAGATGGGAGGGGAGACATGTACACTCAACAGATTCGATAAATGGGAATCAAGCGTCTAGTGTGCAACAAACCCATGTTGAAGCCCCCAATTCGCCATATGCTGATATTTCACAATATTGTAAATGCATGCAACTGGTTGTCTGATTCGCCTAGGTTTCCAAATGCATCGCTTGTCAATTCCTATTTTATTTAAGAAATAAATCTTTACATGCTCAAAAAATTTGGTCACTCGAACCATTGACTATTACGATCACTTATTAGTCAGTTTAACAACGATAGATGAGTACATGATAAAACTAATATGCTTAATTAAGAAATGTGACAAAATTGCACCGGATATCGAGATCGAAATTATTTCTCGTGCACCTAGGTGTCCAGTTGGGGTGCATTCAAGAATTTTCCTTGTTAAAAGTATGACGATGTTAGTACTTGCTCATTATAAAGACGTAACATAAAATAACATGAATTTATCTACTGGTGCCTCTTATTAATTCCATTTTTACCCTGCAATAGCGCCAGTTAAACATGGATGACTTTATTTCTCAAGATAACCACGTTTGAGCATGCAAAAAGAACATTTAATGAAGTATGAAAATTTCACAAAATTGTTTGGACGGATTTCAAGATTTATGATATTTTATATTCATAAATGATAAAGAGCTTGCTTGTCCACGGAAGTATTTAATTTAAGGATTGTATTATCATTGATCATTCCTACACTTGACAGCATTTGTTAGACTGCTTTGCATTAGCTACGTTTGCTCGTGCACGGCGAAATTTGGTTGAAGATGGATCGTGGTTTACATCAAAGTCGGTCAATGTAGCTTAAGTACGTTGCGTTGACCGCTTTCGTTGTCTTCGCGTTAATGAAGCACCACAAAAGAAACAGTGAAATGTTTTTGTACCACAATGTAGACGGATGATGAAGTGAATGAAAAAAACGTGGTTATTTAGAACTGTGTTTAGCCACGGTTAGCTTATAAGACAAACACAGACTAGAATTAAGTAACGTTCAACGGATAAACTTGCCATGGAAGAAGCCAGGCGCGTCTGATAGTGACCTCATAATTACTGTCGTCCCTGTTAAAATGGCACGAAAGTGGTTTTCCAATAATTAGGTAGACTGCTACTGGTGCTTCATGTTCCACGATCAAGAAAGAATGACAAAGCACTGCGACTCTTCAAGTGTCAGTGGATATGGAGCATGGATTAACCACGAAGTAAAGCAGGAAATATGGCTATCATGAGCAATAGTAGAATATGCCGAAGACATTAATTTGGCAACTTGTTAATTTTGCTGATGGATTTGCGGTAAATATTGGCATATATGCACTTAAAACATGAACATTTATATAGGAAACGTCTTCGAAAATGGGAGTTAATTTTTTTATTCTCGTCCAAATTGTTTACTCTTATACAGGTGCAATGAGAAGGGGCTTATAAATTAAGGGAATGCACTATGAATATGGGGGATTTTGTCCTTTCGATAACATAGATACTACCCTCATTACAAAAAATACACATAACGGCTCTCTCCTGAAAGCAAGGTCATTGCTAATTGTATGAAATTTTAACCAGCATAGATTTTCAGAAGAATTTTTTTCTTCCAGTTTAGTGTAAATTGGGAAGAAATACATTAAAATCCGAAACACGCTGCTAGGAAAAATATATCATATTATGTGCCTCAGATGATACTCAGGATGCCTGTAGCATGATGAGTTGATAGTTCAGTAAGCCAACTAGGCATTAAATATTGAATTAGAAATTCTGAAACTTCAAAGCCAATTCAAGGCAAAGTAATTTCATATTCAGTTTACCTTGCTCCTCTTAGAATGATCGAAAACCTACTTTAGAATAAATGCCAACATTTCGATTTCCAGTGAAGTTTCATATTGAATTGTTAGCAATATAGGCATTTGAGAGTTATGGTTAGATCTCGCCGTTCTCCCTAGCGGGTATTTATTGTTCCTGACTGATGTGCATGCACAGTGGCCAAAACTGGATACTGACTGAATTTTGGAGCCTGTCTGCTTTCTAAATAACACCAGTTAGATACAACGTCCAAATTAGGTCAGAACGTATTGTGTTCTGTTCAGCCATGTAGCTTGAAACGCCTGAATTCTTCATTTTGTCTCGCGTTACACGAGCGCTTAATTTAATTCTGCCCACAAATATCAGTAAATAAAGTCCAAATCTTGTCCGTTTTTGCTTATCGGCCCTATCTGCTGAGAGAAATTGTACTAGGCATTCTGTCAGGAAACGAATTTTCCGGTCAATCTGACAGTTTTCATGTTGAACCCTTATGAAATTCCGTAAATATAAAACGAAATCATTACTTGCGGAATTAGTTTTCAGCCCTGTCAATTGGATCATGAATATCGGAGAAGAAGGTCATATGCCAAATATAAAGCTGATTTGTAAAGACCTTTGTCCATCATGGGCAATAGTCGGAGAGGACTAGGGAAATGGAACTTGTGTCGGGAGTGATTTTCATTCTAAACTGAATTAACAATAGAGCCCTAGTGAATGTTTGCAATAACATTGAACGGCAAGCAGATGTGCTCAGGAATTTCGTTTTTTCGGGTATAACGGTGTGTCAACTAGGACTGATTCATCCCCTGTCCGTTTTTGATATTTTCTTTTTGCGTATCCAGCGATAATCTAGCTTAACAATTGACCGAGATAACCTTATCAACTCGTTGTTGCATCTTATAATTTCAATCTTCTTTCATGCTGCAAATTTAGTTGGTCGGGGTTTGAACATGGCCTAACGCGAGAGGTATTTGGCCGTTTAATACATTCGCGCACACTGCAATATATTTGTCCTGGACACTGGTGACAAACCGTTATTTGTTGTACTGGTTGAGAAAACTTCATTTTCCAAATGAGCTTTCCGTACGTAGGTGAGTAAAGAAGTATTCGTTTCCGAGAGAAAGCAATTTGAAAATAACCATTCACAATGAAAACGAATTTATACTTTAGTGTTATGGTAAATCCATAGTTGCATTTGGCTTTTGTGTAAAAGTCATTGCGAAGTAGTCAACGTGAAAAGGGTATATAAAGAAGTGGATCCAAACAAGCGGGAGTGGAATCGAAATACGTTCACTCAGCCAGCTTTGTTAGTACATCGCGTGAATTTGTGTACGCATTGAAAAACCTCAGCAAAGTCCAGAACATTTGTTTTACACAAATCCCACCTTCCTTCTCCGGAGCTCTCATGCGCGTAGTAGACTGCCTTTCCGAATTTGTGGTTGTAACGTCTGTTTTAAACTTGTGAAGTGATCATTTCCGGTGATATTTGAACAGCCTAATCGAAAAGGAACACACCGTGTCAGTTTAGGATTAACCAGGATATTGAAAACTATAAACATTTCTCGATGTCCTGTGCGCGCGCTGGTTTTGGAATGCGATGAAAATTGTTTTTCTCACGTTAAATTTAGCCAAAGTTCAGAAATGACATTTCGTAATCCATTGGGCCGGTAACCTAGTGAATAAAGGAGATTACCTAGGCAATACAATCTGCTGCTTCACCATGATCCTCATGCATTTCGTACATCATGTTCAATAGAAAAGTTCCATGTTGGCTATTATCACAAATTTTTGTTTGCTCCAACTCATTTCATTTTATAAATGTTGCATTTCGTAACACTGACATGGCAAATTTTGTTTGTCTATTTTCGCTGCAAATCAGTTGAAATTAGCAAACTGGATCCCAATTTTGCCAACTTCTAGTGTTTACTTCAGCACAAATTAAATCTTTCACGTGTGACGTTTTGTATGGATATTTTGTCTATCGATGAGTTTATTGATCGTTTATTGAGTGTTGTTCTGCATTTTGCCTGTTTAACTCTGAGTTCTGACATGCGAAATCCGATTTGAGAAGAGCCTAAAACTGACAAATACTTAATCTTTATTCCGCCAAAGTTTATAGTTATTTTGGACGTCTGTTTAAACGATGTCTAACATTGTAAATTAGTTTTATGCCGCAAACAGCCCAATTGTAATCAAGGATTCTAATAACCTGCTGCTTGAAGATAATTGAGACTCCATTCCATGAATATCTGAATTTGGTTCGCCAGACGGAAGCATGTTTAAACATCAATTAACCTATGATCTTGAATCTTTTTTCAAGGAGAAACGTTCTATATGGTCACTTGTACACGAGTGTCAGTTGTCAAGCCTATTTCAAATGGAAGAAGCTTCAACGAAATGCGAATGTTTATCTTTAATTCAGCAAACAAATATCGAACTAATGCAGCATACAGTAACGCGTGCCAAAAATATGCACGTCGTTAACTAGCGGCGTTTTTAATTTACCTACCATGTTTCACAGATTGTTCAGGAGATTTGGTCTGATTTTTATTTAACGTCACCTTAAAACCGAGGTTTAGGGATAGATTGTAAATTATAACTACAAAACAAGTTACATTTCCACGGATAACTCCAGAACATTGTTTACTGGACAAAGGCTCCTTCGGTTATTTGAAAAGTAATCATTTGGCCGAATGGATTATTTTATTCTTAGTTGGTTCATTACCTTTTATTCATTATCATGAATTTGTGTTTCTTGAAAAAGCTATCTACTAAGCGCATAGCAGCAATCAGCGCAAATCAATGCTCAGGTCTGTTTGTGCACGATGAAGAGCTGGTGTCCATAGATATTGCTTAACCACATTCCACATACCTGATTGCTCATTTGGCATCATGGCCAAAATATGGAAACAATAAGTTATTCTATGTAGAAATCTAATCAAATAAATGTGAATTTTTTAAGAAGAAGAAACACGTTTCGACAACGAAACTGTTTGGTATAAAATTGTTCGCGGTAAGAGATGAATCCCCAAAAACATTGGCGTATTTTGTTGCAGGTGCGACTGAATAAATAGCCCAGCTGGCCTAATGACTGGAATATGTCCCGGATTTATTTATTCATAGAATAAAGGCTCGGTAGACTGGGGAGATAAAGGTCATGTTTGATTCTTGAAAATAGTCATATGACTGGTGGTTTTGTAGCATTGAAAAGGAAATGAAGCGATGACAAAACGTTTGAAAACAGTACTTCCTTCTGGCGACAGGTCCCCAGATCTTTTCTATCGCAAATAATTAGCTGAAGGATATAAGATAAATTGCATTTCTTCAATTCCAAATTTTATTATTTAGATCTTCTAAAGAGCAAACAAGATGTTGACTTTGTCCTATCCCACTTTGGTTCGGCATGCATCGTTTGGGCAAGCAAAATACTCATTCATGTTTTCTCATGTCTCGGCAATAAAGCAAGACTTAAGTGGGCTAATTCGAGTTAATCTAGGATAGCCTGGACCTAAGACAAAATATACGGGAATTGTTTCCAGCACTAATTTTTCAAACTGGAATTTTGGAATAAAGAAACAAAACCTTGTTCGGAAAAGTATTTAGAGCCAAGTAGTAGAACTATTCAAGTGGTGTTGACGCGGATAAGCTCGTGACGTTCGGACCTGAAAGCCACGGATTCGTATCCTCCCACCACCGGTCGGCTTCCTCACTTGGCACCTCTCTGTCGGACTTGGTCCCACTTTTGGCAATCGATGTACACTGATATTTAACTGAAGGTGCGTTCCGTCGCCAAGCTTACCAATAGCCCCTTGGGACCTAGTCAGTGACACTGAAGAAATGAGCGTTCTCAAATGCTATGCATGTCTAAAATGACAATAGAATTAAAGCTGTCACTAAATGAAGCATACATGAATGAAATAATAGCCTCATGGAATTGAAAGTTAAAATTAACTTTCTTTACGAACTCAGTGGTTAAGCGGACTGAACCTTTTTAACGGTTCAAGCACACTGTATATCAACAGGTCCAAACTTGTCCGTGTATGCATGCACAGATGTGACTTATGTCCAGGTATTCTGCTGACTAACTGTGATCGTGCAACGTTCTATTGGAAAAAGAAGATAATATCAACTCTAAACTTATCGTGCCTTCAATAATGAATAAAATACATCCGGTGACTAAATAATTGTACCAACTTTTCCGTCAATAATCATTACAAGCCGAGCATATTTAGAATTACTTTAGTTCTGACAAGCCACGTATTTTATATTTGGTAAACGAATATATTACAGTTGGGATGCTTGTTCTGACAAAGAACTTAGGGGCGGTCATTAGCTATTTCAGTTTGATTTGTTTGAGAATTGAAATTAGTTCACTTTGAGTGTTGCCTGGACGCAGCTGCTTCAGCAAATCTTGCGCGCCTAGACCGGATCTGGTAGCGTACTGGCAGCATGCAACTTTCAGTTGATAGTCCTGTAAGGGAACGTTCGCGGGAGTTCATCAAGAATTAGCTCCAGCGACAGCGCAATTCGAGTGCAGTGCACTCACGATGTAAGGTTGACCGAATGTCCGGGGACTTCATTGTTCCAGAAGCGCTCAGTCAAGCACAAAATTACATCTGTTTAATTCTCCATGAGGAATAAATGTCTATATGCGTCAAACTTACTGCAAAAATTCTTGCGGCTTGTGCCTTATTCAAACCGGGTACTACCATTTGCCCAGCGTGTACGCTTGTCTTACCCATCTGGGATTACATGGAAGACTCGTATGTTTTACGTTCTCATTTGATGTCACGCTCGTTAGCCAATTTTCTGTCATGTATTCCTTACTCAGCTGAACCTTTCTGAGACGCAAGAATGGAACCCTAAATTTCAGATCGGTCTACCATTTTGCCATTTCTAATTTCTTAGAGCGGCTGATCGGACACACATCTACAGTTGTGGTTACGTACACTCCTAAAACGAGCATTTTAAACGGAATCCCGCGCTATTCGCCTGCTACCGAATTAACAAGCGGGGTTCAGAAATGAACCAGTAAAAACACTCAAGCTCGATTTGTAATCTCATCACAGAGCTAACAACACTAAATCTCAGGACCAAATAACGCGAGCAGTGTTTCATAAAATCGATGTACCATGTATTGGTTTTAACTGTGAACGATATAATGTTAATAGCACAGGGTTGTTAGATGTAATTCGCCAACTTTTCGACTACCGCAAGTTTTACTGACGACGTTGTGCTTAAAAATCGCAAACGCTTCAAGTTGTCTGTCAAAACAGAAAGGTGAGGCAAAGCAGCACGAATGGTGATAATGGGAATAAAAGTTACGCGGAAGACATAGCCCAAACGCATTTGCGGGAACACACAGGAATCTTAGAATGTGGCAGGGCTAGGACTTGTGGAACAGTGGACTGACAGTCAATTCCTCGAATTAATAAAAATCAGGTAGCAGGTATGAACCATATGGGATGGGGACTGCTTGAGCATTGAGAACAAATCAATGTGAAGGAGTTCTTGATCGCGCCAGAACAGAATTCCTGGTCTTGGAATACTAGATGGGTTCAAGGCATCCGAATTACAGAAAATCGATTAACTGAGTGGCCATGACCACTGTGGTCATAAGGATAGGTAACTTTTCGCCCTGAGTGGTACAGTCGTTTCAAGTCAAAGTGAGAAATTTTGAATTAGGCCTTGAACGCTTGCCAAAACAATTATGTCGTATGTGTGTGTTCTTAGAAACAATTAAAAAAAAACGAGTTAACATTTTAGTCAAGTATCCTTGTAATTACTCAACTAGACAATAATGATCTGGTAGAAGAATTTTGTGCACCATGTCAGTCTGCATTGCTTGCAAAAGAGATGGCGGAAACTTTCGACTAAAATTGGATGAAGAACAATACAAATCGATACGGAATAACTGTTGCTTTTGAAAGACTAGGAACGATATTATCTTTAGATATACTCTTTGTTCGATTTTAAAAGAGGCTATAACCAGATTTGATCGGCAGGCAAATAGTACGCTGAATAGCACGAAGGGATTTTCAGATTTGTCCCGAATGAGATGTCACAGGTTGCAAGCCTTCTGTTTTGTTGGAGGGGAGGGCGAAAGTTTGTAAATAGCTTTGTGGTATGTGTGCATTGAAATATTCTTAAATATTCCCACCTCAGAAATCCTCTGAGAGAAACCAAAACCATATGGTAAATTGGCGGCCCGAACTTAGTACTGATTTATATTTCCATGCGTAACTAACTGAACAAATCAAGATTCGACCAGGACCGTTAACGAATTGCTTGTAACTCAGTGTGAAAAGAAGCGGTAAATTTAATGTAGGTGAGATTGTATTCATTTGGAGAATAACGGGCCTGGATGACCGAACAGTTCCAGTCATATTCCCATAGAATACTAGGCCTATTTTACCAGCGGAAAATTCCGCAACCCTAAAAAGAAATACAAATATGTTGTAACACCTTTTCGATAAAAAAAGTTTTTAAATCTCCCTTCAACCTCCCATGGGAACACGGTAAAACAAATCATTTTCGCTGTTTGGGCCACAATATATGCGGCCTGGTCTGAGGATCTGAAATTTTTCCACATGAATATTTTTGTTTCATTTAATCGATTACAAAATTGGTAAACACAAAGAACGAAGTTTTTGTGCACTCCTACAAATAGAAAAAAATGGAAAGCTGATTCAAATTCAGTTATTGTTAGCTCCTCATCCAATGCCACTGAATGGGTTTGCAACTTAGGGTCTGACTGATTTGATCCCGAGCGTGACAGGTTGAATTTTAACCGAATCACTATGGGATTATGCTCCCATCTTTGCAATTCTAAGTCGTCCTGTAGATATGTGTGATCCCTTTCTCTCTATCCGGGTTTGACATATTTCTGTCGCAACCTCAGACAGGCATTTCCTGTGCCCCTGCAGGCAAATTTAATAGGTGCAAGGGCCTCCCTAGATGCTAAGATGTGGTTGCCTGATGGATGCAAATTTAACAAGCCCCTCACATGTGCAGTGGTGTTCCAACAAACCAAATCCGAACAATATTGAGTTGCTTTAATGTGATTTTATCGCAAAAATCTAGCCGCAGTTTGAAATTTCAAACGACGGCACAATGTTGTTTAGAATGCCAGATTACGAAGCCCAATTTCTGGCGTTTTGTCCATTTGGCACCCAGCTTCTTCTGGACAGAAATTAGTTGGCTCACTTTTCTAAGTTCTGCGGCTTATCAACGGCGCCGTGCATCCTCTTTTGTTTGAATTATTTCGGAGGCAAATTGCACAAAACATCTACCCGCCTTTAATTGGAGATCGCGAAATTCCACATGCATGTTGAGACATAATGAGCTAAGTTTAAAGAAAACCACATAATTTTATTCCATCAATGAGAATTTCCGATATCATTCTCCTACGAAAGCAAAATGTATCCAAACTTGCAGAGGTCTACTTATTGCTAAATTGTGTTTACTGTACTATTGCTTGCACTATGCTTTACTGTTTCGAGAATTCCAAATACTCCATCATGAGCACTGTTTCGTGTAAACAGTAATATCATCAAACAGTCGGACAAAATCGAAAAACGGGCTTCACGACAATCGTTGATATATTGGGTTCTAATGGTAATATAAAATACTTGTTTATAAATGGCATGCCGGTACGTGCACAAAAGTTGTTTGTGTGCATGTGTATGTATTTATGAATGTCCGTAAGCAATTCTGCGCGTGTGATTGCAGAATTATTTGTCGAGCAGTCACTGAGTCATGCAATAATCTCCAGGTGACCAGGGTCGAATTTTTCAGTCATTGTACATATGCAACCAAGTAACTGCGCAAAGTTTTCGACTTGAATACCACGTGAAAGCATAAATAGTCTTTCCTGATTATTCCCTTGCAGGTGAGCAATAAGACTTCCTACCGTAAACAGCCGAATATCACTGGATTTTTTATCTATAAGGAAGTGTTTTGTTGCACCTGTTCGTCCCATCAAGGCCATTTTCTGTCAAGGTTTGAAATGAATGAAAACGGAAGATGTATACCTTTCCTGGCGCTACATGCAAGTCAATTCAACCATCATCTACGCATACTGATTCACGCATCTGCCTAAGATTGTACAGATGGCTCTAAAGGTAGCCGATACTCCACGTTTCGCGCAAACCAAAGCAAGCCCCTCCACTCAGGTCATTTGAGGCATGCTTACTCGTCGGATTTTCCCAATGACACATTTGATTTTTCAGCCATGGCTGTGTGAAATCGGTTTAAGCATTTTCCTGGTGATGAGGCCACTTTTGGAACATTAGGTGGACGCAAGCGGGCATGGATGCCAAACTTCCCTAGTTTGGGCAGGCACCGTGTGCACCGAAATGGTAAGCATTGTTTACCTGAAGGGAGTGTGGATATCTTTTGAGAGCCAAGTGCTCCTTACTTAGGTTAAAAAGTATTGCCGACTGATTTTGATTCAGTCCTCTCAGTTACATCCATTCATCGAACAGGGAGATTGATAACCTCAGATATCACGTGAGTCTACGTGGGTCCCAGTGAATTTTGATAAATCTCATTAGACTAAAAGCATTTCAAATGAGGTAAACCTGGCTAACTTATTGCACACCTCTAAGAATAATTAACGTTTTACTTTATTCTTGAACAGTTTATAAATGTCTGCAGGTATCACAGTATGAAATGCTGGTATTGTTGCGGATTTGTAAAGTTTCAAGTCTGGCCTAAACCATATGATTGACTATAGAAACAATCACAGTTGGTTTTTATGAGTAACAGTTTCAGAGTAAATTCGGATTAGAAACTGGTCACTGACATGTTGTAATGATCGCATTTCGCTTTTACTGATTGGTAAAATACCCCCTTGTCAATCCACCCGTTTATTTCGGTGACCTTAATAAACAGGAAATTAAACGCTTTCAAATAACGCCTAGTACCAAAAGGTGCAGACATTACTCCTCGAAAACCGATAACTCTGTCAAAACTAGGATAACAGAAAGCGATTCCAAGGAAAACCAGACGATCTTTGCTGGTCAGCAATGAATTTCACGGTGCTTGAACGAGAAGACCAATCACTAAGCATTAACCGGTTCGCATGCGACTAAAACATCCTTCCGGAAAACGATTTAGAAGAAAAATATTCTACGCGATCTAACAATCCACGATGGCGAAACGGTTTGTAGATCTGGAGAAGTCTCCGCAAATCGATGAAACACAGATGTAAGAATAAACCTTTAAGCAAAACCTTTTTTTAAACAAATTATAAAAATGTACGACAGAATCAACTTGCATTATTTGGAGTAGTTCATTCGAGAACGTGAACGGAAATGCATCATATAATCCAGAGAATAATTGAAATTGGAAAATGGTCTCTCTCGGAAGCCGAAAATTATTCCACATGTTGAAATCAGAGGAAGTTTATGAAAATTTGCTCACTTAAATAAATAATGGCAACCGGTGCGCTCACAGAATAAGCCTTTTGTTTTCTAGTACCCATTTGGTGTCCTGATTCAGCCTAACGTTTGACTGTATCTTCATAGAAAACGTTTGGGAATAAGCACATATACTTGTGGAACAACCTAACGATTACTCTGTCTGAACATTTTTGCAGATCAGATCATCTTATCATCATAACAATTCTTCCACAAGCTGTCCAAGAAGCGGGACAAGACAAGTACTGATATTCAGATCTCAATTTTCCACATATCATTTCCAGTAGGATATCGTTTACTCCGAGACAGCAACTCCCTAGTTTGATAAGTCATTTGAAAAGCTTTTTGCCCGATCAAGTACAACTGGCATGGACACGATTCGAGTTGGTGAAAATTCGCAAAACATTTGCGAAAAGAGCAAATCTTTGCGGTTGAAACAAGCATAAGTGGCAGTTTTGTTGGATTCGACCTTTCTGTTAGAGAAGTAATTATCAAGATCGGATTGTTTCGTTACGCAAAGGGCTTTCACTAGGACAGCCCAGATGGCATGGCCGTTTGTGCTATCTATTCTCCTGCTGATATGACTGATCAAAGCATTCCTGGGTGATTGTGAATAAGGCATACCTGGACGGCTATCAGTCTGAACATCCGAAAGCGAATTAATTTTGCCGGGAAAAATACATGCTAGGTCACCACAATCATGAGCATCAAATTCAGTTCACAACTACCTAATATAAGGAATATGAAGGGCGTTTAACGTTTTGCTTTGTAACATTTCACGCACAAGATTCATGTCCATTTAGTTACCGTTATTCAAATCTGAAATGCATGCAAACACCGCATTTTCAATATTTCTGGTCTCAGTGGCATTTCTGTATAAAGCCTTCTTTGATTTACATAAAACTAAAAACGCATAAAGGCAGTTGTAACCCCAAAACGGTTCCCAACACCGCTGGCGTTTATACGGTCAACTAGATCACGCAATTCATGGGTAAATTTCCCGATACTCCAGTGTGGAGTCTTTCTGGATGTGAAATTCCTCGGTTTTCTTCTTGTTATCTCGTACGTTCTGCTCATTTTTTCTCCTCAGTAGTATACTTCGCATATGGATGGATGAACAAAATATCTCCGGATGCACACGACCGGGTTCACGGTTATTGCCGCTATTCAGGTATGCGTACCCGGTATCATTCTGTCCACCAAGCCGTGTACTAGTGCTCACCGTTCTTAGTTTCTCACTTGATTCTATTCTGAATCGTTAAGAGCGTGAATGGGTAGTAAGTCTACATAAAAATAACGCGGTGATTCGTGGTAGAATTTTCCTCGGTCAGCCAAGACTAACGTGAAGAAAAAAACAATACTTCCGAGCCTTGTGTCCTCTTTCTGAAGTTATCTTTACCTGACTGGCAAAAATCCTACTTCAGATCACCACTTGATTCTTCAATAGACTTCTTCCTATTTTGTTGTGAAATTCAGATTACGTGAGCAAAAATCTGTTTGTAATTACGAATTTCTGAAGAAATGACAAATGAAGAACTTTGATGTAATTCATTTTTCTTCCTGTCACACAGTGTTCGTGGTTCATCTTTATGGAGTTGAATGTTTGCAATTTGTAACCGGCGATGGTTGAACGGATAAGGTCGTGACCTTTGGCCATCAAGGTCATGGCGTTTTGAAACCTCCCACTGCCGGTCAGTTTCCCCACTTGGTAGCACTTTGTTGACCATGTCAATTTTCCTGTTTGTCCACAAATAAAGAAAGTAAGGACGAATGCGATTCTTCGTGCTTTGCTCATGGAAATGTAAACCGACCAACTGGCTCCAATTCTCTGAGATTTTATTTGGAGATAGCCGATTTTTGCAAGTTTTACTCGGTCTCGAATTGCAATCGGCGAATATGCGTTGAACATATCTAAAATTACGCGGTATGGCCTCAGTCAGGCTACTGGGGATTCTAAGGCTTATTTTAAGTTTGGTTTTCAATAGAAACAGAAAACTGAATTCCTTTTCACAGAGAACATTATGTCTTGAGACTAGTTGTGCAAGACCTCAAGCCAGAGAAGGCGACACAGTCATCAGCCGTCTATTGTCTCTAGTGCAGATATTCAAAGGTTTCTGAGGAATCATTGCGTAGAATTTGATCTTTTTTCGAAGCAATATGACTTCTGGATTTCAGTCGAAAGAATAAAAACAATTTTCGTAAACCGTCATCAAACACCGTGCATGAAATCGTTTATTACGAATAGCTGATCAAGTGTAAACGCATACCAATTTCTTTGGGTATTGGACCGTATGCGACTCATTCTTGAAGCATTTCTTTTCCGTTAAAATGAATAAAGTGGTCAGTTTTGTTTATCTACTATTTCGAAGGTGGTATGAAATTAAATTACGTAATTATTGCGCAGTTTTGTTCCAAGGTGTTTTTGTAAATATGTAAATAAACATGGAGTTTCGTGTTCTCTCTCGGCTGATCAATATATCCAAATTAGAGAATAATTCTGTTTTGTTCAGTCGTCCAGATAATATTAAACTTTTATAAGGCTGTCGCAATCTATGCACATATTTAAACAATATATTGTTTACTTTCAAGTAAAAAAGATATTTCAGCGGGTTTACTACTACTACTACTACTACTACTACTACTACTACTACTACTACTACTACTACTACTACTACTACTACTATTATCATTCTGTCACATCAGTGATTATTCTGATATTTGTGTAATTGACTTTTCACGTGCTTCATTAGTGACGAGAAAAGTATATGCTAATTTCAGTGAAGTGGGTATCCCGATTGACGGTTGCGTTGGAAAATTAACCGATAATGATGGGATGGGGATTGGAGGAGATAAGCGAATTAGCTGTTGCGGGAGACGAATGCCGAAAAAAATTCAGTTTTTAATTCATTTATTTTTCGCTACCAGTCTATTCAAGTCGTGTTCCTTTGGAAGATCCAGCTAACACGACTTGAGTCAGCACACTCGAAATTTATAGGTGTGGAAGTTCCATTGGTCAAATCGCCTTCTGACAGATCGGTGATACCCGGAAAATATGAAATGATGGATCGCCAACAATTAACAATTCAGAATCGAAATTGGTAAGAAATTCATGTCTGTTGATTAGTTGAATGCCCAAATTCTACAAAAACCAAGCAGAATGTGACGGGGGAAACAATCACATTTCCCAACCAACAATGTCTTTGCTTTGTTTGCCAGTGATATAATTATGTCTCTGAATAAAGTTTTGCACAAACAAAGCCTTAAATGGTCCATTACTTACGGATTTTCACTCCAACTTCAACAACCTTTAATACAAAAAACACTAATCTGAAATAGCTGTGATTTGATACGGGAAATCAAAATTTGTTTACGATGAGAATTGCACCTACGCACTATGTATCCCAAATTCCCCGACACGATCCGGAATCGAACCGAAGACCTTCCTCTTGCCATCACAAAATGAATGCGTTTTAAACAGAGTACTCGAATTTGGTATAGCTATACTGTTTCTTTCCTTCGAAAGGTTACCTACACGCAAATCCAGTGATCAGAACCCAGTTAGTCATTGTGATATTGGCGTGGTGGTTCGCTTAAGGCGGGCTATTCACATTCGCGATTCGCTTTCGAGGGCCGTGCCAACGGCAGCTCGGAGGTGGACCACCTACCCGGGAAGCGGGAAGTCAATAGTGTGAGTCTATGTCGCCGCATCGACATTCGGTTGCACAGTGCGTGAGTAAACTTCTGTTTCTAAGTGATAATTATTTTGAATTACCATTAAGTTAGTAGTGTTTCAAGTCAAGAGGTTTTTGTGACAACATTCAGACAGAATGCTATGCTGATTAAAAGATGACCCATTTTAACTGAAATTCCGACTGATACCGCTGCCAGCGACAGGGTATTTTGATGAAATGCACGTTTTCTTGTCGTAAAGCACTTGGATTTGATATGGTTGTTCCGATCAACAGAATATTTGTATCCGATAATGTAAATACCGCAACGTTGCTCTTAACGTCACTGTTTATTTTTAGTCGTTTCTAGTGTTGTCAGAGTATGTCACGGCTAGGACGCTCAAGTGGGTCTTTTCAAAATCAGTACCACACGTTCCAGATTTGATTTCAACCAAATGACCAAATGTTCATAACAGTCATGATGAACGATGAAGGGTACTGAAATAAATGAGCTACGCAAATCCCCGTCACGGTCCGTTGTGACTGAAGGCAAATCACGGTGGCTTCGCCGATTGACATTCTGTCTGCAGAAGAACGAGATAAGATAACAGGGTTGTCAAACCTCGTAACAAGATGTCGTAATGGCGAAATCGTTCGGATTAAAATCGTTCGCACTGGGTTCTCATCCCAGCTCCGGAGCGGTTGGTATGCCCTGCTGATGATTCGTGACAAGGATAAAACAGCTGTACATTGCTTCCTTGGTTTCTCAATGTTGAACTGAACGTTCATCTTACATGGTGAATTCTTTCATGAAAAAACATTCTCACAATCTAACATTGTGTGTCATTTTTTCATTCATTGCGCAGCCTGCTGTGTTCAGAGATTTAAAAAACCTACCGAAAAATGTAAAAACCATGTCATAGGAGGTCACTTCATTTGGATTTATATGAGAGTTGCATCAGGCAAAGCGTCCAGTGTAAAACTTTTGCTTGATTTATCGGGCAGAGAGAGTTAGTGAATTGTGCTCTCATACCATGTTAGCCACGCACTCTGCGATTATCGTGATTTTGGTCGTTGCCGATACCTAGTGATTATAAAAGGGCCTAAACTCTAGCATACTTCACCGTACATTTTATTGTGTAAGAGGCCCAAAATATTATCCTCACAACCCGATAACACCAGATCCATTAAAGCTTGTTTGCTTGAGTTTTTGATCTTTGAGTTACCCATCAAATTCGGAGACGTTTCGAAATTGTGTTGATTCACTGTCCGGTTCACTTTTCCATATCGGACTCCAGAGTAATAAAGTAAAGATAAAAATACAAACACAACACAATGAAGTTTCAAGTTGATTTATTTTACTAGTTTCATTTCGAAAACGAACGTTCAAGTCTTCTGCATTTCACCCCATCTTTTGTTACAAGATTGATTCAGTCGCGTTATTTCCATAATCCATCGAGTAATTTTATGCAGCTTAGTCAACGACACAACAATAGACATTTTAGATGTAGAAAGCGGTTATTGCTGAATAATGTTCTGCCGAGATCTTTGGAGCAGAATCGATAGCGCTGGATGTACTTACAAAACGGATTTTCCCATTATTCCATTTATTCGTAAAAAAAATGTTTCCTTGCTTTTGGAACGAATACGACTCAGGTGGTCACTGTTTTAATCCCAGACTATTTGGTGTCAATAATATTTCATTTACCACGGAGTAATGGACTCATCAAAACGGCTTATCACCGCAAACGCTTCAAATTGAATATGATCATTAAATTAATAACCATATCACACTTCCTTTTGAAACAGTTTGTGAGAAATTTGTCCCTCATTTTCAATATTTTGATGATCGCAGAATTCCCTTTACTAATGGCACCAGTCGGGCTTACCCCGGGACTTACTGTCGCGGTCAGTGCACATAATCACGTAGCTGGCCAAGAAGAGCGTGTATGAATCAACAAAGTACTCACCGAAAAACGCGTAGATTCAACCGACAGAATTTGTAATGGTAAATCTCTGCGCTATTGCATAGCATCGAAGGGTATAAAATAATTAGTTTTTATAATAAAAAATTGGTTAGAAGTTTATTGGCTTCTCCGTCAAAATAATTTCATGATAATTGCTTGTTAGTGACCTTATGCGAATTACACACTGAATGGTAATTCAGGACTCGCGAAGTCCCTACTGTTTAATCCGTACTTTAAGTGAAATATGTGCGCGCTATCAGGATGTGGGTGATGCAAAAGTCACCGCGGGAGGATTGGAGCGCTGCTATACGGATTGCCCTTTTTTGTTTAAACGTCGCATGTGACTTGAGGTGGAAACATCTGTCTCACACATTCCCTCTGTTATGGATAAAAGCTGTGCGGTAAATCAAGACATGGTGGAGCAGTTGGATGTTTGCGAATCTCAAACGCAATTCCTGATTCGCTGTGCAGCAAACTATCTCCGAACCTGTCGGACATTAGTATGTGACCTACGTTTCCAGACAATACATAACTTCGGTGTTGCTCGGACGAAATTATCGAACGAAAGTGTGCCCAGAAAACATACGGTCTTTTGATGAACATTTCCCTTGTTCTTGCAACCAAAGTTCTGTACTTTGTTTGTGAACTAATTAGGCGAGACGAAAGTTATTTTATCTTCTACCGCGGCATGGATTGTTTCGTTTAATTTTCTCACCAGGACCAGCTCAGAAGAATTCAAACGCATCCTCAGCAGAACCGTCAATCGACATAAAATTAATGTGAATGGTTTTAGACATTGTAATATTACGTGACCAAAAAGCTAGTAAAATTGCTATCGAAATCTTTGTACATTTTTGCCTATGATCTATCCTAACGTATTACAAACTGAAAAAAATTCACGGTAAGCAAAAGTTACCCATAAAAGGGATTGTTTCTTTGACTCATATAATAACGAAATTTACCTCTGGTAGCACATGTCGGCTAATTAACAAACAGAAGGTTGCCCATTTATTCTGTTTTTATGTTATTACATAGTGTAGCTATTGTATTGGAAGGATTAATAGATGATTTTGATATAAACAAAATATTCTTCCGGATTTGTTGAAGCCTAGTATCATGGAAGAGCTGATGTATGTGAGCTACGTAGATAAATGGAATTTCGAAATTGCCAAGTGCTGTCGGCTGCAAACAAATTAGAAACATTCCATCTCTTGCGGTCGGCACACTGTCGATTAGTAGAATTCGTACAAAATTGAAGAAATTATTTATAAACTTTAACGGTAAGCAAAGTGTTCAAGAAACCTGACAGGAGATTAAAATATTTCCCCGGCTGATTTACCGAAATATCTCGTCTTTGAGGTCAGGCGGAATTTGCTGACGAAACATTTCATCCGCAAAATCTTTTAGGGCCACCGCTTGTTGTTTGCTTTCGATGTCCAAGATTCCTGTTGATTTTATCGAACCACGTTTCAATCTAGCAACATCAATCTTCTGAGGTCACTGTCAGCCTCTGTGATAGATCTAGCTTCTATTGGAATCTACTTGGAATTTAGTTGCTACATATTTTTTGTTATATTTTTATTCCAACAAATGAAGAACCGTGCATATTTAGGGAACAGCTTTCCGGAAAAGTTAGAAACAAAAATAACTGAGTATTATTTCAACAATTTGGCTAGGAAATTACCCATTCAGTTTATGACAAACCTGAGAACGTAAAATAAATTTGAAAAGGGATAATTTATATTTTCAACTTTCGTCCAATAGGTTTGCGTATTTTAACTTACCGTTAGGAACGTCTTGTCTTATTTGTTAGACTACTATTTTGATGTAGCAACTACTTTCGTTTCGGAGCAAGTAACGGCGTTACGTATAGGGTTGTCTTTTGAACACACACAATCGACTCTATTCCACGCAGACAGCATGGCGTTGTTTGAAACTGTCTGTAAATTCATGCGATAGACGAAAGGGTAAACTAAGGTATCTTTGAGTTCGAACTTTAAATGGAACCAGAACCGCCAATTCTGTCCAACTGCAGTGATTTGAGTTCAGGGTTATTTGGGACATTTGGTAATTGTAAAGAAATCCAACGCAAGATTTTATTTGATTGGAAGAAATAACTTCTGACAAGATCAATACAAATTTCAGGTCTTTTTTGGTAGCAATTATTTACGCATGAGTTTAATCAAAACTATGTAGATGTCTAGAAATGATAGTAACCAACCGAAGTAGATAACGGGTTTTCCCAAGTCTTGTGTACAAACAATCACCCTTTGCTCGCAACTTCCGTTGGATTTTGTTTTTCTGCCAATTCTGTCAATGGTCATTCTCTAGCATGGGGTGAAAGGTAACCAGATATATAAAGTAGTTTGATAGGATCCGAAATCCATAATCCAATATTGATTCTATTCTCATACTCGAAAGCTTATTTTGTCCATCAGTGGTTTAGCTCTTGAGAACAATGCAGTCCGAAGATGCCGTCGACGACCCGACCCCATGTAGCGTCACGTTCATTTTTTGTTGAAAATATACAAGTGGCAGATGACACTAGATACTAAAAGTTTGCTGCGTTAGAGATCCATGCGATTCTCTGCCGTAGGCATCTTCGCCCGTTCACAGTCATCTTGAGTCGCAAAACTCGAATGCATGGTAAAATCAAACAGTTAATATAAGGTCATCAACGACGCCCGTTACTCCACAAGATGACTGATTTACTGTTTGTTGTTTATAGAGTGAAGTTAAATTTTATATTTATAAACCTGCCTCAGAGAGGTGAGTTGAACAGCAAGGCTAATTCGGATGACCGTAACGAAAAACGGGACAGTAATCACCGGACAAAAGGTTTAAAACGAAGTCTACTTCATTAATTTGTTCACAGATCTTAGTTTCGGAGCCATAACAAATAAAACAAAATAGGAAAACATCATGATAGAGGCAAAAACTTTTCCCATGCATAATTCACCGCACGTTATCCTTGCCAGAAAATCCCCTCGTCACGCGCACACATTGCCTACTCTGCAACGTGGCTCATGATTCATCTGTGGGCGACTGTAGTGGCTTGTTTATCAGTTCCGAATGGACCTGTCTTTTGAAATGACCAACTTTAGCCTTTGTGCAAACAAGCTCGGCTAGCAAGGAAGCAGCGTTGCGCCGGAAGAGCTGGTGCTCAGTCGATCAGTTCATACCGTTCTTCTAGTAAACACTGTCAGTTAGGGGAAACGAGCGCGCCATCTTACCATCTTTGGACCCTTGTAGTATATTTAGGGAGAATAATCTCAAAGCAAAATCTCACCACGATCTGGACAGTGCCACCACTTATCCAAAGCCGCGTGTTCAGAGTTTGTGCACATCTGAATCACGGATGAGCACCGATATCGGTGTTCCTCTCTCTATCCGTGCTCCAGGGATGCGCTCGAGGGCATTCAGCTCTGATTTGGATCCCGGCTGTTGTAAAAGTGCGTTTCAAACGAAAAGGGGGAAGTTTTTTCCACAGTCCGATTTTCCATTCCCGGTGTATCTTCGTTTGTTTCAAACAGTTCTTAAACACCACTTTATTTACGAGAAAAAACATGCTGGCGATCACGCTAAAATTAATTATTGCGAGTAGAATTATGCATCTGCATGCAATATATATTACTAATCGTGCACAACGAATCTGCATTTGATAATTCCTCTAAGCTCCATTGAATCACTCCATACTGAGGCAACTTGGACTGGCTTGGTTTGCGCCACACCAGTAAGGGTTGGGGTTCTCACTGCACCTCAGTGGCCTTCAAAGCGGATAGATCAAGAAGCACCTTGTGATACACCCAAAAGAAGAATGTGAATAATCTGTATTTAATAACGTTTGTTTAAGTTTCTCGATGTAGTTCAAGCATATAACCACTACAAAAGATTGTCTGATTGCCGGAGCGCCTGGTAAAATTTAGGGAAAACGCTGAAAAGGAAGATGAAAAATTGAGTGACATATAAAGATGCCAGGTCCCAGTAGGTCAGGTGTGATGAGAATCCCAGCGACAGCGAATGGCCACCAGCATTGCGAGTTTAAGGTGCAAATTGTTCGCTACGGGTGGTTAGGAGAAAAGGTTGATAGTGATTGTTCTAATACGGTTATTCTAATCGGTCCATCTAACTTTAATAATGCAGTCCCAGAACTAGGAATTTTGTACTGATACTGACTTTGACGAGGTTGAGTAGTTAGGAGGTCCTGGCATGAGCATCGAAGTTGTCCATTAGGCAGGCGAAATATTCGATGAATACCATAGAGCCCTACGTCAGATAGTAATACATATAACCCATAGGGACAAACCAGGTTTCCAAACAAACGACATGGTGATGGGAATCAAGTTTTTTGGAGGCAACTTCAGCAGATTAAACGGATTGGCTGAACTGGGAACTAAGGGAGGAGATAATAAATATCGTTCTGACAGGATCACCGTTGTACACGCCATCATTATGCGTTGAGTTCCTCATGTCATGTCACCCTGTTAAAGCATGAATACAGTTAAAACCCGAGTTTGATCACTGGAAGAATTTCGAAACTAGGTCAAAGACTAATGCTGGCTATCTAACAACCAAGCTTTTCTAACGCAGAACTCAATATCAAAACCCGCCAGTTACCAAAGCCGGTTTACCTTTGAAAGGACATTAACACAGTCCTTTAAGTAAGAAACTACAAGAGTCATTCTGGTCCAGTGAAAGGCATCAAATTTAGTATCGGTCAGCCGGGTCGAGTGCCACTGGAAAACAGTTAATTAGTCATGGGTATTTCACTAAACCTCCGCAAAAAGTTATTCGACGACCAGGTCTACGCACCACCAAATACACATATTCCAATTTTGTCTATGATAGATCTAGCATAGCACTAACTTTCTCAAATATCATTTGGATTATTTAACCTTGAGGGGGAGGAATTGCACCTTCGGAAGCGAGGAATGAGTTTTGTTTCCTCGTTTTGGATTTATTTATCGATAGCGCTGACAAAATGACACGAAGTTTTGCTTTTCAGTCTTCATTCAATAAGATATTGCCTAAAGAGACTATTTGGATTTCTGGAACAATCTAATACCAAACAGTTGCACTCGGGGATTTCCTTAAGAGATACCTTCATGTTTTTATTTAAGCGTCCACTTTAGTTATTGTTTGGCAGGGTATTTACAAAATAAGGGACGGACTAGCAAAAAAAGACCTGCTAGGCCCTATTTAAGCTTAGTTTTTCAAGCTCCATAAGGAGAAATGTAGCCTATACCACTAAGGTAGTGCCTTTGCGTGAAGGCTGCAACGTATCTCCGTACATAATGATTCACAAGTGCTACACAGGAACCTCCGTTTTGCATCTGGAGATAGGAAACCATGGTCAAATTTCGTTCCTAGACGATGGTCAGTATAGACGTTTATTTGGGAACAGAAGCCATCTTGGTCCAGCAAATACCTCCAATGTGGGAGATTCTCTCCGGTTCTCTCCATAAATTCATTCCTTAAGCCTTCACTCAGTAGAACACTGAAGGCGTAAACCCCTAGACAGACTGGAAAGGAGTTCCAAAGTCCTTAGGAAACCACCGTAGACAACGGATATCCAGTAAGATTTTAGCGAAGTTACTTAAAACCAAATAAAAGATCTGCATTATTGTCCACTCTGTCATAAACAACGGACCTTTTCTTATCTTTGAGAGAAGGGAACTTCTCTGCCGTTTGTCTCTAACTACAGTACTGATTTAATTGGCCTGTGTTGAAAAGACCAGATGCCTTGCGTTTATAGAACGACAGTTTTCGTCAACTCAAGCATTGTCTGTAAACTCAAATGGTCCAAAATCCAGAATCAATAGAAAAGTGTATGTGGGTGTAAAAGAAATTACTCCGTAGTTATTAAGGGAATCTTCACAGATTTGTGCACAAACCTCTTGACACCAAAACTTCAGTAGGACCGATCACAACAGCAGCCCACTGGACGCCTTCTCAACTGTCAGTCGGGTCAAGCCATGGGCCATGACTGTCAAATTGCTCAGTCAGATGCGACGCACACAAAGTAATATCAACTTATGCTCCTAATAGATTATTAACTCTCTCAAGTCCCCATCAGACAAAGCTTTTTTTCCACTTTAAGCGCACTTAGGTTTTCGACTGCTATGGTATTGTCTTAATTTGTTGCCTAATCACTCGGTTCACATTGCCTTCTCCTCTGTTTGAAAACCCGGTTTGTCCTTAACAGCGATCCATTATTAAATGACTAGCTGACAAGGGCCACCATGCTTGTCATACAACTTGTCGTATCTTTGGAGAATGTAACAGAGGAGCATGACCATAATATCCGCGTAAATGACAATTTCCATGGTGATCACACGAAGTTTGCAAAGTAGTCAAGGCCATTCATGGAGTCGGAAGCACAAGGGCGCATAATGAACGTGCCGTTTTCGAACTACTGAATCCTTTGATTTTATTTTATTTTGACGATTCATGTACCCATCCTTGGGTTCCATTGAACATTGATGCTGCTAGTTCAGGTCTGGATGACACGTTAGGAATCAAGCCAGACAACAGTAAGTTTGTAGATGTCAAGCGAACAACCAATTCGTCTGGTTAAAAAGACAACTAAGTTTCGTGGATGCAAAGCCACTTGAAGTCAAGATGAGCCAAAATTCCATTCATCTTGAATTTCCCGTCAAGCAAAATACACCAAAATGTTATTTTGGCGTTCTACATTCTCCCAGTTTGACGCAGAGCAATCGTTCCTCATTTTTAATTTCCGTGCGATGCCTTCGAAGGACACCACGTTGCTTTGATTAAATACTGATAAAGCTTGCTGAAAACCGCGCATTATCCGAACATAAAATTTACGCGAGCACTGGTTTCCAAGGCATTCGCTCTGAAGCCTGAATAATCGTTCGTATCATGCGGAGGGGGTATGAAAAAGTCCATTTCTTAGTTTCTCGGAGATGTTTATGGTAGTTGATTAGTTATTAAGAACGCCTGGATAGAGTTGCGGAGGAGTATGCACATATTCGTCACTGGATAAGTTAATGTCTATAGTTGGTGATTCGTTTGTTTAGTGTGCTTGTACCAAATTAGTCTTTGATCATAAGAGTTTCTGTTTCATTACGTTACTGTGGGAACACAGGTCTAGATGTAGTTGACGAAATGTGATTATCAACGTCCTAGTTATCAATCATAGTTAATTGCTTGTCAATTGGAAAGTAAATGGTAAATATGATTCTATCTGACATGTCTGATTCATCCTCGGTGAACCAATGTGCTTGGCAAGGCCCATGCTCCACCCAGCAAAAGCCAGCATAGGTGGCGCCTTTTCCAATGTTTTTGTAAACTTGCCTTGTAAGATGATTGATTTATGTCACAAGGAATGATCCAAAATCAGCATAGGAATGTGGATGAGGTAGCTCGTTTAGCTTGATGCAGAACTGATGCGTGCTGCGAATAAAACAGCACCTGACCCTCAAAAGAGTCTGTGCACAGCTGTCTAACGTCCGGAGAATCCTTAGGTCCGCTCTACCGTCTACGTCATGGCTGGCGGTGGCCGAGCAGATAAGGTCGTGGCGGTTGGACTTGATGGTCTAGGGTTCGAATCCTTCCACTGCCGGTCATCTTCCCCACTTGGCAACCCTCTGCTGGTCGCGACCTCCGTCCTGAAAACTGATGTGCATTGTTATTTCATTAATAAAGGAAGTAAAAGATAAAAAATAGTTATAAATCAAAACATTATCAAAGCAAACCATGCTGATATTTTAGTAAAGATGGAATAATCCGAATGATGGTTCACGTTCAAGTTCCCGGAAGTTCAAATAAGTTTACTGAAGGACAATCAAGTATACAAACAGCGGCAATCTAGGCTCCTATAGAAGATTATTTACAGTTTTATACTGCAGACTGCAGTCCATATGAACCATGAACAGTCTAGTCAACGAAGCGTAAAAGAAAAGTTAGACGAATAGTTTGGCTTTACAGAGAAAGGGTTATGCAGACATATTGCATAACTTATTGGTTCGTATATCAGAATGGGTCGGGAGAGAAAAGCTTTTGAACAAATTGATAGATAAGCAAACACACTGAGAGGCTGACAGCAAGAAAACAAAGCAGGCATAGCGATAGGATGGGACTTGAAAAAAACTGGTAAGCATATGGACAAATGGATAGATAGATAGATAGATGGATAGATAGATAGATAAATAGATAGATAGATAGATAGATAAATAGATAGATAGATAGATAGATAGATAGATAGATAGATAGATAGATAGATAGATAGACAGGCAGATGGAGGGATTGATAGACAGAGAGATATATGAAAAGATAGATAGAAAAACTAATGAAATATTAGTCAGTTCATTGCGTATGTAAGTCTGGTTTTATGTAGTTGGTAACCATGGTACTTTGTTGGAAATCTCGTCCGGTGCCTGTGTATGAAGAAGATTACCTACGTTTGTGATACCTGAAACTACATCGTCCTAGGCATCATTCGTATTGCGAATTGAATCTATCCCAAGTATGAAGAGTTTGTTTACTGGAAACGTCAAATTTGGGGGAGAAGAAACAGACCAATGCCATTCTCAAACCATCCATTTTGAAAGGAATAGTAATTAAATTGCAAATTATTAGGTTCTCGCAGTCTCTTACGAAATACTCTAGATACGATTCCTGACAGCGACGAAACGAAAATTACCTTTGGTTACAACGATCACATTATTGAAAGAAGCCACGTGGATAATCAATTGAGACTCAAACATTTACACTGGTAAATGAACAGAAAACGAAAACAGTGTTTTATATCTGGTCCATAAGTAGATTTTCCCAAGGTTTTCCCAGCAGTGATCCATTTTTTGTCAAGTTTACAATCGATTTCTTCCACAAATAATCCATTTATAATTTCCGGGATGATGCATACTTTGGCGAGCACCAAATTGTGTGTGGATGGATCACTTGGTCGGAATTGGAGCCTCAAGAATAGGAAGGAACGGCCTCCATGAATGCAAAACTATCTCAATAATTCAAGGGGATATGGTTTTTTAGATGAACTTCGTCTTAGGGATTGGAGAAATTAGGTGTGTATGTTGCCTGGACTACTTCGATGCACGTGAGATTTAGTTTCATTTGTGCTGTTTTTGTATATTCCTCTGTGATCTGAGCTATTTAGTTTTAGCAGCCTGGCTCCGACAGTAAGGCTGGTAGAACCATATTTAGTGATTTGATGATAAATTCGAATTTGTTGCTTAAAAATGAACAACGTATTCGAATTTTTAACGTCTTCTTACATTAGACACCAAATGGACCCACAATAAGACGGGTACATAAACGAAAGATCTGGATCCTTAGAGCAAAACGACGTTCTACTTAGACCAATAAGTATATCCTTTCCTGGGGATCAAATACTGCAAAAGTATTTCTAAATCGGTCCTAATCTGAAGCGAAGAGGGGGTAGGCTAATGACTGCGCTATTTGGGTTTATCAGGCTATATTTTTCCGTTTCTCGATGACGAACAGGCATTTAAATGAAATTTCATGATCATCCAAGACGCCATTGTGCTCGATATCCAAACGTCTTCAATTGTTTTTTCATTCCATGCGACAATAAATATGCAATAATAAATTGAGTAAAAAATAAAACCGTTTCATGCAGAATAGTCTATCTTTAAAAATGACGACTAGTTTGCCTTATCTAACTCTTATCACACCGACTGAAAGTCAAGTACTTGAACTCATCAATGCACAAAACCTCGCGCCCACACACTGCGAAATTCAGCCGACTGACCGCAGGCATTTTCGAACTCGTTCTCGCTTTACACGTTTGTGTTATTAGCTCATCAACTGCATTTCCACAGACCACAGTTTATATCTAAGAAAAAACTGGAAACTTTCCGATCGGTCTGCTACAAAAGGATCACCGCTTCTGGAAGATTCGAAAACCACAACTGCATTTCATTTGTTTATGCACATGGCGATCCAGTGAATTTCAGCACAACTCCAAGACGAATTCAAACATACAAAGCTTAGCGGGAACATAAGTATTATCCTAAGTCGATCATACGGACATGGAACTGAACTACGGTCATTAGCTTTGATCGATAGATGTGCACACGAACAACAGTAATGTTTCTGCATGCTTGCCGTTCTTTCAGGTTTATTTCCCCCCTATCTCAAGGTAGCGTAAATTCTATGAATTCACTATCCAGCTTTTGATATGGTCCTCGATAATTGTGCAACTTTAGTCAAGGGAATGGCCGAAAATTGTCGGAACCCAAAGCTAGCGAAATATTTGCACAGACCAAACGTTTTGTGGCCGGTTCACACAAATGAATTCAGGCATGAATTCTGCCCAGTTGACAAACAAATCAAACAGATTGTGCACAGTGATTTGGGCCAATTTGAACATGATATGAAAAGAATACCGCACTACATTATATACGACCACGCCTCTCGAGCTAGAATGAATACAATGCTAACCTGAAAGCAAACAATTTCTCTGTGACCCGGGATTTTAGAACACATTTTTTCATATAAAAACAAAAACGTGAGATAACTTTAGGCACCCCATCATTTGAAATGGGTCTTCCTTTCTTATCATCGGGCCGGGTTTTAACCCAGCACTTTGATTTGTTTTAATGACACCGTTTTCAGGATTTTGAAAACAACAACTTTCATGCAATTACTGCGGGCTCGGTTCATCTGATCACTCAACACCAGGAGCGTATTCAGTATCTTTTAATTCCCAAGACCGCTTTTCATAACATCGGAAACAGTTTTATTCCACCGAGAATTCAGTGAATTTGCCGAAATATTCTTTTACACTAAGCCTCCTGGACCAACTCTGTAAACCTCAGTGCTTACATACTAACCTCAGCGTGATAGGTTTGTAATTAATAAAAATAACTAACAAACAGCAATTCATATTTAAGTGTTGAACTGCCTGTATTGCGTAACCAAATAAGCGGTTACGCACCGAACGAGTTCCCGTGAGGCTAGAAGAAATGATGAACAGCAGTTTCAAAATGACGTGGGATTCATTAGGAAAACAGTCAAGTAACCATGTATTTTATTATTCATCAAACAAGAGCACTAAGTGGGCCCCCTTAGTAAATGGTATAACAGCCAGGGGGAAAAACGATGATAAGGTTTCCTGACTATTCAGAGGGTTTGACCAACCTCAACGTTATACTCAACATGCTTCTACGTGGCAGTCACGTTTAACTGGTGTAGAGGAAGGAGTGTGCTCCAATACACGGGACTTGGGAATCGGCATCCATGTCCATGAGCCTTGTAGTGGCCGTAAAACATACAGAGTCCCAGCAGGGCAGATACACTAACGAGCTGGGCGATAGCGAAACGCCACCATCAAAATGACCGGCGGGTGTACCATCCAAATCTCTGACCTTTTGACCACCGCCAGTTGTTCACCAATCTATCCTTCCATTTGTGATTTCCCTTCCCTGTAAAACTTCGCCTCTTAGTTACATCATCGATTTCAGTTGCTCGCAGTTTCCATCGACTATTAAACAGTCACACTGACTCTCCTGTGCACGTGCGCAAACGCACCAAATCGGGCTTAGGTGTTTCGGTTGTAACTATTCGTTCACTTTTGTACTTTTTCCACACTAAAAAACTCGGGTAAGGAATCACTTACAATATTGTACGAGAAGGTCAAATCGAATGAAATCTTCCATCGAATGAAGTCTCTCGGCAAACGTCAGCTTACTATCATAGTTGAATTGGTCCTTCAGTGGTATTTCGCGGGAGTTTTATTCAAGTGGCAGAAAACAGACTAGAGACAGACAAATAATATCCGATTTTGAACCTAAACATTCGAAGGGAAGCAGTTTATTGTCGTCGGCATTTCTACTAAATTGCACACAATGCAGTCACAATATTCACATCAGAGGACACTTAATATTGGCTATACAAGCCAAAAAGAAAAAACTAGAGAAAACACCTTTGAAACGACCGGTTTGGCAACTAAGTGGAGACAGTCCCCTTTTACGGCCAATTTTGGAATAGTAAATATTTTACGAATACAGAATAATGCGATTTACTTTTCAGTTTTCATGTGACGAAGAACGAATACCCACTAGTACACTTGTTGACGGGGTCGTACATCGGCCGGTCTGATAACAAGCACCATCAACTCTTGGTTTTTCGAATAAAACGTTGTGGCATTCCTTAGTCGAACGTGATGATTTAGTGACACCTAAATTCTGGAATCCGAAATAGTGGAAACCAAGAATGTCTGAATAAGCCGCACTGTGGACACAAATATGTGTACGTTGGCAACACCTCAAAGCGATTATATGTGGGTAAATCAGGAGGGTGAATTTTGTAGCAACCAACTCAGGAACAAAGACAACTACATGTGACTGTTCAACTTTTGATGTACGTATATCAAAACGATACGCATCTACGATAAGAGTTTGAATTGACCTAGGAAGATGGAGTTCGTCATTGTTGAAAGTGCGATTGACAAACAAAATAGGGTTTTTATTCCTTCAGAGTGGCAACACTGACAGAAAATAGTTCCATCAGAAAGGAATTCGGTTAGCAGGATATCCAAAAAAGACGCGCTATTGTGGAATGTTATACGTAAAATTTTATTTTTCAGCAAGAGCCTAATCGAATGTGTTGATAGTCAGTCGAAGATCGATTATGGCGGATACTCTTTTTTCAGGAATGTTCAAGTCACGTCAAGCAAACTTTTGTGCACCAGGAAAGCAGAACCTTCCGGTTTGGTGTAACCGAAGGACATATTCACATTGTAAACGAAATCTGCACAGTGAGTATCAAGAAAAATGGTTTGTGCACTATTTTTCATTTCAGACCTAATTTCAATCGAAATGTTGCAGTTTCGAGGTTCTTCAAGAATCTATCCAGGTACTGAATGGTGGAACATTTGCATGGTGATGAATATAGCTGGAAGAAATTCATTTCATTAGATTTTCGTGTTCAGTGCAAAAGGAGTCAATGAGTGCTTTTGAGTAATGCTTTTGGCAAGCTATATTGTAATGAGAAATGGATAATTCAACAAACATATGCCTGTGTAGGCCACTAACAGAGGGGGGTGGAAACGACGAATCTAGGAATCAGTCTGATATTTTCTGATTATTGATCGGAATATACGACAGGAGCTTCTAAGAGCCAATTAAGAGAAATAAATGAAAAAATAAAACCATTGATAAGATATATATGTAAGTGGAATTCAAGACTCGAAACAAAAATAGACAGTTGATTGTTGGAACAAAATAGTTCACGCAAAAGGACGATTTTAAATCTCGGTCCAATATCAAGACAATTTACTTTACTAAATGATGATGAGTCAGCTGTTTCTTATTAGCAGACACCGGATTGTTTTTATCCCTTTCACTCAAGAAAATACAATGAACATATATTTTTGGGGAATGATAGAGCGATTATGTTGCTCGGATCGTTCTGAAAGTTCCAAGGATCCCATTCGATAATTCGAAAATGAAGCATTACAGGTATACACTAGACCAAGAGCTACATTGTCCACGTATTGGATAAGAACCTCATGCGGGTCTGTGGAGACGGAAGATACGTAGGCAGAGCAAAGAGATGGAGACAATTTAGCGGCCTGGGAAATTCCAAGATTAGTGGTGACAAGGTACGAGACAGTTCCATTGTCACGAGTTAACTATGGTTGGCTGAGGAAATAATCGGTCAGAAGAGAAATAGGGGAAGCTTATATGCCTAAATGGGAGAGGGGTGAGGGCAACCATTGGAATTCTATACAAACCAGTGCCTTGGATCTAAGTTCAGGTTGACCAGTTATGCATTAGACACTAATGTATGTCCGTTCCTTGAAAATAATATTTTTTTTCTCGGGAATGCTAACGTACCAACAAATTTGACTTTTTTCTCCCCGGTTGAAAAATAATTACCCAAATTTCAACTTATCACTAAGAGAAGTTGCTTCCTGTGCAACTTTGTTCAGAGTATCGTACTTGCAACGAGTCGCTACCGTTCTGAAGCACTGTCGAAACTTATTTTTGACTTTCAGAGTGTACCCTTTGTGATTTCGGTGACTGTTAGTAGGGATACTATGTGGAACAATAAAAGTGAAATGGAAAATTTGGCAGTCTGCTGCTCACCCCTAGAATGGTAATTTTATTCAACATCGCTTTTCCTTGTCTAATTCGATTACCCAATCCGAAAATGATCATTTTTTGAAACTTGCATAATTGTAGTTTTGCATGGTTTACGCCCAGGGTACTTGGAGACTGGGAATGTCAATAGACTTGTTCATGCTGTTTGCAGCTTATGAGGATTAGAGTGGAATTCCCCTTAGACAATTTACATCCAGAGACTGAAGACGCAGGACGGAATAGTACCGGTGACCTCCCGCTTACCGGGCAGATTCCCCACCTTGACGTTATGAAGGTCACGGCTCTTGGAAGTGAAATACGGTACATCAGAGACAGTGCATCTACCCAACAGGCGGAAGCTCGCTGGTACGTCTTTCGTTCGTGCCGTTAAATTATGGTTTGGCAGTGCGTAATTGGATCCTCATCCCATCCGAGTGTTATTGCAGATTTTTTTTAGATCTTTCATCGACGGTGTCGGTTAGCAACGTCATAGAATTCTCATCTTTATGATGAATTTCTCCTAAGATAAGCCATGAACTCGGTTTTGTGCTTGCCTTCGCGAAATTAATAGGTCGAACCACCTGCATCATTTCTAAGTCATCCTAATCATTCTTTTGCGGGGTTACATTGAACGGTAAGACGTTTGGGTATCCCTTGGCTCGCGACTAACAATAGGAATACAGTTCCAGTATAAAACCAGCGAACACTGACAGTGATTCATGAAATGTAAAATCAATGGGCCAATCCGGATAACCGATCGCCAACTGGCCAAGTTGACCTTGAAGTAAGAAAAATGGCACTTAAAATTACGTGAAATTTAGCGGAATTTAAAAACTGAGCACGAACTTGAAAACCCGTTAAATTTGGCTGGCTTCAGTTAACTGGATGACACAATGATGATTTTGTTTGAACACAGTCGATTTGAACTCAGATTTCATCTGTCCACCCGTTGGTCACAGCCCATCTTTGACCAAGGCTCTCTCACCTACACACGAACATACTGATTAGTGGTTATCATAAAATGCAACGATGGCAACTAAGAAGGAAATATCAGCAGGTCAAAAATAAACACCGTTCTCTTACCTAAATGGCTGTAAATCATTGGTTCCGTTTTCCTGCAGCCCTACAGGTGGCTTAAACTTTAAGACCCTTTTAGTATCACTGAAATCAAATTATTATCGTAGGTAAGCTGAAAGCGATAAACGGGCGAACAATGGAGCCATCGGTGCACTTCATAGAGCAAGCTTTAAATCCCTTATGGGATGGTCATAACTGAAATCGCTATTTTGAATTTGTTCACCCCTAAACTTCGTATTTGGATATCCTGCCTGTGTAATGACTGATGCAGCCTTCTGTCTACTTATTCTATCATGAAAACTATTGATAAAGCGGTAACAATGCCGGGTCAAATCTGCTTGCAGCCGCTGCTTTGCAAAGACATTCGCCTCCGTGATGAAGGTAAGGCCTTTCTCAAACTCGGTTTCAGATTGGCGGAAGATCTGAGTATGCTGGAAGTACTTTTCACAATACAAATCAACCAGAATCTGAACAATGTTAACATTTATCAATAATTTGAAAACTCCGGCCGCAGAGCTACTTTCCCCGTGTCTGCCCAATTTTCTTTCATATCCAGACGGAATTCGTGTACAACTGAAACAGAGGCTGCCCATCTTTGTTGCACATTACACGTAATGCAAGATATATTTACAGTCCAGACCTATCGATGACACTACCATAGGGTCCATTACTGTTTATGATCATGATGAAGATAATAAAGCGTTTGTGTTCGCATCCAAAGCGGGATGAAAAAGGGCTAGGAAACCGCTGGTTGATTCTCATAGGATTGCGATCAATGTATTTCTGAATACTGATTTCACGCAGGACTGAATGTGAGGAAGCGAAGCCCTAATTCCGATTAGGACTCATCTTTTATAATCTGATCCGGTATTCCAATTGCAAAGCAAAATATTCCAGCTGCTACTTCAATGTGAACACTCGTCACCATTGTTAGGATTTGTATCTGAGCGGTTTCTCTTGAATCGATGTTCATGTGACGGAAATATGATACATTTTCTTCCTACTAATTTCATTCGAATCGTCAAATTTATTAGGTTTTCTGTACAAGACCCAAGTATTTATTGTCAGTTTACAGCGTTTTTAATTCGGTGATTCTTTTGGTGTAATACGAGATTGCCAAGTAGTGATTATCTTCAACCGGAGTCTAGTTCACAAGCGCATGAAAATATAAATGTGTTTACTGGGTAAGAAGAGAGGGAGTAAAATTTCTTGTCCACGAATATAGCGAAAAACTTATGGAGTTGTGTTCCATCTTTTGGCTCATTAAGGTGTTAATTGTCCGATCAAAAAACACTGGTAATCCAAGTGTTTGTCTTTGTCTTCACGTTTTATTAGCAACTCATGTTTCTGTGTATTACTGTCTGTTATTCACAGAATATGCCGTCAATGTTACCAATCGTAATTAATGCGGGAACGATTCATGGTACTGCGTAAGGTGATCAGAAATGAATGTTCTGAAATATTTATGCAGGTTTTAGCAGGATCGAAATATTGATGCTGTAATCCGGGTAATGTAAGTGCGCCGTATTGTGTTTGTACGTTTTACCCTCATTCGATTTGTACGTTGGTGAAAAAGTACCCAAATTGTTGTATGACAAATGGGTAGTTACCTATACGCAATTCTGGGTAATGTTCATAACAATTTTCCAAAACTCTATAAAGCCTCAGGCTCAGGGACGTAATCATTTGCCTGGTGAAGTGGTCAACGTTGTCGAGTTTCAAACGCCGGATATTCACTTCGAAAGACCATTGTTTCGGTTATTTAGCCAGCTATATTATTTTTTTAGATGACATGCTAGTGCGTTCACCCAAGGACAACTGGTATAGTCGAGCGGGAAAATCTGTTATTGGCAAAAGAAAGCGTAGATGCCCGCGAGAGTGAAGTGAAATGTAGTATCTAAATTGAAGGGAAACGATTTCAAACAGTTCACGACAAATTACCGTCTGATTTGTATATGAGTTCGTCATCAATACACACTCCATACAAATCACGTAAGAATCCAGTGCGAACGAACGAGCGCGCAATTAGGGTATGCCAGAAGAACAGAGTACATCTACTTGATCAACGGCAATACCTGCAAAACCTCATAATGTATTTCCGAGTGAATTTTGTTCTTCTATCGGTATGCAAGACATTATGCTGGCAACTATTCACATTCTTCTCGTAACTCATTCTGCAGAGTAAATAGAGTTTTTAGAAATATTACTTTTCTTAGGAATCTGAAGGGTCAAATTGAGTGTGAAGGTTAGCATCACGTTTAGTGGTGGCAAAAACGTTTATACATAAGACAAAAAAAACAATTTAACAAAAAATAAATACATTAGACAATTTCTAAAACATGTAACCACTTGGAGAAAAATTCTGCTAGATAGGCGAACGACGATTATTGAAGAGTAACGTTAAGTCAGTTATTGTAAAATGCTTTGTGCACTGGGTGCAAAGAACTAAACTGTGTAAGGTATAAATTGCAGTTTCCCTGTGTTCCCGAAGGATGACATAACTTCTACACATGCAAGGCTACAGACGACATGAATCATCCACTCCAGAATAGCATGAGTATATCAACCCGGTTTTGTAGGCTAACCTGTGTACTGCTGCGGTGTCATAATGATGGATCATTTTACACTGTCAAAATTTCTAGTCCGTGAATGGGTGGGAGGAGAGCCCACCAACACTTCAAGCTCATGGATAAACCGGTTGGTTCTGTACCGTAGCTACAAGCTGTTTGGTTTTGTGTCTATAAACAACCTTGGAAAGTAAAGTAGAGAACTATCATTTAGTACTCGACAGACCCATTTCCACTACGATGTTGAATGTCAGCCGGCGGTCCCTGGTGACATCCCAAACGGACCTTATCAATCGGTGAGAAAACAGTATTCCTTTGTGCATTGAGACTGCATGATTCTCAGACCAAATCATATTTCTTCAGACTTAATCCCTATTGATCTAAAAAGCATATACCAAATCTACTTACTGAACATGGAAATTTCATATTCTTTCTTTCTGCAGTTATTCGATATCTCGATAAATCAATCAATGCTTGTACTGCATTTATCTACGAAACTCTAACGTGGTCGAGGAACACCATGAAATCCAAGTCATTTTTTGTCTGAGTGGTTAAAATCGCCATAAACCTCGACTTTGATGGTTGGCATAAATTACCGAATCAATAAAAATATACTGTGACATTTGAAGTTTTAGATCAACAATCTTTCTTCAGCCACGTTTAGTCATAGGATATTAGTCATTATGAAGACCGAAGCACATTAAATGTTCGTCTTTGGATTGCCAACGAGTCATTTATGCAAATAAGAAGTTGGTGTGAGAAAATTTCTGATCCAGAACAGGCAATAAAGCTTGTACGTGACACACAGTTGGCTGTAGGAGAAACCCTAATGCTAGGCCAAGATACCACGAACAGTTGTCGGAGTTTCGAAATTACCAACAGTGAAAAAGCAGTCGTTGTTCCGAAAAAGAAGTCGAATGACAACTTCGTTTCGAGCAAATCTAACTATTGTTGCTTTTCCATGACAATATTACCTTGGACCATTTGAAAGAAACAATCTAAGGTCAGGTGACTACATTCACGATAGCTGCTATCAAGCTTATGTCGCTGCATACACTTGGATCCTAGGGTTTCTCATCTTACGAAAAGAAAATAGTGGAGGCTCTTAAAAACCATTTTTAAAGTTTTTGGTTCTGGTTGTTACAGGCATGACTTAATTGTCAACCCTGAAATAAAAACAATATTGCAGACAGAAAGAGATGGGAAAAGCAATATCATATCATCTAACTCCAAGTCGACTTTGGAACCACCTTTTTGTTATTTCGCCAGAAAGAATTGTCTTATTTAACGCCGGGAAGCTTCCAATAACCGTAAAGTCTTTGAATCACAATACAGCAAGTTTATTGTGAATGCGCTGGATTTACGGCTAAGACTTTGAGATGAATGAGGAATTGTTTCAGCAGAAACCGAAAATGTTTTCTTAAAATAAACTGTTTACGGTTCACCATATTCCATGGACCATGACATGATGAGCTGACAGCTTCAGAAGAAGGGAAAGTTCGGAAAATTCTACGGTCATGAAATTGGGCGAGCTCCGTGATTTGATTGAGTCAGTATCTTTTGTGCACGCTAAAGTGGAATAAGAGGCCTGCGAAACAGGACCACTTCAGGTGCCAACTATTTCGAGTCGTGATTGCGCAATAGTGGCTTAAAAGCTAACAGTAAGTCGAATTCGTGTTGGTGCCCAAAACCCAGGTTTGCCGTTCCTGATCCCTATTCCAGTTTTCCTAATTGTTACGTTTATCGTCTTTCATCGTCTTGATCAGCGAACTTCGAATATGCTGAGACAGCAGATCTAAGTGCCATCCACTTGGTCAACTAATGTTTGCAGCCACAGCTAAGTTGGAGCTGATAGACTCAACGTATGTTGAAATTCGTCTCACTGGACTCTTTAGTCCCATCTTAGTTGACTTCCCCATTAAATCGTGAAATAAAGAATGCGAAGCTGAAAACGTGGAACTGAGGGATGATCTGAGTCTGCGACGCATTTCCTTCATGAGGCGGTCAGCAGCATACAGAGCATCGTATTTTAGCGAGTTTCCCCTGGGCTCCGCGCAAGGAGTCCCAATTGTGCCCTTCTCGTGTATGGATATTGAAGAGTATTCCAGAATTAAATTCTGTTCCGGTGTTTGTCGACAAGTGTTTTTGTTTGCTTTAGTGTACCAGGAAAGCAAATAGGCCCTCTTTTATGCCCGTGCACGTGGAACGATGGCCCTTGTAATCAACTCGCTTTCCATGGTTTCCACGCATTTTCGTGAGTTACCAAATTTTATTTTTAAATATTTCTCTTCTCTGTGAAATGTGTTTACTTGAGGATGTTTAGGGCAAACGAATTTTTTCCAAACTGCGCAAATTTTATGTAAGGTAGGCCATTTTTATTTAGTTTTAGGAAGAACAAAATTTCGATCGTACACGTGATGCGTTTGGCATTTGATTATTTCATTTATGTCCCCTCGTGATCCACTGGGACATCATATCAAACCAAATGTGACGTTCGATGTTATCGTTGTAATGCACGGATTTCGTCGATTGAAAAATCGGATAGCTGACTTAAGCGGGAAAGAAACCCAACCACATATTATTTATGCAATTCATAAAATCATGATTTATAGGCAACTGAAATGCGTGTTTGGAAACCATCCATTTCAATACAGCCAATTGGGGCTATTTAGTAAGAGCAGATGGCCTTCACAAATCAGCATGAGCCCAAATGGTCTGCCCAAACGTTCTGTCAAAGGCGCGTTTGCCATTCCCGATTTCTGAAGCCGTTAAGTGCACAATTTTTCTGTAAGTGCAGAACGGACTACCCTGAATCCATGATTGTAAAGACCCAGAAACACAACAATGTTGACTCTGACTGTGAAACATGCTCGAAATACTAACTAGTTGAATCGGTTTTCCAGTAAAAAGAAATCATCCACCAATGCATGAAGAAACTGTGGTCTGAAGGAATGAGATTAATTCTTGATTTCTGTACAATATTGATTCTTCTTGGCTCTGCTTAGGCTTTTCACATACGGTAATTTGCCCATTTTATTTTTCTCAGTCACGGT
Source organism: Fasciolopsis buskii (assembly GCA_008360955.1). NCBI lineage: Eukaryota > Metazoa > Platyhelminthes > Trematoda > Plagiorchiida > Fasciolidae > Fasciolopsis > Fasciolopsis buskii. The sequence continues at coordinate 170,097 of LUCM01000315.1, forward strand.
TTTCTTTGGAAGCAGCGAGGTATTCCGATGGGAATTCGCTCAAAACACTCGAGAGGATACTGAGTGGTGTCATTCAGCGATGACCGAGATTATGAATCGAACAGAAAATGAAACTGAAAACTACATTCTAGATTTTCGATTTTGTTTTCTTACAGACTGTCCACATTGCAATGTTAACCCTTGGGAAGTAATCTGCGCAAATTGTGATGAAATTAGTCATCCCGGTTTAACTAGAACGGAAGACGAAAAGCATGAACAAAGAGTCACATAACCCCGTAGCATATGGCATTGCCCGTTCTCTGAATTCATTGGTAATTTCAAGTTACAAATTGCCAATAAAACAGGCTGCCTTAAATTTACTACCGATCATTTTTTATCCCAGAACATGCTCCTCCGACACGGATTTGACAAAGTGTTCCTTCTTCTGACGATGGTTTTTCAAGAAAATGAGCAATCCATTCGGCGGACTTTCAATCAAAATGGAAATTTTGCTCAGGGTTTTACTTCTCCAATTTCGATAATCATAATTCAGACTTCAGTAAAGGGAAAAACCACCAAGGACTAGTAAAAGAAATTTGAGTGATACTCACAGTTTCACACAGAACGTACCATATAAAAAATACGATAATGGGAACCATTTTGTTGAAGTAATACGTGCTAAATTGTTACTTTTCACAAACTATAACACGATAACACTCTCGAAACTAAAAGCAACGTTGAATTCTGCTTCCATACCATCTATGAATGATACAAATCAATGAATAAAATTAAACAACTTTCAAACTTTATTTTGGGGTTTGTTTTATCTACCTATAGTGAATCTCTTTATTTTTTACTTCCTATTTTATTGAAATAACAATATACATCATCAGTGAGGTCACACCTAAGCTCAATCTGGACCAGTTCTTTCTAACTATTGATGATGATTAGTATTTCGCTATTTTGAGCCGTTTGAAATTTACCCGTTATTCATCTCGCATAACTGCCACCACATGTTTGCTGCTCTTGCAGTAGTTTGTTGAGATCTTTCGGGGGCATTATCTGGTTGTTAAGGTTTCAGAGTAATACCGAGAACATTCTCAGTGTTAAGCTGAATGAGGCTAAAGGTTTTACCTAGTTTGTCCCGTCAGAACAAATCAGTGTTGTTCTGATAGGTACTCTTCTGCAGGAAGGCTTATTCGAGGTATCCAAAGCGTTGGTCATTGATGCTGTCAAGGGACATCATCACATTCCAAAGCCGTAGCATTTGTTTTGAACGCCATACGTGGCTTTTTCTTATCAGTAGGGTGGATGAACAAAATTGCCCCTGAAGCGCATGACCGGTTTCACGATTAGTGCCGCTTTTAAGGTATGCGTACCCAGTATTCTTCTGTTCAACCATCCCTATACTAGGGCTCTGCTTTCTTATTTTCTGAAGGTAAGCGTTGCCTGACCGACGAAAATCGCCCAAAACAATCAACACGTGATTCTTTAAAATTGTGGGATTTGATCTGTGTGGTTGTTTTTTGCGGTTTTCGAATGTTTCCAATATGCCTGTGTTCTTCCTTATGACGAGCACGTCTAGAAACGGTAGACTGTTGTCATGTTATGTCTCCATAATGAACCTGAGTTCCTTAAAAACTCCTTTGATGGTAGTAAAAGTTCATTGTAGTTCAGATGGTTTAATGATTACGAATGTGTTTTGGTCTGATGAGGAGCAGAATCGTTTCTTCTAGTTTTGCATTACTGTCTGCAATGAAGTTAAACGTTGGTAAACTTGTTGGGTTCCCCTTCACTTATTCGTAAAAAGCACCCAAAAGTTGACGTAAGTTTGCACTAAGTGATTTACTGCAGTTGCCTGATCCATTTATTATCTTTGAAATGTTCTTGTAATGTCTGGCTCCTCGTATCAAAATGTACTGATGAGAAAAGAGACGCAACGTAGAAAGAGATCATGATTTCTTCCCCTAACTAGAGGTTTTTCAAAAATTATAAGGCATTCATGAATACATGTTCATATCTGAGTAGAACGCCTTAGCCATTACAATACCGGACAGGCTCTGAACGGTTTGCTGAACTTCACCACATGATGTTGCACTGATTTCCACGGTTACTGTCCGCTAGCTCACAGCGATCGACCCCTACTCATAGATGACTTCTCTACAGGTAGCCTAAGTATGACGAAGACCTGCTAGGTAGCGTAATGGCTAAGTCGTTCGACTCACAATCGTTCGTCCTTGTTCGGGTTCGCGTGTGCCAGTTCGGGCGCGGTCCATATGCACTGCTCATCATTCCTAACAACGATCAAACACCTGTACAGTGCTTCGAGCGTTTCTTTATCGTCAGTTGAGCGATCATATCACATGGTGAATTATTTCATCGAAACATTCAATCTCCTACTACTAACATGCACCAAGTTTTTATATCATCTGATGCAAGGATTATTTGTCTTTTATAGTCTTACTGATAGAAATAGGCACTTATAAATACCAAAGTATGTGAACAATAGGCAAAAGTCAAAAATGCAACTGGCCAGGATCTATAATTTATCACGTCACCCAGAGTAACCAATCAGCAACGACTGGAGACCAGATGATCCACTTACGCGGACGATAACAACCAAACACTAGGTGGAATGCTTGCAATCAAACTGTTCACCTCAGCGGAGAAATCAGTGTTATCCAGATGAACCTGAGCTTAAAAGAGAAGAATATCATTCTCTTACCTGCTACATATGTATGCTTATAGATCTAATTGGAATCCAGAACACAATTACCTATGAACGAACTGCATCTTATATCACGATTCAAATTTTACTTGAATGAACGCGGGTGAAACATCGACATAAACACGAATGTGATTTTGGTTGTTGGCACAAAGATACTAGATGGGTGAAAAGAATTTCTCCGGCTTACCATTCATTTGCAATCAGAGCCACAGTGTCGCGCTATTCAGTGAGTCATACCCCGCCTTCATAATCCAGAAAGGCAGAACTCGTGGGTCTGCAGAACGTGGGAAAATTCTAACACCTGTCAGAAGGAAACGACATGGTTCTCAGGCATTTACATTTAGCCGGTACCAGGTAATCAACAAAGGATAGTTTTCGCCAGCAGTTTGGATGAGTTGCTCATTAAATACGCTTCTTGTAAATTGGTCAGAGTGCGGATTCAATACAGCCCTCAGAAACTGATTTCTCCGTTCAGTTTGATCACACTAGTTTTGTTAATCCCGATATTAACACGTGGCCGCCATTCGTGAAGAATGCTGGTGGTGATCTACCTAATCCATCTGTCTCATAACTCAAAATAAATCCTATCCCCATCATCACCCCCAATTCCGGTGAAAGTCTGGTATCAATCTGAATTGGTTCACTTGCAGGCAAAAGATGAAGTCCCATTTTGGGATAAGGAAAACCAAATGGCTTCCTTAAGCGCTCACTTCAAAGCTGCAGCTGACACTGTTGGGAGTGAAGCAGGGTGCAACAGTCTTCCCTAATTATTTCGCTCTATTTCGGCTTCAGTAAACCAGCATTCCCAATCAGTTGGCAAAGGTTATGACTAATTCCGATAACTGCAGCCTGGTTCACTTGCTTACAACTTCATATCTACCACTATTCACGGTCAATTTTCAAGTTGTTTGTAAGTTAGGATTTTCTCAGATGCGTTCAGAGCAAACAAGGATGAGACGACCTCTCGTTTGGGTCCCTTTGCTGGGACACAATCTGCCTCCGATGTGCCAATCCGTCTCCTCTAAGTGGACGAGTTGGGCATTGAAATCATCAGCCACGACCACAAAGTTCGTCGAACTTACACCCCAGAGGGACAAAGGTATCTCCTGGAAGAACAATCCTTTCGCCCTAGGGGAATTGCAGTCAGTGGAAGTACACAGAGACACCAACAACGGTCCAAGCGACTCCCGCGGACACATACATAACCGTCGAACCGAAATGCACGAAAGTCAGTTGACTGGGGTGTGGTGTAAAAGTGCACGCTCCGTTCGCACTCTCAGATCGATCATAAATCCGGCTTCATCGCAAAAGTTCGAAGCCGGTTCATGGGACACGCAAAGGATGAAGTGAGTGAATGGGGTTCTATTTAGTCTGCGAAGAGCGATCAGCTTACCCGGATTTTCCGGTCAAGCTCAGGCTCAAAGAGCTGACGACTCCACCTGGGTTGCCGACGAAATAATTATAGGTTTGCCCCACACAGTTGCCAGTGGTGGTAAATCTTTTCTACAGACCATGGTGTTTGGACATTTGCTGTCTGTCAGTTTCGGTGTCGGCGAAGCGATAAACGTCTGCATTCATCAGTTTCGTTCATACACTCAGGATGGGCGCCAGTGCTTGGCGTTTCAGTACACATGGGCCCATTTTGCTTTTTGAATCCAGGCTAATGTGTACCAGGGATTCCCTCAGTTTGTTTGACTTTCCACAACCAGTGGTTTGTGTCGGTCCGTCGGAGTCTTCCTTCCCTTAAAATCAGCGAGACTGTTTGTATCTAAGAGACTGCGTCGATATTGAAATAACGGAGGATATTTTTCGTGTTGCTTCTGGTACACATGATCCACATGGTTTTACAAAGTGGATCAATTATTCGCAATTTCCCCCGATTTATTATTGTTTACACCTACCCTGTTTATGTGACATAAACCAAACAAACGGTTTAGTTTTCAAAGCCATAAACTTTGCAACCGTTTCCTCTAGGTATGGGTAAAACCTGACACAACCGAACAACAGAGAAAGAAAAAGCCCACAATGCATGGATATAAAGATTGTTGAAAATATTTTGAGAGTGAGAACGCCACGGATTCCGGCACTATGCCATGTCGCCCATGGTTTCCAACAGATATGGCGGAAACCCACTTGATGAACTAACTCCAATTTCCCAAATTTGTCCCTGGCTAAGGTTTTCATGCCGTTTAGCCACCTCATGAAACAATTGTCTAAATCCATCTTCTAGCCGGTACAATCTTCGGAGGGCCGTGTGCTCTGAGGGAGTGGATCCAAGTCCATGAGCAACATGTCCGAACCATCGCGATCCATTCAAGCTCATTTTCCACTCAATTATTTCGTTTCCGCGGCCGAGCATCCTAGGATCACCACATCAGAACTGTTTACACACTTCCCTGCAAATACTTTTGCAATGCTGCATATTGCTTGGGCGCATGGTATGATTGAGATAGCTATTGCAATGAAACCTCGACATTTCACCAGCGAGGAGGATGTCGCCCTGAAGCCAGTGATGCATCAACCAGGTGAAAGTTTACTGAATCTTCTGTATACTGGAAAAAGTGTATCATTGCTTATAAACCAAGCGTAATCCACATGCTATGCATAAGCCTATTTGATAACTGAGAAAATATCAATACTACTAAAGTTGCAGAGAAAGCGTTTTGAATAGACAGTCCTGAAGTGCACGAAATCTGATGGGGAACTCAGGTGAAAGATAGCAAGGAGTGGGACATCAATTTCGGCTATTCGCATAAGAAGGTTCTCTTTTGAAATAAGTACTCTGGCCCGGGCATTCGCAGAAAGGCACCGATAAAGATTTGCGTGCCGCATGCAGATCTGGAAAAAATGTAGTTCTCAAGTCAATAGAATGTGTGGCTGTATTCCTTCATTTTTCATACTGATGTGTTTTGCTATAACACTCAATTCTGAGTCTTTGTCTCAGGCAATTTTCAAGTTTATCGGATATTTCAAACGTTCTTATTATGCCGTCAGACTTAATGCCTAGTTCACGCTTTCCAACATACTTCATACTTGCTTGGGGTTTCCGGAAAGACACGGCTATCGGAAATTTTCCAGTGAAATCTCGTATCAGAGGGGACCTCACGACAAATTGTCATACGTTGCTAATTAACATATTCACCTGTAAATTGCTCATCAGATCTCAACACCTATGATTACACGTGTGTAAGTTGGTCTAGTCGGTGACCGCCACGCTTCGGTTGAGGCAAATCAAGTATGTTGCTTCGCTCCAAGTGTCTGGGTGCAACCATCCGGGTGGATCCCACCTCGTGCGTTCATCTATTAGGAGTGCTTTTAGTATGCGGATCATGTGCACTGTTAACCATATCCAAAAGAAGAATTGTAATATCTGCATCAAATTGCATTTCGTTTTTTCGTACCAATATTCATTGTGATAAGCTATGTGTTTGGTTATCACTCGAGTGCATGCAAACAGAAGTACAAAGACAAGTGGCTTCAGTATGGAAACACGTATTCTTCACACATTTCTAATGCTCAAATATTATAAAATTGAGCATCACTAACCATTTACCATTTCTAAAAATGCTAACTCTATGACTGGTCATCCATTGTTGTTTTCAATGGACAATTTTATTTGTATTCATTTTTTTTTCGTTCTCATCATTTTCGATATTCATCTTTGTCGACTGCATCTTATCCGTTTGTTTTGTCATCCGGTTGCTACACTGTTCGCAGTGCGTCAACTGGTCCTATTTTTTCACTGCATTAAATGCTATTTTGCTCCATTGCATTTCCTCGTTTTAGTCATTACACAGAACAACATCTGCCGATGCGTCCAGTATGTGTAATTTAACTGCAACCTCTTAAAACCGGCTCATCTACGCGCTCGCACATGTTTCACAAAACTTGAAAACCTTCGTAGAGCAAAGGATGACGAGTACTCGCACTCTTGTTCATTCATCGCAAACATAACCAGACAGTTTATTGAAGAATGACCTGTTGGAAATGGTCGAGTGTAAACTGATGGTATTATAAGTTAATTCCCAATTCGAAGATGAGTTCGACTTCCATGTATTCTGTCCATCAGCTGATAACTGAAACTTGCCAGTTTATGATGAGCATTTGATGGAAACCCCAGAGAAGACAGTAAATGTCTGCGAGCGTCCATAGGACCGGAGGTCAATTCCATTCGGCGATTGCAGACATGATATAGAACTCCAACTACTTCTGCGATGTTGCCTGAGGTACATTAGCTACATCAGTGAAAGATTTATTCTCTTTGTTCCCCAATGAACTTAATGAGATTCGCGGAAATTTTCTGACTTTTGTCTACATGTGATATCGTTACGTGTTGTTTTACGGAAAACAATATAGAATGGAGAAGTAAACGCGGCTATAGAATCAACGAAAAAGTCTTTTGGCTGCAAACAACCAACCTGTTTGAAGTGAAATAAAAAGCGCAGAAAACAAATCTGAATTCGCTGCTCGATCACATGTATACTGCTACTGTCACTGACCGAATACATTCGCTACTTCAGGGCCTCGAATTCTAGGATTTTTATTCTGAACAAACATTTTATTCTCCAAAAATGATTTTTCAAGGTATACCTTCTTCCTCACAACATCGAGAAGAATTAAGAGATTCCTCTGGAAGTCAAGTATCACGGAGAGGAATGTGTAGTTTATTTTCATTCGTCATTCCATGGATTGGCCATGAGACTGGCTAAATTTTGCCACAATTTACGAATGGATAAGTAACACCGGAAATACCCTTCACTCACTATAAGACTCATGTTCTTGCATTCTTTACCATTCTAATTTCATTCATTTGAGGTTTCGTCAGATTGCCTTCAAGAGATTTTCAAATTATTTTTTCGCCAGATCGTTTGACGCCTATTTGAATTCATTAATTGCTGACACAATCCCACTCAGAGAGCTATCTTAAATCTACTTTCTGTATTGATCACATTATCTCCTGTGGCCAGTGTGCCATGAAAACCAGAGTTAATTCGACCAGCTACTTAAAGCACTCCGATTTGATACGTTAAATGTCATCACATACAAAATTAATCTGGAGAAGAAAGTGGTTAACTGAATCAACCATCAAACCTCCTACAGAAAATGTCTTAAGTATAACATCATGTTCGGATCAATTCAGATCATGCCAGTGGATATTCGCCACAATCCACATAAGACTGCAATAACATATTAAAATATGCTATAGTGACAGGATATACGTGGTTGTTGAACAGAAGATATCCATAAGTTTTCCGAGCGGGAATCCTTGATGAAATTGTCTGTTATTAACAAACATTCCCTAATCGGTACTGTTTATCATTGACCAATGATGACAAAATGCATTCAGGTTATTGTAGCCACGGGAACATACCAAGTTATAAAATTGGAATCGGACCAAAGTGGATCTATGACAAACGACATGAATAAGAAATGTGATAATTCCTAATGGACTTGTGAAAACTGTCGTGCATTGAATCGACTTGGGTGAACCCGCAACCGTTGCAAAACTGCTTAAATTTTAAATTTCAAATGAACCCAAGAGGCACAGGACACAGTTCCTTCACAAGAATGAAGGTTGGCGAGGGTATTTGATGAAAATATAAATCAGTCCGCCTGAAATCATGGAACATTCTCAAAAATCAACGGTTAATGGTTCGAAACATATTGGCAGAATAAAAATGGCTTGATAGCAATAAAGCTGGATAGTTCGGCCAAAGTTCCAAACTGTACAAAGTCAAAATCACAACCATTCTAAATAGGTCAAGATTACCAAAATCAGGGATGGAACATGTACTTTATGAACAGCATATGATAAAATCAACTTCGAATAATACCGAAGCCCAGGTAAACAAATGCCCATCCATCCTAAAAGAAAAACTGCATGTCTCTGTGGTTCAATCTTATAACAAAATTGAATAGACCTGGGATTTTCCGTGGTTTAGCAATGATTCATTAACCTGATGCAAATATTCGCTCGATTATGGGACAGTGATCAAGATGGTCAGTCTATGAGGTGGCCAGATAAGTAGAAACCCCTCACGGTGGACAGCCTGCATTGGTTGCAGCTGAGGTCCATGGGATCCTTAACTTGTAGGCTGGAAACCTTAGACGGCATGGTTAAATGGTGCAGTCAGTGGCGTACTCGCATTAGAAGTACTTCCGTAATCATAGACTGTTCACTACTGTTCGGCTCTCACAAGTTTCAATTAAACCAGGGCATACGGGCGCGCGTGAAGTGACAAGAAGGCATTACGAAAGTCCAAAAACAAACAACAGAGGTACAATAGGGACACTGGCAATGGCGTGGTTTGTTATGGGTTTAAAATTATTATTAAAACAGCAGATTTCGATAGCAAATGGCAACGCTAACAAAACTGAACTAAAACAAGTTTGCAGCGATGTGGGATGACGCAAAAAGCCTAAGGTGGAATAGAATAGTCTACTCAGTGGGTTTTTCTGAACCAGTGAGAACTATGATTTGATAGAACTGGAGACGGCAAAATACAAAGAAAACAAATACGCAAACATAAATGAGGCTGAATCACGTTTGCTTTCTGAAGCGATTACCTTGAAAATTAATCTGATATTCTGGGCAGTTCTACTGTGGAAACTGAGAGATAAATTGAGGAGGTAAAGAGTGTCGACTGGAAAACAACCTACAGTCACAAGTGAGGACAAATCTGCCTCTGTTGACCCTGCTGTCGGCAAAAGCTGGTCGCACGTGAGCAATAGAACAATAAAATAAACGTTTACAAGCGTCTAAAATTCCGAAATGATCAGTGAATATGTTAAAAAATAACTCAACTTAGATGCTTTAGGTAACTAGTTAGGTTTAATCCGTTCGCAAAAATACGTCAAGCTTTCCTCATACAGTTGGCGCTGTGGTGTTCTTCGGCTGTGTAGAAGTCAAGCAATTTCCAAAGGTTGTACACTAGAATATATGCTGCCATGAGTGATCGTGTGTTAGCAAAGCAGCCTTGTAAAAGCCCAACAGCAATATGATCTCACAATATAAATCTCCCATTTCCTGTTGATTCTGCGTTTTTTGCAGAACAATTGCCAAAAGCGTATGTGAAATGAAATCACGTGTTTTACATTTGCGTTAACCCGCGTTTTAATTTGACGGGGAGATTTCCATTGGTGCATGCTCATTCGAAAATACCCATCACATTTAACAGACCCTTCGCATTTTTGTAATTTGAAGTCTGTGTAGCCAGTCGAAAGATTATGTGAAATGGTCTTGCGAATTTACAAGTTGCTATGTCAATGTGTGATGCGGACGAAGGGGAACAATGCCTCTCATCATTCCTTTTACAAGGGATCTCAATGATAAAGGGGTCTAGTGAATAGCCTTTGATCTGTACTGTGAGGTATTGCAGTGTATAGAATTTTGCGTGCAAAAATTAATGTTTCATTTCGATCAATAAACATTAGGTTAAAAAGTAAAAGTAAGCAAACGTTACACTCATCGCCTTGTAAAAATGTGAAAAACATCGAGGAGTAATCGTAGCACATTATGATAGGTTGTTCAGGAATTCGGCTAAAACGCAGTCTCGGCTTGTCAGATTGGGTGCTAAATATGGGACAGTGGAGTTCCTATAGATATTAATTCTAGAGGGTATGGAACGAAAAGCGGATCATGTTGAAATAAGAGAGCGGCACTCTGAAAGATTGTTGTGCACAGAATGCGTGGGATCTGAAAAAATTTTGTGAGCAAATTTCTCACATGCTGATAAGGGACAATTCAGTTAGTGGTAAGAAGGACACCCGGCTAATAACTGGTAGTCCTGGCGAAGAATTTTAAAGCCTTTTTGAAGGAAACCTGGAAAGAGGACGGGAGAACACTAAAGAAGGATTGGAATAACACACTGGCATACGAATCAGGAGATGGTGCTTTGTTTCAGCTTGTATTGCCGAAGCTTCCTGATTTGAAATGACAACCATCGGAGAATTTTTACACAGGTGGAAATGTGAGTGGTCCAAATAAGACTTTTATCAATATTAACTCAGATATTTCACAGAATCAATCCTGGTAAGAGTTTTGAGTTGATGGAAGACATTTCGGGTGGGTAGAGCGACCGAGAGAAAGAGAACAGACATTCGAATCATTTAGATGTGTTGAGATTTAAACTAGCTCGTACAGAGGAATCATAAATAGAAGATAAGTTGTTGGAATAACTATGAAAATCATCGTTGTTCGTAACGGCTTGAGAGAGGGCAACATCATCAACATACTTAAACAGATGACAGTGTGAGCTAGTTGATAAGTCGCTGACGTAAGTAGAGAAAAGAAACAGTGAAAGAACAGCACCCTGTAACACTCCTGAATTGTTGATCAACGGTTTCGAAACTTTACCGTCCATTCGTGTGCACTGGGTTTGGTTAGTAAGGTAATCAGACAGCAACGCTGATAAAGAACTGGGACAATCGAATGTTTACTGTTTGTGAAGTAGAAGAAATCGTGGGACAGAATCAAATGTCGACGAACAGTCTAGGAAGGCGCAACGCACAGATTTCACTGACGCGTTTAAGGACTTACACATATAGTGAATGAGAGAGGTGACAGTGTTCAAAGTGGAACTGTTAGATTTATAGGCAAACTGAAATGGGTCGTCAGGAGGAGACATAGCAGAACGCAGGCGCTTAAGTATAGCACGCTCCGTCAGTTCAAGACCGGAAGACATTAAGGCGATGGGGCGAAAACGTTTTGGTAAAACAGTAGAACTGCTAGACTTAGAGATGGGAATAATAGTGACGGGTCTCCAACAGTCAGGGAGGAGTCAATTAGAGAAGTAAATGCATCGATCAGAACCACAGCACTATGCCTTAAAAGAGCTGAGGACAGACTGTTAGGACAGATCCTTGTGGTAATTTTAATGGTGCGCAGAAGGTCGAGCGCCTCTTCTCTAGGAAATCTTGTACCTATCACCCTGACCAAATATGACTGGGATATAGGTGGGAAGGTGGAAGAAAGCATGATCGATGCGGTTGACATCCGCAGAACATTTCACATGTTTCGCTTCTTACACAACTGTCGAATGTCTTGCCACAGGGATGGGTTATTGTTACCACTCAAGCGTTGGTTGGCGAATGCGTTTCATCTCAGCTTTTATTAGGTTAGAACTACATCGCACGCTTCAGTTACTGACGGATTTGTAGAAGTGCTCCTTCCGTCTCCTTGGAGATTTCAGTATCCTGGAGGAGATATGGCCATTTAAGTCAAGTGACAGCAGATACAAACGATCGTACCGTCCGTCTCCGTAAATGTCTAACAATTTCATTGAGCAGAAGTGCAAAAGAGAAACAAACAGACGCGTGTAAAAGATATTTCAGAAGAAGAATAAGTATGCTGTATGAAAATTTACGGCTAGGATTTGTCTGACTGAATGAATTAAACACTGAACGAGATTATATCTTTGGTCTTAAAAGAAGCAGACAATGATCATTGCTTGAGATTGCGGCGAGTGATTTCAGATTGTGCTAAGTCATCAGATGCGATGTATCTGCGTCACCGTGGACAACAGGCACAAACGAAAAGTCAGACTGTATGCGACACAATGATAGATTAGCATCAAACAAACGATACCCATGTAAGGTTTCTCCTAGCCAAGGAAAAGTAATTGGGGTACGAAAATGGAGGCGGTTGGCTTCCCATAATTCATATGAAGCATCAAAAGCTCGTCGTTATTCTCGGAAGATAGTTCCTAGGTATTTTATCATTTACTTCCTTCATTACTGAAATAACAATGTACATCATTTTTCAGGAAAGCGGCCGCAGCCAGTAGAGGGCTGCCAAGTGGGAAATTGATCAGCGGTGGGAGGATTAGAACCCGCGACCCTCGCGTCCAAACGACACGACCGTAGCCGGCCAAAATTTCCTTCTACTGTCTCCGGCACACCACATTAAACTCCAAATCAGTGAGCACTACTTTCCACTGAACAAACTAATCGTTTTGCAAATTGCACTTCCAACCTCCCAAGTTTAAAGGATAAAAGCATATCTACCGACGCACAAATGGCACAATTTGAAAAGGCTTCAATAATATATTTTTTTAACTCTTGCCTGTTCAAAGCAAGAGCTAAATAAAATATTCTCATTGATGCTGGCTTAAAATGAGAAATTGTTTGGCGGCAGGTTCAGTCATTTTTATCCCAATCATAAAATATTTTTTCCTACAAGAATTCTAAAGGAAACGCCTATACTCTATTCTTCGGAACGATCAATCGGGCAGAGTGATTTTAGGAAGTACCATAAAGTGATCAGTTTCGTGTTTTCACCAATGTGGCTATATATTTCAAAACGCACTGATTCAAACAAACCTTTTTTAGGAAATTATTCACAGTTTGATATGGAAACCCTCCTCACCACAACGAAAGCATGAAACCACTGCAAAGCTGTTTCATCCTTGTTATGCAACTTGCAGAGAATTCATTAGTCAGTACGCATCCACTGCTGTGCTACAGCGGCCCTTGGTCGTGCAAGCCAGTGACGGATAAGTGAAACAGCATTTGGTAAAATTCGCGAAGTCGCTGAGAGCCTGGCCGGTAAAGTAATGGGTAAGGTGTTTCACTCAAAATCGCTCATCTCAGGAACGCATCCCAGTTGGCATATGGTGAATCTACACCGCTGATGGTTCCTAACAAGAATAAAATAGCTGTACAGTGCGTCCATGGTTTCTTCGTGGTGAATTGAGCGTTGATTTCATTTGATGATCAATTTCATGCAATAATGTTCTGTTTACCACGATTCCAGTTATGGGCCTTATTGGAAAATTTATCGAATGTTCTAAGGTAGCTTAAATGAGTTGCGGTGGCTTAAATTAACCAAACCTCTTCCTTATTACGGTCATCGTCGTTTAGCTTCAAATAGCAAGGCAAGCCTCACTGGCCGCTGCCTTTTCCCCAAAGCTACACGTTTCTATAAAAAGAGTGAATATCCAAGCGGAACAGGGAGTGGACCTGCACAGGCGGCAAAAGATAAGATACTGCTGCAGCCAACACAAGAAAACAGTCTAACGTGTTTTCAATCATTCTGATTCGATAGAAAATGACAGCACGATCGCCACTGTTCACGGTTCACTGCCATATCCTTCAGTGTCTCCAGCCAGCAAGTCGATAAGTCTTTCGGACCCCAAACACGAAGGCGCGAGATGCCTACTTTACCTAACCTCGCTGTGCATTTTCTCATCCCACGTTGCCACGTCATCTGTTGGCTTCCACATGGCTTCTTCCATTCCTTAGGAGGAACACAAAATAGGGCACGATATGGTAGACGAGTGTTCGTCATACGCAACACGTGACCCAACCAGCGTAGTCTACTAAGTTTCGTGCGCCGTGATGAGGTATTCTCAGAATTGATCACTTATTCTGTTACTGATTTCCAAATTATTCGCGCGGTCAATCCATCCAATCCTAGCCATAATACGTAAACATCGATTGTCGAAAACCTCCAACAGACGAACATCGCCCACGCCCATACTCCACGTCTCACAACCGTACAACAGAACTGAGCACACCGCGGCCCGGTACACACGACCTTCCAACTTTAGTGAAATATCAGGCCGACGCCACAAGTGCTTCAGTCCAGCGTAAGCTGCACGAACCTTGGATATACGCATATTTACCTCCACTCCCGAGCTACTATCGTTCGACACGCAGCTACCAAGGCAGGTGAAACGGCCCACAGTCGTTAGTTCTTCTCCATCCAGTATCAGGTTCGGCGCTGCTGTCGTCCAGTCCTGTAACAGTACTTTTCAATTTGAAGGTGCAAAGTAAATGCCGAACCGAGCAACCGAGCAACCGATCTCGACAGTCTATCTAGAGCACATTGTGCATGGTCCGCAGACTCGAACAGGCACACGACGTCGTCTGCGTAATCTAGGTCGAATAGCTTCCCTCCACTTCCCAATTCGATTCCTACATCCCGGAGACCTCCTAAAGCATCTTCCATCACCTCGTCCATGACGAAGTTGAACAAGAATGGAGTGATGGGACACCCTTGCCAATTGCCACTTATCGGTTCGAATTAACTTGATAGTTCACCGTATACCCTTACGCGACCATAGATATGCTAGTACAATGCTCGAAACAGGTTTACGAACTTCGTTGGCATACCCTTCCGGTGGATAGCACTGAATAGTGCTTGTCGATCCTCGGAGTCGAAAGTCAAGGAAGACCATGTTACAGTCACTGCGTGTTCCCTTCTTGAAGATGAGTACAATCACTGACTCACCCCACGATAGCGGAATACGCTCCTCGTTCCAAATATCATGAAGCAAGTAGGTAAGGGAATTCACTAGAGCTTCTCCACCCAATATGAAAAAAATTGAGGGATGGATGTCGGAACTGGCTGTTTTCCCTTCTTCAGAAGCCGAATATTCGACTCCACTTCCACTTCCGTTGCGGGATCAAGTGACGCCTGCCATAGATTTGCAGCTGCAGACGTCGGCCTAAATTCGTTAGCGTGCAGCCAGTTAAACTGATCCTTGAAGTGCTCTGCCCAACTCTCCAGCCTTTTTTGTCTACCATGGATGAGCTTTCCACTCCTTTCGCACACAACTTCACTAACCGAAGTTCGCCGCCCACCACTGTCGTGTATAAGCTTAAACAGTCTCTGACTGTTACCTGAAACGGCCACTTCCTCCATCTCTTCGGCTTCCTCAACCCACCAGTTTTCGCGGTCATTCTTAAGGCTTATGCTTAGCTGACGCTGCAACTGTCGACGCATCTCATTCACCTAGTTGCAGTTAGGGAGCACGCGTTTTTACGAAGAAGAGTGCTAGATCTAGGACCGCAGGCGAACTTTGCTGCCAAATGCATAGCCTGCTTAATTTGATCCCACTGCTCGTCGAAGTTCTTAGTCCCTCGGATAGTTTCTGTTCACAGCTGTTGCGAACAGCCGAATCGAACAAACGTTCGACAGCCAATCCTATTTGTGCTCTGCTTCGATGGCCGTTGAGCTGCAGCAAAATCGCATTAAACTAACGCATGGTCCGATTCGACGTACGTGGTCCAGCATGATCTACAGTTGTGGCCCTGTACTAAGTGTTTTGCTCATTGCCTACATTTTCCTTTAGAAATTTCACTCTCCTTGTCCGTTTATCTAGCACTCTTCGTATCTATTTTAATTCTCTGTTAGTTTGGTGTTTTGCAATGTAGTCGGTTTCGGGGCTCATTCGACGAAGATGCAAAGGCGCTGATCTTTGACATGCAACATTTAACGCTGTACAGATTGTAATCGGCAGCGCAGTGCATTCAGACCAGTCTTCATATTATCACTTAGTCTGAATGCTACACCGGATCCATACTCCGACGGAAGGACGGACGGCATGCGCAGGGAATTCGATTGATAGATTTTGAATGCCACTCACACAAGGCTTTTTCCAGTGGAACACGAAACAAGAATCCAAACGCTTGCCACTTGACTTTATTTCTTCATATCAGTTTGCGCATATATAAATGGGATTTATTGAGTTAATTAACGCAACTCTCATAATCCGTGATACTGTCGGTTTTACTGCAAAGTGATTTGCATTTGTTTAAATCGAATCGGCTGATTATTTCAAATCCAAGGATGTCATCGGCACATTTAAGCGTAACTCGTGCCAACCGAGACGGCCTAATTTCAAATGCTTAGTGTAACAAAGAACTCAACAACGGTTTTAAATCTGGCTGGGTGGTATCAATCGTTTCATAAGCCTCTCGGTCTAATAATTTCGACGATTCGATGAGGGTAAATTTTGCTAGGTAATAAGCGATTCCTTTGAGCATGTTAAGTAATGATAAATATATGAAATGCGAACCTCAAATAGTGAAATTAAATATTTTAATCTCATCAAGTATATGAAATTAACGCCTTGCTTTACTCTTCGACGGATACGATAAAGCGTGGAGCTGTCGCTTCAACCAAGGGTACCTGCCCAAAATTTGCCCTCATGGTTTCCGCCGCTGTGATTAGTGAACCTTTCGTCAATGCAAGTGGTCTTTCCGAATTTTTAATCAGCTATCTAAACCTGTGTATGTGAGCCCTCGGTGGTCGAGGTTTTAATCAGTAGTCTCCGTTATCTCACGACTTTCCTACCCAGTCGCCGTCGAGCAGACCTTTGTAATGAAATTTCATACAATCACAGTTGTTCCGTGTGATTATTCGTATTGTGCATCCTAAAAGTGCACATCTTTCGCGGACCTGTTTGGTCAGTGTTGTACGTTGGGCAATGGATGATGAAAGTCACTGAAGCTGGTTAGGCAGCCCGTGATTGAGTTGTCTGTTTAAGATATTTCGACACCCAGAAGTCATGGGGCAAAGCCAACAACCGACTGACCCCGAATTCTACACGAGCTTTCATTGTCACTCTAGAAACATCCGCAAACCAATTCCAAAATCAGATTTCCTGGTGGTTGTTATTCTGGTTATGTCAAGGAAGGACCTTCTTCACGACTACCTGATGCTGATTTAATTCACCTTGAAAACGGAATGCCTGTTCACAAATGTTGGCTATATTTTTAGTGATTTAGGAAACCGGTAACAAGAAGAGGCTTTTTGAATTTTGTCTTTCAGCACAGTAATTCTGGAAATTTAGGAGGGCGGAAGCACCAACAACGTTAAATACGACTTCAAGAAGAAGCACATAAGTTAACAGTCAATGGGAAAACCTCATAGTAAAGATCTGAGGCTTTTTGAACATCCTGTAAAGCGACCTGGAATTTTTCAGCTGACCTTACTCTGCGGATTATGAAACGGAGCCTGGGATGAACAGAGCCCGTACCCACGGAAATGATCCTAGTTTTTCCACAGTGGACATTTAGATCTCCTTTTCTCAGCAAGTACACCTTTGAATCCCTCTCGCGTACCTGATGAACTTGCGCACAATGTTTAACATGACCAATTCATCTCCGCCATTCGACGCGAAATTCATGGCAAACATCGAGTGAAAATGGAATGGTCGATCACAATTCCCTAAGAGGAATCAGGCAGGCCCATACTGTTTGCGTGCCATATCAATAACATTCACATCATCTCTCAACTTTGCATGCAGTCAATGAATCTCACCCCGTCCCTGTGAACTCCGATTTCCTACGTAGCTTGCACTCGTGGGCCACTGAATGGTCATGAGGAGCACAGTTCAGCCTTACACATCTATCCGACAGAGTGAAAATTGCGGTCATCATTTCTGATACCTGACCAAATATTTAGTCACTAAGGTGTTTTACATTCAACTGAGTCTCATTGGATCTGCACATGAGATTGCAACTCTGAGTGAGCGTGGGTCTAACCGTTGAATTAGCATGGTTAGCAAGCATGCAGGATGAGTGTGTGTGTTCGTTTGTGTTGGTCTGGGAAACTGAGAATTTTCAGTCTACTCCAGTTTTACACTGTTTTTTTTCTGTCGGCGGAAGTTGCAGTTGATAAAAAGAACAGGTATTGTTCGAGCATTCGTGTTTTCTATACAGTTGATTCAACTGACGAATTGCTTAATGAGTTAAACAAATTATTTGTACGTTACCGAAACCAAACCAACGCCCGTTATTTGAAAACGTGAAATTTGTCTCTATTGCAAATGGCATAATGGCAATAACCCGACTTTGTTGGTAGATGTCGCAGTTCGTCAACTTTTCGATTGTCGTGGGTAGACCTTGTCAACACAAGTTTTGCGATCGAATTTTTCCATTATGAGATGCGCCCTTAATTCGATTGTTTCGAAATATTGCCGCACAGTTTACCGAGAAAGTGTAGCGCCCTAACAACGAGCTCTCATTAAACATGGCCTCAGGTAATCAGATTAAATTGACATGTGTGACATCGTATCATGTGCTTAATCGTTTAATATAGATGAAAACCGTCATTCGTCGATTACATCGAATTATTTGGGACATATGATGGAATCGAAATAGTCGAATTTCGATAAAATCAGTAATAGAAGCAAGTCTCCGAGTGAGTTTCCATCAAATCCGGAAAGTCCCACTCGTCTGAATTTGACTGAATAAAACATTTTTAGAACTAATGTCTGTGGAAAAAAGTCCCCATTGTACCACAAACAATCCAGAGCATATAGTCGGATCTACAAGTATGGTTTCTTGGGTCCCTACTTCCAATAGTTCAGTTTGCCTCTGCCGTCTTTAAGGGGATACAAAGATTTTAAATCAATCTTATTATATAAAGTTTGCTGTCACTATCGTGGCCAAGTAACTAAACAATGGCTTGGTGAAGCCAAGATAACAATGAGGACAGGAAGAGCTATATTAAACTAAGGTATCGTTTTCACAGGTCCAAATAAAGATGCAGAAATTATCCTTCTTTATGATTTATGGTACGTAGTGTAAACAGAAAACACGTTAAAGGGAATTGTAAAAAAAATAAATTTAACGGATTGCCGAATCTCCATCCAGCATTCGAATGGGGTAAAAAAGGAAAATGACTTGAAAGGGCCAACCACCTTCGAACGGATTCACTCAAAAGGAACGATTACTCCACGATGCTTTGGTGACTGAAAAAGTTTGAGAGTGGAGCTTCTTTGAGCTCTTAGTTTGGCTTGTGGGATCCGGCGCGACTGAGGGAGACCCAACGTTACAATGTTCGTCTGTGCACAGTTTGCATTGCGAGTCCAATGATTAAATGTCCAGAATCAACGACGAAGTGGTCATATGTCTTTACTTGGCCCATTATTGGCTGATGTACTTGTAATGACTTTTTTAAAATGGTCCAGTTGATTCGCCAAGCTGGGGAAGACATTTGAAAATGTTTTTGGGAGTGCAGCCTACGGCTGCGTGGACTTCGAAGCGGTTAGCAGCCCCGCTGTAATCGACCCTAAATCATCCGTCCCACAGTGAGAAATACAGTCATGTGATTACGTCCAGCTGCCCCCGCAGTCTTGGTATTAAAAACGCTCATCACCTGTATAACTGTTTCACATTTTATCTTGTGTTGTTCTGATCAATTTCTTTTCCCCACTTGGGTTCAGACTAAAATGGTAAGTGAAATAAAACTGAAACCGGACCGACATAGGTCCGAGGCAAAACCCAATGCTCAAACACTAGTTTAATAATAATTTTCCTGATTAAATCTAAACCCGTTCGGCGTTTGCATTTTGAGAAAAGACGGATAAGACTGATTCGGTTATATGGACTGAAGTGATCTTCTGTTGTTTCATTCGTCTTGCTTTGATAAAGTGAGTTGTGTGATGCCCAACACCTAGCTATCCTGTTTATAGAATCGATGTTTGAAGTGGAATAATGACACAATGGTTATCTGCCTTTCGCATGGAAGCCCTTATTTTCCGAAGTTTCCCTAAGAGTACCTTGACTAAGACACCTCAAGGTTTGTACAGGTTATTACTAAGTGATTTATATACGCAGTATCGTATTTTCAGATTGTCTTTACTTGAACTCTTTTGGATGGGACACTTAACGCAATGCTCGTAAGTTTCTGTCGGCAAATTTTAGTCCTTCTAAGTACAAAGAAAATTAAAATGCAATCACGATCTGCAGAGTTTCCATGGAAAGTCATTCATTCTGCCTGTTCAACTTGCATCCATCTGTTTTGTTTTGGAAAGTATCGGTTATTAGCAGACACAATAGCATTGTTTTGTCTAAAGCCTCTAGAATTTCGCAGAATAGTCAGTGTTTCCACTGGTTTGCTTGACAAGAATCCTCGGTAATTGAATGCAGATGCAACTAATAATCAGCCGGGGTCGGTAGTGTATAAATTTGGTCATTTTAAAGGAACAAAGCACAAAACATTTGTTAGAAAATAGATTAGAAAAGTTATTTTAGTTGTCTAAAACGTACATTATTGGCACTAGTCAATGACTATTGACCTTGATGAAACTACGAACTGGTGATCTCGGTTGTCTGTTCGCGTTGCATATATCAAGACGACTTGAGGCAAGTCAGGTGAAATTCGTGATTCTTGCATTTCGAGTCCACTGATGCACATACATGTACAGTGAACCATGGAAGTTCTCCCAGTACTTAAAAAGTCCTCAAATCGGAAGTTTCTCAATTACAGAATGAATTGAAGAAGCTTTAATCTGGTTAACATTGTCGTTGGTAAGTTTAGGGTGACAGAAAACTGAATCTCTGTGAGATAGTTTGGTAGAAAAGCATTTGAAGCAGTTCGTATAGGTTACACGCAAACAAAGCAGATGCAAGCTCACACGTTTTCATGCAAGAAAGGGTACGGATTCTAGGCGAACACAGTCAGTCACTTTTTTCTTGGTAAGACAATAATCTACTAAAGATCATGAAGGTCAAGCTTGATCTCTTACTTTTGGTGTAATCGTTGCTTAAGAGTCTTTAGAACACGGGCCAGTGGTGCCAACAGCAAGGTCATGTGAAGAAAAGCAACAAAAACCTTAACGAGAAGCAAGGGTACAGAAACTCTCATGAGGCGCATCACACATTCGGTCATTCTACTCAGCCATAGATAAAAAGCGCCTTGCACAAATTGCTTAGAAATATTTCACTGCCAAATCGAACATAACTGTTTTCCATCTTATGAAAAAGTAATCAGTCCTCCGTTTCATGTGAGTTTATCAAAGATTCACGCACCTGGAGGCTCCGCCTATTTCAGCCGATTACATTTTTGGATTGTCGTCGAATCAAACGTTGTCAACTGTTGTTTTGCCTCAAAAGATCTAGTGCACTGACAAACCTCATTTTGTTGACAAAGATGTACTTTTTCTTATTTGGAGTAGTCAATACAACAATGTATATTCATGGTCTCCAATGCTGTTCACATCGAAATCACTTCGACCAGAAGATTAGACATTGGACGCGTTGAAACGGAAAAGCAATATTTCAGTGGCATCGAGTCCTGCTAAGGTGTGAACGTTTTTCCGATGAACAACGACAACTTTATCTTCGTGAGGAAGACAGCTTTAAGTCGTATATGTTTTATCAGGGAACGGGCTTAGGATCAACAAGAAAAATGGCAGTATGCGCAAGGAGTTTATATTTTTCAGTATATATTCTTAGTTTCTTGAGCACATCCGCGTGTCATTCATGCGAATATACATGCATCGATGTTATTGAAAATCATCCCCAGAGGTCGTTCATCATTCCGAAGCAAAATCATGATTAGAATGGATTGTGAAATTCCAAGTGTCTTCTACCGGATCTGGAAGCCTAATCAAGTTTCGACCGAAATCAAGTCCTACTTTTGAATAATGCCGCGCTTTCTTCGTTTATTCAATTAGGATCTGCTTGAGTTGGCAGATAAAAAGTGCTAAAGATTTCTGCCACTCCACAACAATGTGCCCATCGAGAAAGTTTGTGTTTGTTTACAACCTTGTAGTTCGGTTACGCTGACCGTGAGAAAATAAGTTCACCGTTGCTTTTGCTCGTCGAAATCGGAAACATGAGGTTGGTGAGATCGAGCAAAATAAATGTAATGTTCATTTTGCACTCTGAAGCAATAGAATTTCATAAGTTGGATAGAAAACCGTTAGCAACTTGTAATCCGAGAAACAGCTAACTTTCCGTAATCGCCGCACTGTGTACCTAAACTGAATCAATTCTGTTCATCTTACGAAGTAAATACATTTTAGCAATGAAAACCATCAGCAACAACTAATCACTCTCGTTTTTCGGCCCTCGCATACACTAAATCGTTCGTTTCCCCAAATATTTTATATTCTACAATCGATTGCTTTCATTAGTTTTTTCAATACGGCTTATTCGTCTCGACATAGTACAGACGATGTTTGAGCAATAAATAAGTAGACATCTAATGTAGGTAGTCCTAATAACATTAACAACTCAAAGTTCTCAGTAGTTCACCAACTTGTCAACTTCCATGTGTTAATTTACACGGGGCAAACTTTTCACTCAAATAACCGTAGAGGAACGTTCAATATGTTTGGCTTAATATGTGTGTACATACGCTTGTACTCTTAGGCATAAACATTTTGTAGTGATTGAGTGATCACACCTAATTTGCACCACGATAATGAGGTGACCTTTGAGATCCAACTTTCGTCAAAATCTCGGCCATCACTGCCAAGTCAAAGTGGTTGACACATGTACAGTTGGCACTTATTGCCAAGCTCCTGGGTAATTCCGTGCGATGCAAATTGTGAATCCGCGTTAGAATACTCAAATGCATCTAAGCTCTATATTGTGTTCCTCTCTTATGACATCAAGTCTGGTTTCATCTTTTGCAATCAATAGCTACATCGAGTTGCTCCGCTTTCGGTTGTGAACTCACAGCACCACCTTGTCAAAAGCAAAATAAAGGACATACAGTAATGTAAGATCGCCTCTTCAAAGATAAGTTGACAAACCCAGAAGGGAAAGTTTTGAAACCAAAAACAGTAGGGATTTCGGTGTTGAGCCCTATCCTCTACCGTCCTCATTCACTGCTTCGAGGGATTTCGTGGACCTCAACCAGCAGTCTAACTGCACCTACAAGGCCGATTCCATTGGCTAAGCTGGCAAATTAACACAAAATGTTCGGAAAACAGAAGTAAAAATATACACTAGAGCAAACTTAATTGGTATAGAGGTAAGCGAACAGTCTGGATGCAGTGAGCCGGAAGAATTACTCAACCGTTGAGTACTTACAATGCGAAATGGTTTGTACTATCAAATCATGAGAAGTCTTTCAAATGCGGTCAGTATATCTTCCTGTGATATTTTCCTTCGAATTACTTCTCTATCCTTACGCTGGTTCTCTCGAAACGACCAAAGGTCTTTTTATTTAGTCAAACATCAATAGCCATCGCTACTCTTACTCTGCCCAGTTCGTGAACAGAGGCATCAATCGGCTTCGTCCATGGACCTGAACAGATGCCTGACGTTGGAGATCATTGGACTGGAAAAATATTTGCAAACATGGAAGGAGTTCGAGTCACATTCGTGAATGCCACAGTGAAAGTAACTTTCAACACCGCATAAATAAAATTTGTTAGTTGCGATTTCCCAGATTCAGTCCAAATAAGCTAGACTTGTTGACCTTACTCGTGAACATTCAGTAATTCAGCTGCATCTGTGGTGCTATTCACGTAGGTCCATGGATAAACACAATCGACAGGTATCAAAAAACAACTCATGCTGGCTTGTACATGAATAAAAAGGAACTGTCTAACGGCCAATCGTTGTACACTTGTTAGAAATGGGTCACTCTATCCAGCGTGCCATCTAAATTGCTTCTCGAATTCCACAGCATACGCCAAATGCACTTGAGCTTTGAATACTCTCAGCTACGGAAGAAATTATCATTGGACTGTCAATGCCAGAACTCTGCTCGCACGAAAATCTGTCTAAGAGTTATAATTTTATTTGTCGGGAACTGAACGCGTCACATCGCACATCAGGAATGACCCAAGCTGTCAAAAGCTCTGAAACTTTCGAGTGATCTGATCGACAGATCCCGAACATACGTATTATTTTGCTTATATAAATATAAATTCATTGGGTTGAGAATGAATTCCCCGAAAAGAATTGCTTACTGATATCGAGTGTTCTACCGTTGAACCTGCTGTATTTTCTTGTAGTAATTCCAATGACTGGCAACGCAGAGCCAGAATTAAAAAATGCTCAACAAGCCAGACTTGCACGAACTCACTCTGGTTGGAGTTCTTCTTTCTAAGGGAATTTGTATTCTCGCAATGGCCATCAATTTTATGACATTGAATCAATGAAGTATTTTATTTCCGTAAATTACGAAAGAATGTGCTCTTTGTTGAAAAGTGCTTATTGTTTCATCCTTTTGCACACGTGAATCAAATTTATTTATTCCTGGCTAATCACTAAAGTTAGGGAATGTTCCGTATATAATTTAACCTTGTCAGTTAAAGAGAAGCGGTGTAAGTGATGTGTCATAACAGAATCTGGCTGGCGGTGGCCAAGCGGATAAGGTCGTTGAGTTTGTACGTCAGGGTCCCGGGTTCGAATCCCTGCCGCCGGTCGGGTTCCCCACTTGGCCTTCCTCTCTTGGCCACGGCCTCCTTTATGAAAAATGATGTACATTGCTTCTTCATTAAGAAAGAAAGAAATAAAAGATAGAGGATAAAGAGATTCTAGTTCGACATACAATTTCGATGTGTACAAATCTAGAGATGTCTGGAATCAAAGAACCGGGTACAAATAAGTGGCGAGCGGCAACAATCGCGAAACCGGCCATGTGCTTCCGGGTACATTTTGTAAGCCGATCTGAGTGCCACTGATATATATGTATATATGTGGTTTATTAATTGCCCGGGGACTAGACCTATGGTTGTTTACTAAGGAAAAATGGGTCACGAAATGGACAACGTGGAAATGTTTCTACTTTTCTCTATTGCAAAAGCTTCATACTGCATTTACTTACACACAGTTAAGCCAGATAGTCCGTCTATTGACAACGGCTAACCCATGTCGAGATCAACACTATAGAGCTCGGTTTCTCATTTCGTAATTATTGACTCGTTGTGAAATGGAAAATAAGTTTTGAAAATAAGTTTTGATTCCGAACCGTGGGATGTTCATATGTGCGTTGTGATCGAAACAACGCCCATCAAATGTCTTTTCTATTTTACTTGTGCTTTTCTTGGGAAGGACCACTGTGCGATAAAGAAAAATTATTACAGAAAGCAAACGTTGGGTCTTTAAATACTAATAATTCAAATTTTACACTAAAAATTTTCTGGCGAAGGCAATATTAAATATCATTCCATGTTTCTAGAAAACAAACCATATATTTATGTATATATTTATATATGATAGCAAGCTCAGGTTTAATAGAATGGTATATATATATGTGGGTGTTTGTATATGCGTGTTCACCTGCTTTTAAGCGAGCTTTATGAGAGACGGAGACGGTATCAAAATGCAATGGACAGATTCAAGCAAAGTGAAGCCAAATCTCCAAAGCTGCACAATGATAAGTACGTGAAAATTCGGAAACACGTTGGGAAAAACGATATGGATTTTTGGCCCCTAATTTGTCGGCTTCGTCTTGGCAGCCTAAAATCAACCTTTGGGAGATCCAAGGAAACCACCGGTGAGGAATAAAGAGAAAATAACGAGGAGGCATTGTTCAGCAAACGTGCTTTCACTGTACTAGCAGAAAATACATGCATTTTTTTCATTTATATGAAACCACCATGCAATTAGCTGAAAGCGGCCTAAAAGTACCTTTGTGAGTATCACCTAAGTGCTTCAAATGATTGACTCAATCCAAATGTTCTCACCCAACGTATGCCTCATTGAATGAAGGGCGATTGCGATTTAGAATTATTATGCTACGTATACATTTGCCGACGTTGGAACTTAGACCCGATAATAAAGAACATGTGATAATGCCAGATATACCAGTTCCGACTGGTCAGAAATGGGGATAGAATTAGCAATATCCTCGGCATAGTGAAACAAATAGACAGGTGCGTTAACAGGTGATTAATTAGCTTGCAAAAGGAAAAAGGTGTATAGCAAAATCCTGCGGCAAACAGCAGTTATTAGTTGGTGCACTGATTGCTGTTTTCCAATCTGAAAACTGATGTCAGTGGGGCAAGTGGTCATTCGGCCATTTCGTAATCTAGAGAAGGAATTAGAAGATTGGAGTTTGCTGAATAAAATACTATAGGACAGGAAATCAAAAGCCGGTGACCACTCTAGAAATTACGCTGCAAGTAACTCGTCATTCTCTGAATTGTATGATTCACAAAAATAAAATGATCTTAGATGAAAAATACATCCAGCGTGCACTGGTTTTGCCTGTGGGCACACTGATGGTATTCAACGTAAGTAGAAAAAATTGTTTGAACACTTTGTAAAACTGACGGGTCCATCAACCTCTAACCACGAAATGTGAGAGCAAATGACCTGAAACGTTTTGACAGTGGCGCCTGATTTGTGCCTTTAGGGACGCTTGGGATCCTCACTGGTCGCCAGTAGATCGGAATTGCCTTTTAACTTGAATGAACTATTGGCTATTTGTCTGAGAATTCAAGGTGGTGACGCTCGACTGTGGTTAGGAAACATGAAATTAAGGCTGTCCAGAACAGCACAGTCGAGACTCGGAGGGAGCACAAGTGGTGGAGATAATTGGTGCAGAGGAAGAGGGAATTGTTGGGGGAATTCGGAACCAGGTTATCGATGTTTGCATCAGACAAGGAACGAGTGAATGGAGTTACTCGATGTCTATGGATGAAATGGCAGAACATTTTTCATTGGTATAACAGTTTAATCCCACACTACGTGCACTTGTGACTAAGGGTTCCTAAAATCGGTCGTCTTATTTTAGCTGTTATGATTACCAAAAAGTGCTCCATTTTAATCCTTGCCAAGTTTGCCATCGAGTCTCTTCCTACAAAGAAAGTGCTTTAGAGAGGGCATTGATGGTTTGCGTTGCGTAGAAATCAGGTGATTTCTGGAGAATACACTGATAACCGGATTTAAAAAAGGAAACTAGAAACAGTACAATGGTAAACAAAGTTGCAAAGGTCGAAACACTGTTGGTGATTATTTCAATCGACTTTATTGACAGTGGACCATTTACTGAGTCTGCTAGGGCTGGTTAGCAAGTGAATGGTTTCCAGGTCTGACCAAAATCTGGTTGTAAATCGTGGAGCCTAATGAAGAATGAGGCATCTATGAAAAATGGCGGTATGGTTGATAATTAGACAGTTCAATTCCGAGAATGCCTATTGGAGCTTGAACGATGTCCGTACTTTTGGGGGAGAATATGAGGTATTAGTGGTATGGTTGAAGTCACTGAAGATCATGCGTAAGTGGTCAGCAGGATATGGAGTGATATTTGGTTAACGATGTTCTAAAATGCAACTGTTTTAACGAGGTAAAGCGGCTAATATATTGTTGTCTAAAGTAAAACTAAAATGGGAACATTTAAAGCAGCAGGCCACTCTGAAGCAATCCAAGTCATTCTGAAACCCAATCGGAAATGTGTTCTGCAACTCATATGGTAAATAACACCGACTGCGAGTTTTCGGTGGAAAGATTAACCTATCTTACCCAGGGCAGAAAAATGTACTGAAAAAGAATAATTAAATGCCTCGTTAATTCGCGGTTCCGGGACGAATTGCTTGCGAACATCGCCAGCTTTCTTCGGTCTCTATGAGCAGGAAAAATTCTGAGGACTCGGAAACAAGGGAAACGTATTTGCAAAAGACAGTATGTGGAATTGTCTTACTATGAATTGTGGGACCAAAAGCTGTTTACCAACCAAAACCTATAGGCTTTCCACGTTTTCAGTATTTGTAGGACAGACCAACTGTTGATGTTCAAGCCAGAAATGTGTGTCTATCAAATCAATAAATATTTAACTAGCATTTTGAACTGCCAAGTTGACAGGTAGGGATAAAACATATTGTGATAGTCAGTTTAATTTAAGAGCTTGACGGAGGTGAAATTCAGTGGAATGGTCATTCGGAGGTGATTTTTGTAAAATATTCTGGGTAATAATTCGCACCACAGAAACCTGGAGCGCACTTACCCGAACTTACATTAGTTGATGGATTCTTGGAACCGTGCACAAAGTGCGATCACCAAAAATCATCGAAAATATGAAGAATCTTGCAAACCGGAAGGTGGTTTCAGGGGAGCAGTGTTTAAGATGTACATTTGATATACCTATTGACCAGTAGTATTTGACTTCCATTAAGAATACCCTTGACAAGTTTTGCCTCATAAAACATGATCGGCTGATGAAATGGTATTTTTTGAAATCCTGTTTACCACTGTCATTAAGATATGGTGACCACCACTTGAGAGTTTGAATCACTTTCAAAATATCAGGTTCTTTCACTAGCTGTTCCTGTTTGCTTTTCTATGCCATGGGACAAGCGATCAAATAGTATTCCTGGGAGAATGAATTTGAAGAAACAAACTAAACGTTAGCCTATCGATTAGGAAAGAAATTGGAGAATCTTGCCTTCGTTCGTTTTGAATCGCTGCTTACAATTTACACTAATCTTCCAAAGTCGATCATTGACTCTTCTTACGTTTTAAACGACAGGAAACATTTCGCCGGAGGATAATTAGTTGTGATTGAAGACACCCGTTCTGCAGGAATTCAGACAGGAATGTCTGAGCATAAATGAAAAAGTTGGTGGATTCTCCGTCGTAAGGTTGGGAAACTGAGAAATCAGGGTTCCTTGTTTTAACTTGAATGTCCGCATAGCATTTCCCCAAACGTATACTTTCTCAGCACAAAATATTCGGCAATCTGTAGCGAATTTCAAGGTCGCAACTGTTTAGGCATCATTCTATTTCACGACTCAGCTTATAGGGACCACAAGGTCAGATCGCTTTCCGGTACATTGACGTCGTATGGAGATTCTTGCATGCCGTATTATAATTACATATCAGTGAAAGTTCCTTGGAAAATCCGCAACGCACACGACTTCCTAAATAATGTTGGCGTGTAAATAGTCGCACAATTGACTTTCTAGCTGAGCATATTCTCTGCAATAATTTTTTCTCACTTCTATGATATAAGCATAGCACCAAAATAAAATTGCAAAGAACGACTCCTTACGTAGTTTTGATTATCAGAAAATGTTGTGTGGAACATTTTTTTCACCCTCTGTCTAGCAGAATTACCTCTGATTGTGAATCACTGGAATAATATCGAATCTACGGTTGTTGGATTTTCCAGTCATACAGTGATCTGTGAGCTCACTATTTCAATCAACTTTACCTATTTCTGGACGCTCCATGATGAGTGCGTTTGTGCGACAACACAGGAGACCATTTACTCAGTTCCAGCAATGGCCAATACCTTTGTGGTATCCGGGAGTTAAACTTGTGATTTTGTACTCGACTGTGCAAAACGCCTGGCCGTAAAAAATTGCAGCCCTGAAAGGCTAATTAGTGGTTTTCGGATTTCTCGAACTAAGTGCTTGCTTATAAACAGCTAAACAACTTCCCGTATAGATGAACAAAGAGCCTAATAAGATCGCGACAACAAATCTATTGAAACTTTCCTTTCTATTTAGCCCTCATCCAACCACATGATTCCGTGGTACAATTCTATCGATATTCCTGTCACTATTGACCCTTAAGCTCCAAGCGTTTAGTCACCGGTAGAATAAAATTCGGTAAAATATCTACAATACGCAAACGAATTTAAACAGTGCTTCTTAGCACGAGTGAATTAACCGTGGCATGCCCCGTAGCCACCTGGATCTATTATATGGAGATGAAGGGACTGGTTACTATGATCCCGAAGCTAAACGTGGCCCTTGAACCACATCAATTCCCAAAGCGAAAGTGAGCAGCAATTCATAATTTCTACAGTCTATTTGTCTACAAATGTAACTTGCCACCGGTAAACGGAAGTCGATGTCGTTGAGACCATACAGTTTTCACCTTGCCTAGGTTACATATTCCTGTTATTCATTTTCCCGTTACTCAAATTTAAATAATTTATGCGAAGAAACGCATTCGAATATGTGTAGGGTTAGGCGAAATCGCTGTTCTCATATGTTTCTCACATGTTCCTTGTTTTTGATCGGTCCACAATGAATCCTGATCTTCTGCAACACGATTCTTCGAGGAGGGCGAAGTTCACAAATTTTACAAAGTTAAGTCTCAAACCTAAGGAGTACTTTAAAATAAGCATAAGCACTTATCTTAAAGTATTCATGAGATATTTAAAAGAATGCGATTGATCACTATTTTAATGAACTCAGGGGATTAATGAAACGTGTTTTTACGTGTGCTCTACCAAGAACACAAAGAGGCTTTTGTGTCACTGAGAGTTTCTTCCTGAAGACCGCCCGGTGCGAATTGGCCTCAGAAGACTTAATAGCTTTTTCTAGACTGCCCCATCGGTAAATATCCAACGCCCGGACAAAAAACCTGGTGTCCGTGAAAAGTCGTACATTAAATCCAAGTGCTATGCATCACAGTTATGATAAGCAGTTGCAAACAAATGTGCATTCTCGTTGGTTTCAGTCACGAGTGCCCATGCAAATCTTATTTTTTTCAGGTAGTTTAACTGTAAGGAATAAGCCAGAACAAGTGTGATCCATATCAGTGGAATTTACAACTCAAATCTATCAACTTACAGGAAGAAATCAAACTGAGCCACTGCGTCAATGTGTGAAAAGCAGCCAGATCGTACATGAGCATTGTTGGAATTTAAAACATTTTTTCTAAACGATGAATTAATTGCAATAGACGAACCGCAAGCAGTTCCGTTCACAGGGTACGTGCGTAGTACATTGTGGATTGGCTTAGGACTAGGAATAATGACAATGTTTGCAAAGCCCTCTATATTCGATCAGTGCACGATGTTCATTGACTTCTAAAGTCTATAGTCTTCGTGCTGTGTGGTGACCTTGGAAATCGTAATTGGACCCACGGGCAAGATTATCCCAAATGCAGTGCGCCGCAAATGTCCATGACTTCGCAACGGCAACTATTTTCAGTCCGAGAATAAAAAAACAGCTGCTATCTAAAAATCCAACAGTTGACTGGCGAGCAGTGTGTATTGACAATGTCTTCCCGAAAACCGATGCAGAGAAAAACCAACATCTTATTCTGAGGATGGGATCCTTGCCTAGTGGAATTCATACGACAACAAAAGTGTTTACGGTAGTACCGAAAATCACAACAGCTCATATGTTCGGGGAATTCGATTTCTTTTCATTCACACAACTACCCAGTATGTGGGATGAATGAATTACAAAAGCAGGGAGTGAATTGCTATCTTGTTTTCATTAATATCACTGGACACGCATTCAAATGATTGCGGCTCAGATTTTACAAACTAGGATGCAAAACAGGAGTCGTTAACAAATATTCCAATCTGTCTGCTCATTTACATGGGTAGGTTTGCATGCCATATATTGATCACTCCAGCTGTTTCGCCTTGATAGGACGGTGATCTAGTGTATAAGGCTGTGACATTTGGGCAAGAAGATCGGGGGTTCGAGTCCTCCCATTCTCGGTAGCCTCCCACCCCTGCTGGCCGCTGCCCCTTTCCTGAAAAACGAGATAAATTTTCGATTTATCATAAAGGAAGCAATCGAAAAAAGAAAATGCAAAGTGCACCGAATTCCGAAAGATCTCACTGTTTTTACCGAATTAGTTTTTTTATGGGACACTGCAACCCTCCTTTATGTGGTGGATGCTTTTCGTCTTGACTGCTCGAAATCCCCGTTTCAGACGCGCCCAATTTGCATTTTGATTGACTGGGACCATTTATTTGTAAGGGTGATGAAGCACAAAATTGCTCACAATACCTACAATGAGACATTTTTGAATCCATTTGCAATGGTGCGGGATAATAAAATCTGACACTGATATCCGAAGCATATTTACGATTCAAGCACGCCCCCCACGGATGAGTTCCAAGTACCGGGAGGTCTTCGGTAGAGAGATCATTATCATTTCACCAGATGCGTCAGAATGGCTTTATTTGCGTAAATTCTGTGGGAACGAGGGGGGTTAAAGCGCAAACGACAGGCTAAGCATAAACCAGCGAGTGAAAGATTAGGGAGGATTTAGCGGAACGTGATTCGTACTATCAAAAAAAACCCGGGAAAGAAATCAACGTGAACAGCAGCAACACCTGAAATCAACTAGTGAGCAAAACCAAGAATGAAATTGCGTAAATGTTTCTTGATTTTTGCTCGATATCTTGAGTAGTGCGTCGCCAACCAAAATCAAATGTTGTATGAATAGATGTGACTAGAAAATCGTAATCGTTGTAACATCTGGTTTATTGAGCTTCAGTATTACTTGATAAATCAACAACTCACTCCAGGTCTTATGCGATCACATATAATCAGTAAAAATATTTGAAAATGAAACCTCTTGCCAAACCAGCAGATCAGGTAAACAGTCGGTCTTTCTACAAACGGTTTTATGCTAGGGATCCCCACGGAATTTCCGTGGACTATTGTTTATACATTCAGCTCGCTTTAGCGACAGAAAACTGACAGTGACACCAGGATGTAACATCTCGCGGTGCAAGCCTAACTTAAATTCCCTCGTCTACGGTCTACATTTCACTTACAACGGAAAAAATGACCAAGTTTTAGGACTGTAAAACAAACAACTCTACAATATTTCTTCTCAGTAGTATGGTTTGCATACCTATGGATGGACAAAATTTCCCCGGAAGCACACGACCGGCTTCGCGGTTGTTCCCGCTATTCATGTATGCATATCCGGTGCTGACCTGTCACGCCCTTAACGATTCAAATGAGATTCTAGTGAGAACCCAAGAAAGGGGCGCACTAGTATAAGAATGGCTGGACAGGAGGGTGCCAGGTTAGCGTACCTAAGATTAGCAATAAACATGAAACCGATCGTGTGCTTCCAGGGAAATTTTGCTCATCCATCCGTATGCGAAACATATTACGGAGAATAAAAATCAATACTTTGGGGCCTTATGTCCCCTTCAAGCATTTCCTAACCGACTAAAATCCTTCGACGAATCACTGAGATTCTTAAATAGACTTATCATCCATTGGCACTTCTAACGATTCAAAGAAGATTCTAGTGAGGAATGTACAGTGTTTTCGCGGTTTTTAGTGTTTAGTTGAAGAAGCTGATGCATGAGAAATAGTCTTATTTGAAGACTTGCGGTAGTGTCGTCTACTGCAATTCATCAATCGTTAACAAATTTCACTACTGTAAGACCATTTTTTATTTCCTCCGTTTATATCTCCCATCCATCGACTGAAATTTTGTTACAATTTAAGTTCGTTAGTCAAAGGTAACACAGGTTAAAATAATCACTCGATGTTGAATTGAAGAGTCGTTCGCGAATTCCCTTAATCGCTGTGCACTATGAAAAGGATAAACTTGCACAAACAGGAATACTGCATAGATTTGTTTCTCAAAAAATTACTTAGGATAGCGCTGCTATGCTTTTGACTTTTTGGTTTAAACTAGGAGACGCATCGGCTTTTCGAGATCAGAAATCCAAAAATGGTTTACAACAACATCTGCTGGCGGTGGGTATTGCCGTTTCAAAAGGTTCAAGTTAGTTTCAGATTGTTCTTGTTTATATATTATGCCGTCAAACTGAAAAACAGTTCTATGTTACTGTCTAGGCGATAAACGTAACATTTTCCATTTCATTTTAGGTTGGTTCCCTTAATCTGACCTTTGTTCTTCTTCTTGATGTTTCCTAGCTTGTGCTAATCATTTTGGTGATGCTTACAATTTGTAAACGAGGTGATGTCATTCTTCTCTCATCCCTGTCTACTGAATAACTATTTCAATCGCCTAATGAAGGGAGCTGTGTATGCATAGTGTCAGTGATATACTCAAGCTTACTTTAGTGAAATATATCTAGGACAAAAGTGCCCCAAGGGGGTTTGATACCACTGAAAAGAAGTACCGGTGAGAGATGGCTAATTTGGTACTGAGACCGCAGACCCAGAAGCCAAACAGCTGGCAAGCAGCTTTGCAGATCAACGTACTTCAGTCAGCCTTCGCTAGATGTTCACCGCCTTTAACCAGACGAAAGTGCACCGAACAGCGAAGCGTTAAGCCTTTTAGCGCCTACGCCATCGAAGGATGCACAAAATGAAGGCGATTAGCGAGGAAAGGAGGATACGGTTGGGTGTAGGCCCATAAGCAATTAAAGGTTTTGATAGAGGAAGGTTAGAAGTAATAGCAGAAATGACCACAAAGGACTTTAAAATAAATAAGAGAGAGTTAAGTTACGGTTTCCCTCAGGTGTAACATCCCAGTTAAAATACTGTGAAGAGAACATTGTCCCACTATCCCAAGCTCAAGAAATAATAAACATTAGGTTTAATGTGTTCCGGCCTAACTTCTAACGCCGACTTAAACGAGCACAAAGAACAGGTCGAGGGATGCAGAGGAACTGAAGAATAAGCCGAGTCCGTCTGTGCTAGTCCTGGTAGCCTTTGGGGCAACCTTTAGCGCAGACTAGCTGCTAGCATAAGCAGGTATCATATGTGGTAGCTCAAAGGGTTGACAAGTTTTTTTACATGGTAGGAACGTATAAATGCATGGGAGTTAGAAATCATTCCCAGGGCACAAGTCCAGTTTTGGGATGCCAGAAACATTAACAAGTGTAGAACCGCAAAACACACGCGGCTCACGACTTTTGGAATCACCTAATTGGAAAGTGAGGCCTGAGTTAGCCAGGTCTCAGAGGTAGAATAATTAGTCCGCCATTGTCGCACTGCAGCCTGACTTCGTTAACTATTAGCCATGACATAGACATCTAGTTGCAGAAGGTGAGAAGTAGAGAGTAGATGACTAAAACAGTGTGGCGAGGAAACTAGGATATTTCAGTATGTAACTAATTACATTATCGAAGCATCAGCACTTGCCGGGTACTACTATCAAGGTACAGATCCTCGTAGGAAATCGCTAGAGCGTTACTGAGGATAGGGTCTCGCCGGTGGTATTGCTGAATGAAAAGATGTTGGTAATGGTCAAGGGGAGCACGTGAGCAGCGGCAGACAAAGCAGACAGTTGGCGCAAAAAGTGGATTGAGCTAGATGAGTTCCCGGATAAACATGAAGCGCTGCTCATTAGTGTCAAAAAACACGGATTTTCAGAAAACGTTTACAATATTTTGTTAGCAAAACATGCAGGGTGAATTTCCAGTCATTTCGGAAACTGATGGGGATTGCAACTCATTGTTAAGTTTATCACGGAGTATTTTATCAGTTCTCACTTGATTTAGAATTCAAAAAAATTTTAACAGTAACGTTTTGATTCAGATTTAGCATCAAAATTCTTGCCTCAAAATTTGTGTCCTTGGTTGCATCATTATGACTGCAGTCTCTACCAATTCTACCGATTTGAAAACTGATTTGCGAAGCACATCAAAATTCCAAATCATTCGAAACGCATGTTCGTTTGCAATTTATAGGATGGCTAAACAATGTGCTTTATTTGCCCACCAGAAGCGATCTAGGCAAACAAACCATCTCACAATACGGTGAAGACCGCCGACCCCTTAATCACTCAGTGACATGGACGATAGGAAGACGGAGAGTTAGAGTTCGTATCACAAACACCGGCTCTCATAAAATCACAAACATGTACAATATGTTTATAGAAGCAATAAAAACAGATTTGACAACACAATTCTCATAAAATCAAATCCATCATGGAAAAGATAGACATGTAAAAATTGAATTAAATGAAATACTTCAGAAACTATCAGTTTGAAGCAACGAGGCTGGGAATAAGGCATGAATAAAACTGGGTTTCTTAGACACCATCTGTGGAAAACTGCAATAATTTCCGAAAGAGAGTGAGTGATATTATGAGTAATAAAAATCGGAAAAATTAACTGGCTGAACTTTAATCTGTGCTATCATCATCTAGGTCTCAAGGAGAGACCAAAGCTGAACTATTACGGCTCATATTTTGGGCACTGCGCCCTAATCGACAAACTGACAATTTTTCTAATCTGAAATTAGCCACATTGAACACATTTCCAGTTGCTCAGGAAAGACTAACCGTAATCTAAGCAACTGCTAAACAATACTAACTCTGAATGTCCAATGCATATAAATCTAACTGATAACCTAGGCATCAAAGTCAAAAACCCGAGCGAAGAAACTACAAGATATGCAATGGATGAACAACGCTGAACGGCTAAGTCTCTC
Organism: Fasciolopsis buskii; assembly: GCA_008360955.1. NCBI lineage: Eukaryota > Metazoa > Platyhelminthes > Trematoda > Plagiorchiida > Fasciolidae > Fasciolopsis > Fasciolopsis buskii. Next base: position 206,361 of record LUCM01000315.1, read on the forward strand.
TTAAATTGTTCGATAACCCGGATTGTCGAAAGCATAAAAATGACAGAAAATTTTCTAAGACCGTGCTCTTTTCGGGCAGCGCCGATAAGCAATTTAGACGAAGAATTTTATGGGCCACTGAGACATCTAATAGGACAGTCGAATCACTAATAGTAACTTCAAGTAAATCTTGCCAAAATTGAGAGCTTGAAGTTTAAATAAGGAGAGGTTATGGCTTCCTCTGATATTACAACACCGTTCGGAGTTAGTATTGTTTAGCAGTTGCTTAGATTACGGTTAGTCTTTCCTGAGCAACTGGAAATGTGTTCAATGTGGCTAATTTCAGATTAGAAAAATTGTCAGTTTGTCGATTAGGGCGCAGTGCCCAAAATATGAGCCGTAATAGTTCAGCTTTGGTCTCTCCTTGAGACCTAGATGATGATAGCACAGA